>JAOWBW010000156.1:0-483574 GCA_026119855.1 Campanula takesimana | reverse complement strand
TTTTACCATTAATTATTAGCTTTAATTTTTTTTTCACTAAATAACAAAAAATACAAATTCTCATATAAAAATGAATATGCATGCAAAGTTGACAACATCTACGTCCAAATTAAAGATAACGACTTTTGTCCGTCTCGCTCCGGCGTTCGATTTGATATGCGGTGCGTTCCGCGGTTCATCCGGAGTCAAAAGTTATGACGTTTCGGCGCACTCGCTGAAATTACTCCAAAAACTTCAACGCCTTAGTGTCCGCATCAATTAGTAATTTAAACCATCAAACATACTTTATTTATAGAATCCTTCATTTTTTATTATTTTTATTTTTATTTTTGCAAAATATGTGGCTCGATTTTCTTCACCGAGATATACTGCTACATCACATTTCTTATCTATAGCCCATATCTTAAAATTCAACTAACTGAATGATTATAATTTCTAATATTTTAATTTAAGATATCCATTATCTTTAGCCTACTAAAATTAAGTAATCATGTTTTCGTAATTTAAGCTCAGAAAATATTTGATTTAAAAAAAAAAAATCAGTTTTAAAAAACTAAATCATTTCCTGAAATAAGTATTATATACATTTGCCTATAGAATAATGCCACGTGGATTTCCACGTCATAATTCCACGTGGCTTAATGAGAAGGCTTGAAATGTTTTTGCTTTTATATATTATATAGATGTGTAGATTTTTACCATTAATTATTCGCTTTAATTTTTTTTCACTAAATAACAAAAAATACAAATTCTCATATAAAAATGAATATGCATGCAAAGTTGACAACATCTACGTCCAAATTAAAGATAACGACTTTTGTCCGTCTCGCTCCGGCGTTCGATTTGATATGCGGTGCGTTCCGCGGTTCATCCGGAGTCAAAAGTTATGACGGTTTCGGCGCACTCGCTGAAATTACTCCAAAAACTTCAACGCCTTAGTGTCCGCATCAATTAGTAATTTAAACCATCAAACATACTTTATTTATAGAATCCTTCATTTTTATTTTTATTTTTATTTTATTTTTGCAAAATATGTGGCTCGATTTTCTTCACCGAGATATACTGCTACATCACATTTCTTATCTATAGCCCATATCTTAAAATTCAACTAACTGAATGATTATAATTTCTAATATTTTAATTTAAGATATCCATTATCTTTAGCCTACTAAAATTAAGTAATCATGTTTTCGTAATTTAAGCTCAGAAAATATTTGATTTAAAAAAAAAAAAAATCAGTTTTAAAAAACTAAATCATTTCCTGAAATAAGTATTATATACATTTGCCTATAGAATAATGCCACGTGGATTTCCACGTCATAATTCCACGTGGCTTAATGAGAAGGCTTGAAATGTTTTTGCTTTTATATATTATATAGATGTGTAGATTTTTACCATTAATTATTCGCTTTAATTTTTTTCACTAAATAACAAAAAATACAAATTCTCATATAAAAATGAATATGCATGCAAAGTTGACAACATCTACGTCCAAATTAAAGATAACGACTTTTGTCCGTCTCGCTCCGGCGTTCGATTTGATATGCGGTGCGTTCCGCGGTTCATCCGGAGTCAAAAGTTATGACGGTTTCGGCGCACTCGCTGAAATTACTCCAAAAACTTCAACGCCTTAGTGTCCGCATCAATTAGTAATTTAAACCATCAAACATACTTTATTTATAGAATCCTTCATTTTTTATTTTATTTTTATTTTTTTTGCAAAATATGTGGCTCGATTTTCTTCACCGAGATATACTGCTACATCACATTTCTTATCTTAGCCCATATCTTAAAATTCAACTAACTGAATGATTATAATTTCTAATATTTTAATTTAAGATATCCATTATCTTTAGCCTACTAAAATTAAGTAATCATGTTTTCGTAATTTAAGCTCAGAAAATATTTGATTAAAAAAAAAAAAAATCAGTTTTAAAAAACTAAATCATTTCCTGAAATAAGTATTATATACATTTGCCTATAGAATAATGCCACGTGGATTTCCACGTCATAATTCCACGTGGCTTAATGAGAAGGCTTGAAATGTTTTTGCTTTTATATATTATATAGATGTGTAGATTTTTACCATTAATTATTCGCTTTAATTTTTTTTCACTAAATAACAAAAAATACAAATTCTCATATAAAAATGAATATGCATGCAAAGTTGACAACATCTACGTCCAAATTAAAGATAACGACTTTTGTCCGTCTCGCTCCGGCGTTCGATTTGATATGCGGTGCGTTCCGCGGTTCATCCGGAGTCAAAAGTTATGACGGTTTCGGCGCACTCGCTGAAATTACTCCAAAAACTTCAACGCCTTAGTGTCCGCATCAATTAGTAATTTAAACCATCAAACATACTTTATTTATAGAATCCTTCATTTTTTATTTTATTTTTATTTTATTTTTGCAAAATATGTGGCTCGATTTTCTTCACCGAGATATACTGCTACATCACATTTCTTATCTATAGCCCATATCTTAAAATTCAACTAACTGAATGATTATAATTTCTAATATTTTAATTTAAGATATCCATTATCTTTAGCCTACTAAAATTAAGTAATCATGTTTTCGTAATTTAAGCTCAGAAAATATTTGATTTAAAAAAAAAAATCAGTTTTAAAAAACTAAATCATTTCCTGAAATAAGTATTATATACATTTGCCTATAGAATAATGCCACGTGGATTTCCACGTCATAATTCCACGTGGCTTAATGAGAAGGCTTGAAATGTTTTTGCTTTTATATATTATATAGATGTGTAGATTTTTACCATTAATTATTCGCTTTAATTTTTTTTCACTGATATGCATGCAAAGTTGACAACATCTACGTCCAAATTAAAGATAACGACTTTTGTCCGTCTCGCTCCGGCGTTCGATTTGATATGCGGTGCGTTCCGCGGTTCATCCGGAGTCAAAAGTTATGACGGTTTCGGCGCACTCGCTGAAATTACTCCAAAAACTTCAACGCCTTAGTGTCCGCATCAATTAGTAATTTAAACCATCAAACATACTTTATTTATAGAATCCTTCATTTTTTATTTTTATTTTTATTTTTATTTTGCAAAATATGTGGCTCGATTTCTTCACCGAGATATACTGCTACATCACATTTCTTATCTATAGCCCATATCTTAAAATTCAACTAACTGAATGATTATAATTTCTAATATTTTAATTTAAGATATCCATTATCTTTAGCCTACTAAAATTAAGTAATCATGTTTTCGTAATTTAAGCTCAGAAAATATTTGATTTAAAAAAAAAAAAATCAGTTTTAAAAAACTAAATCATTTCCTGAAATAAGTATTATATACATTTGCCTATAGAATAATGCCACGTAGATTTCCACGTCATAATTCCACGTGGCTTAATGAGAAGGCTTGAAATGTTTTTGCTTTTATATATTATATAGATGTGTAGATTTTTACCATTAATTATTCGCTTTAATTTTTTTTCACTAAATAACAAAAAATACAAATTCTCATATAAAAATGAATATGCATGCAAAGTTGACAACATCTACGTCCAAATTAAAGATAACGACTTTTGTCCGTCTCGCTCCGGCGTTCGATTTGATATGCGGTGCGTTCCGCGGTTCATCCGGAGTCAAAAGTTATGACGGTTCGGCGCACTCGCTGAAATTACTCCAAAAACTTCAACGCCTTAGTGTCCGCATCAATTAGTAATTTAAACCATCAAACATACTTTATTTATAGAATCCTTCATTTTTTTTTTTTATTTTTTTTATTTTTGCAAAATATGTGGCTCGATTTTCTTCACCGAGATATACTGCTACATCACATTTCTTATCTATAGCCCATATCTTAAAATTCAACTAACTGAATGATTATAATTTCTAATATTTTAATTTAAGATATCCATTATCTTTAGCCTACTAAAATTAAGTAATCATGTTTTCGTAATTTAAGCTCAGAAAATATTTGATTTAAAAAAAAAAAAAAATCAGTTTTAAAAACTAAATCATTTCCTGAAATAAGTATTATATACATTTGCCTATAGAATAATGCCACGTAGATTTCCACGTCATAATTCCACGTGGCTTAATGAGAAGGCTTGAAATGTTTTTGCTTTTATATATTATATAGATGTGTAGATTTTTACCATTAATTATTCGCTTTAATTTTTTTTCACTAAATAACAAAAAATACAAATTCTCATATAAAAATGAATATGCATGCAAAGTTGACAACTTCTACGTCCAAATTAAAGATAACGACTTTTGTCCGTCTCGCTCCGGCGTTCGATTTGATATGCGGTGCGTTCCGCGGTTCATCCGGAGTCAAAAGTTATGACGGTTTCGGCGCACTCGCTGAAATTACTCCAAAAACTTCAACGCCTTAGTGTCCGCATCAATTAGTAATTTAAACCATCAAACATACTTTATTTATAGAATCCTTCATTTTTTATTTTTATTTTTGTTTTTATTTTTGCAAAATATGTGGCTCGATTTCTTCACCGAGATATACTGCTACATCACATTTCTTATCTATAGCCCATATCTTAAAATTCAACTAACTGAATGATTATAATTTCTAATATTTTAATTTAAGATATCCATTATCTTTAGCCTACTAAAATTAAGTAATCATGTTTTCGTAATTTAAGCTCAGAAAATATTTGATTTAAAAAAAAAAAAAATCAGTTTTAAAAAACTAAATCATTTTCTGAAATAAGTATTATATACATTTGCCTATAGAATAATGCCACGTAGATTTCCACGTCATAATTCCACGTGGCTTAATGAGAAGGCTTGAAATGTTTTTGCTTTTATATATTATATAGATGTGTAGATTTTTACCATTAATTATTCGCTTTAATTTTTTTTCACTAAATAACAAAAAATACAAATTCTCATATAAAAATGAATATGCATGCAAAGTTGACAACATCTACGTCCAAATTAAAGATAACGACTTTTGTCCGTCTCGCTCCGGCGTTCGATTTGATATGCGGTGCGTTCCGCGGTTCATCCGGAGTCAAAAGTTATGACGGTTTCGGCGCACTCGCTGAAATTACTCCAAAAACTTCAACGCCTTAGTGTCCGCATCAATTAGTAATTTAAACCATCAAACATACTTTATTTATAGAATCCTTCATTTTTTATTTTTATTTTTGTTTTTATTTTTGCAAAATATGTGGCTCGATTTCTTCACCGAGATATACTGCTACATCACATTTCTTATCTATAGCCCATATCTTAAAATTCAACTAACTGAATGATTATAATTTCTAATATTTTAATTTAAGATATCCATTATCTTTAGCCTACTAAAATTAAGTAATCATGTTTTCGTAATTTAAGCTCAGAAAATATTTGATTTAAAAAAAAAAAAATCAGTTTTAAAAAACTAAATCATTTCCTGAAATAAGTATTATATACATTTGCCTATAGAATAATGCCAGGTAGATTTCCACGTCATAATTCCACGTGGCTTAATGAGAAGGCTTGAAATGTTTTTGCTTTTATATATTATATAGATGTGTAGATTTTTACCATTAATTATTCGCTTTAATTTTTTTTCACTAAATAACAAAAAATACAAATTCTCATATAAAAATGAATATGCATGCAAAGTTGACAACATCTACGTCCAAATTAAAGATAACGACTTTTGTCCGTCTCGCTCCGGCGTTCGATTTGATATGCGGTGCGTTCCGCGGTTCATCCGGAGTCAAAAGTTATGACGGTTTCGGCGCACTCGCTGAAATTACTCCAAAAACTTCAACGCCTTAGTGTCCGCATCAATTAGTAATTTAAACCATCAAACATACTTTATTTATAGAATCCTTCATTTTTTATTTTTATTTTTATTTTTTTTTTGCAAAATATGTGGCTCGATTTTCTTCACCGAGATATACTGCTACATCACATTTCTTATCTATAGCCCATATCTTAAAATTCAACTAACTGAATGATTATAATTTCTAATATTTTAATTTAAGATATCCATTATCTTTAGCCTACTAAAATTAAGTAATCATGTTTTCGTAATTTAAGCTCAGAAAATATTTGATTTAAAAAAAAAAAAATCAGTTTTAAAAACTAAATCATTTCCTGAAATAAGTATTATATACATTTGCCTATAGAATAATGCCACGTGGATTTCCACGTCATAATTCCACGTGGCTTAATGAGAAGGCTTGAAATGTTTTTGCTTTTATATATTATATAGATGTGTAGATTTTTACCATTAATTATTCGCTTTAATTTTTTTTCACTAAATAACAAAAAATACAAATTCTCATATAAAAATGAATATGCTTGCAAAGTTGACAACATCTACGTCCAAATTAAAGATAACGACTTTTGTCCGTCTCGCTCCGGCGTTCGATTTGATATGCGGTGCGTTCCGCGGTTCATCCGGAGTCAAAAGTTATGACGGTTTCGGCGCACTCGCTGAAATTACTCCAAAAACTTCAACGCCTTAGTGTCCGCATCAATTAGTAATTTAAACCATCAAACATACTTTATTTATAGAATCCTTCATTTTTTTATTTTTATTTTTGTTTTTATTTTTGCAAAATATGTGGCTCGATTTCTTCACCGAGATATACTGCTACATCACATTTCTTATCTATAGCCCATATCTTAAAATTCAACAAACTGAATGATTATAATTTCTAATATTTTAATTTAAGATATCCATTATCTTTAGCCTACTAAAATTAAGTAATCATGTTTTCGTAATTTAAGCTCAGAAAATATTTGATTTAAAAAAAAAAAAAATCAGTTTTAAAAAACTAAATCATTTCCTGAAATAAGTATTATATACATTTGCCTATAGAATAATGCCACGTAGATTTCCACGTCATAATTCCACGTGGCTTAATGAGAAGGCTTGAAATGTTTTTGCTTTTATATATTATATAGATGTGTAGATTTTTACCATTAATTATTCGCTTTAATTTTTTTTCACTAAATAACAAAAAATACAAATTCTCATATAAAAATGAATATGCTTGCAAAGTTGACAACATCTACGTCCAAATTAAAGATAACGACTTTTGTCCGTCTCGCTCCGGCGTTCGATTTGATATGCGGTGCGTTCCGCTGTTCATACGGAGTCAAAATTATGACGGTTTCGGCGCACTCACTGAAATTACTCCAAAAACTTCAACGCCTTAGTGTCCGCATCAATTAGTAATTTAAACCATCAAACATACTTTATTTATAGAATCCTTCATTTTTTATTTTTATTTTTGTTTTTATTTTTGCAAAATATGTGGCTCGATTTCTTCACCGAGATATACTGCTACATCACATTTCTTATCTATAGCCCATATCTTAAAATTCAACTAACTGAATGATTATAATTTCTAATATTTTAATTTAAGATATCCATTATCTTTAGCCTACTAAAATTAAGTAATCATGTTTTCGTAATTTAAGCTCAGAAAATATTTGATTTAAAAAAAAAAAAAACCGTTTTAAAAAACTAAATCATTTCCTGAAATAAGTATTATATACATTTGCCTATAGAATAATGCCACGTAGATTTCCACGTCATAATTCCACGTGGCTTAATGAGAAGGCTTGAAATGTTTTTGCTTTTATATATTATATAGATGTGTAGATTTTTACCATTAATTATTCGCTTTAATTTTTTTTCACTAAATAACAAAAAATACAAATTCTCATATAAAAATGAATATGCATGCAAAGTTGACAACATCTACGTCCAAATTAAAGATAACGACTTTTCTCCGTCTCGCTCCGGCGTCCGATTTGATATGCGGTGCGTTCCGCGGTTCATCCGGAGGCAAAAGTTATGACGGTTTCGGCGCACTCGCTGAAATTACTCCAAAAACTTCAACGCCTTAGTGTCCGCATCAATTAGTAATTTAAACCATCAAACATACTTTATTTATAGAATCCTTCATTTTTTATTTTTATTTTTATTTTTGCAAAATATGTGGCTCGATTTTCTTCACCGAGATATACTGCTACATCACATTTCTTATCTTTATACGAGCAAGCAGTCAAGAATCAAAAGACCCAAGCTCGAAAAGAAGGTCGACAATATGAAATCCCTAACTTGAGGCCTTACCGCAACACACTAAACGGTTATTTTGTTCGCCAAGGGGAAGATGTTCCGTACATGATATTTCCCGAACAATGGGTTAACAACAAGGGCGTCAGAAAACCCGGTCTTGAGATCTTCACTGATTGTGAAATACCGACACAAGAAAGGGAGCCTACTCCAATGTCACCCCGAGAGTGGTGGGGCAAGAAGGTGACTGTAGAGTCCGAGGTAGAGATTACCGTGGGGGAAGAACTATTCGATCTAGCCTCCATGTTCGAAGAATTTGCCATCATGGATGATTGTCAAGTCAACGCCATCTACGACACCATTGTCAGAAAGGAAACCATCAGTGAGATCCCGCCAAGTTCCGAGCCAATCAACAACTGGTATTCAACGAAGGGGCCAATAGTATCCGAGGATTTCTTGATCCGAGAAATGGGTTGCATACCCCGTACAGCAACAAAGGAAGAGCGTCTCACACTTACTTTCGAGTCCGAGAGTGTTTCTAATGCCCTCACCCAAGAGGATATGGAGGCAATAGCCGAGCGTGTATTTCCTTTCTTTTCTAATGAAAAATTTGATATTTCTGAGTACCCCGAGATTGCAAACATCATAAATGATGAATTAACTAACAGTGAACTTAATGAACAAGTTAATAACGATTCAAATTATGATGAAATAGACCACGAAAACATAACATACCTAAATGAACTAGCTCAACAGGTTCGTTGTTGTGGTAAAAATGGCCCAGGGGCTGATGAGGAATTGCATGTTGTTAATTTGGGTACCGACGGAGAGCCGAAAGAAACGAAGATTTGCAGCTTCTTCAAGGGGGAAGACAAAGACAGATTGACTGCACTGCTCAGAGAATTCGTGGATGTATTCGTATGTTCGTACAAAGACATGCCGGGTTTGGACAGAAAGGTCGCGGAGCACAGAGTTCCGATCAGAGAGGACGCCAAGCCAGTAAAGCAGAAGCTCCGAAAGATCAAGCCATAGTGGTCTCTACAAGTCAAAGAAGAGATTGAAAAGCTCCTCAGTGTGGGTTTCATCAAAGTCATTGAGTATTCGACTTGGCTAGCCAACATCGTGACAGTCAGAAAGGCAAACGGCAAGGTTCGAGTTTGTGTGGACTTCTGGGATTTGAACAAAGCTTCCCCGAAAGATGATTTTCCACTACCAAACATCGACATGCTCGTCGATTCAACTGCCAACTATGAAGTCCGCTCATTTGTGGACGGTTTTGCCGGTTACAATCAGATTCTCATGTTCGAAGAGGATCAACATAAGACAGCTTTCACAACTCCGTGGGGGACCTTCTGCTACACAGTCATGCCGTTCGGGCTAAGGAACGCTGGGGCTACTTACCAGAGGGCTGTTACGGATCTATTCCATGACATGATTCATAAAGAGATCGAGGTCTATGTAGACGACATGATCATCCATTCGAAGGGAACCGATGGACAACATTTGATCGATCTTCGCAAGTTCTTTGAAAGGCTTCGACAACACAACATGAGACTCAATCCCGCAAAGTGTACTTTCGGGGTCGTCAGAGGAAAGGTTCTCGGTTACATGGTCACTGAGAGGGGAATTGAAGCCGATCCCTCCAAGATCAAGGCAATCATTGACATGCCTCCTCCAAAGATGCAGAAGGAAATCAAAGGTTTCATGGGCAGACTTCAATACATCAGTCGGTTTGTGCACCAACTCACCTCCATGTGTGAACCGATCTTCAAGCTACTCAAGAAAAATGTGGCTCTAGAATGGACCGATGCGTGCCAAGAAGCCTTCGACCAAGTGAAGCATTACTTGACATGCCCTCCAGTTTTGGTTCCACCGCACAAAGAGAAGCCTCTCTTGCTCTATCTCACTGTCAATGATGAAGCCCTAGGGGCTATGTTAGACAAGAACAGCGAGACTCCACAAAAGAGAATGCTATCTACTTTGTCAGCCGCCGGTTTCAAGGAGCTGAAAAGAACTACTCTGTCTTAGAGAAGTCTTGTGCTGCATTGGTTTAGGTTACTCAAAAGCTCAAGCATTATATGGAGGCCTTCCCAATCAAGTTGGTGGAAAACGTGGACCCGCTCCGCTACATCTTTGAGAAGCCTTTCATGTCAACAAGAATAGCCAAATGGTATTTCATTCTTTCCGGCTACGATATCACTTACGTCACACTCAAATCCATCAGGGGGAAAGTGTTCAGTGATCAGCTTGCTGAATTTCCGTGTGACGAAGTGAAGGGGGAAGATGTACAGTTCCCCGACGAGCATTTAATTTGTGCTACAACAGAGGAAAATAAGTGGCGACTTTTTTTCGATGGCGCAGCCAATAAGCATGGATACGGCATAGGGATGTTACTTGTTGATCCAAAGGACATGTATACTCCAATCGCTATCCACCTCGAATTTGAAGCCACCAACAACACCGCTGAGTACGAAGCATGCTTAGCGGGGCTCGAAGCAGCCCTTGAGAGAAATGTCACAAGTTTAGAAGTATTCGGTGATTCCTTGCTCATCATCAATCAGACATCTGGAAAATGGAAGATTCAAGACTCGACTCTGCAACGGTATGGTCAACATCTCGAGGAGTTGGTTGAACAGTTTCAAGAAATCACCTTCAACTACCTGCCAAGGGACAAAAACCGTTTCGCTGATGCACTAGCTACCATCGCTTCACTGGTCGAAATACCTGAGGGTAAAATGGTGAAGCCCTTCAAAATTTCCTGACGAAACAGTCCGGCATACTGCATGAGTATCGAGATCAACGAGGTCCAAGAAAACTCCCCGTGGTATGCGGATATCATGAGTTTCCTCAAGGATGGTACTTATCCCGAGAATAGTAATAAGAAGTCTCAAATGGCATTGCAAAGACTAGCCTCCCGATATGTACTGATTGGGGACAGAGTCTACAAAAGGCATCATGAAGGGATCAACCTCCTATGCGAAAATGAGACTAAAGCTCAAGAAATAATGCATGAGATCCACGAAGGTGAATGTGGGCCCCACATGAACGGGTTTATGTTGACCAAAAAGATACTCCGCATGGGTTATTATTGGAGTACCATGGAAAGGGACTGCATCGAGAAAGTCAGGAGGTGCGCCAAATGCCAATTCCATGCCAATCTACAGCACGCTCCACCCTCACAGCTTTACAATATGACCACGCCTTGGCCTTTCTCTTGTTGGGGCATAGACATCATTGGCAAAGTCCACCCTACTGGCAGCAACGGACAATCTTTCGTCCTAGTAGCCGTGGACTATTTTACAAAATGGGTCGAAGCACAGGCTTACCGAGTTCTCAACGCCAAGAAAGTGGCCGAATTCGTGAAAACCCACATCATGTGCCGATACGGCGTTCCTCATGAGATCATCTCAGACAACGGTTCTCACTTTGAGAAAGAGATGGACACGCTCCTGGTAGAATACAAGATTACTAAGCACAAGTCATCTCCATACCGCCCTCAAGCAAACGGCGCGGTCGAGGCAGCTAATAAGACAATCGAGACCATTGTGAAGAAAATGGCCTCCACTGGAAGGGATTGGCCCGAAAAGCTACCTCTAGCGTTATGGGGCTACTGCAGGTCAATACGGACAGCGACTGGAGAAACTCCTTATGCACTGGTATATGGTTCCGAAGCTGTACTACCAATAGAGCTCGAAGTTCCATCCCTACGGGTCCTCCTCGAGAACCAAGTGAATGAAGTCGATTGGATGCAAAGTCGATATGAACAGCTAGCCCTACTCGACGAGAAAAGGCTAAGGGCAATCGAACGTACGAGGGCCTATCAACAAAGAATGGCTAGGGCTTTTCAACAAAAAGGTGAAGCCCCGAAACATCAGTGTGGGAGATTTGGTCCTAAAACAACACCCTCCTAATGCCATGAACCCCCTCGGTCCGTACATAGTCAAGAAGATACTAAGCGGCGGTGCAGTCCGACTCGTGGATTTAGACGGAGATCAGCTGCCAAAGGAGGTCAACCTCGACAAATTGAAGAGATTTTACGTCTAATAAACGAAGACCATAAAAAAAAAAAAAAAAAAAAAAAAAAAAGAGCTCGCTAGGTTGAAAACCCGCAAGGGCGGCCTAGGCAAAAATTAGAGAACATGCAAAAAAGAAGCCCGCTAGATTGAAAACCCGAAAGGGCGGTCTAGGCAAAAAAATAGGGTGCACACAAAAAAAATAAAAAAAAATGGTCTTCGTTTGTTTGAACTACAGAGACATGAGCCTCTACACTAGAGGAACGTAGGAAACCTTCGGGTGCGGTCTAAAACATAAACAAATACCCAAATCATTTCAAATTTAACGAGATGCAATTTCTATTCATTTCTTGAATTATTTTTATCATTACAATGGAAATGTTGAGCTATTAAAAGACATTAAAACATTAAATCCTAAACAAGTGGTCGATTTTAATTGCAATCTCTTGGGGGTACTAGGAAAAATCTAATTTTCTCTTGGCCTTTGAAGGACCACCCGAGCGACCATCAATCCTACTCTTCTTGGGAGGCCTAGGGACACTGATACGGACCGATATCTTCTGCGCAACAGAGCGCCTCCGAGCATAAAAGTCATCCAAAGGGGTACCGAAAGGGTCGGTCAGAATGTTGTTCACATCAGCAGCAACTTCCTTGTACCTCAAAGCACTGCTGGGCTCAAAGTCCTTTCCTAGCAACTCAGCCCGAAGAACATCTACCCAAGTAATGCCGCGGTAGACGCTACCAAGCAAATGATCCAAGTAACTCTCGGGAAGAAAAATACTACCCCGATGCAATGGAGTGGAAGCCCAACGGTTACGATCATCTCCCCAAGCCGACTGAAGCTCATTCGAGAAGTCCGGACCCATATAAGAAACTGGACGAAGCATCCCGTTCCTCGGAAAAGGAATTATCTGGTGACGGCCAAATTGCTTCAGAACCCGTTCTGGTTGGTAAAAGGAAGAATCTCTCAACCCGGGTAAAACCACGTACTGAAAACAGGACGTCCACTCCACAAAAGGGCGAAGACCCCAAGGACACCACTCAACGTCAGCTGTAAGACGAGAAGCAAAAAATCTCCTCCAACCCTCTTCGGTCAAATCTCTAATCAGCAACCGCCGCCTATGAACAGCAAAAGGAGAAAGGTCGCCATCTGACGCATAAAGCCTGAAATGCTCCCGAAGCCATATGGTCAAAAGCAAGGGGCTTCCTCGTCGCATCTCGCCCGTACGGTGCAATTCGTCCAAACCATGCAAGGTCTCTCCTACAATGAGTGGAACTATACTAAATCGCTGTCATTTCTCCTGCAACACGATTTCATCCAACTGCGCATCCGTAGTACCCAGAGGAGTGACAAACAAAACCTCACTGAAAAGGCAGACAGCCATGGCATTTCTCTTTAAGGACTGAACCGCGACATCTTCCGAATGCAAACTGAAAAACATCGGAAGCTCAGTTATGTCAACAACGGTACCGTGCATCATCTTCTTCACCTCTCCAACAGGGAGATTCAGAAGGTCAACCCAAGAATCAACAACACCGCGGTAGTACTTAGGGACAGCAATCCGACCGGCCAAAGGCATACCCAGAATGGCCCCAAAATCATCGACGGTCGGCACCATTTCATTAGCCGAAAATTTGAATGTATGGCTATCACAATCCCAAAAGGCTGCAGCAGCCTTCAACAAGTCCCAATCCGGCTTCAATGTCCGCAAAGTGAAAAGAATTCGAAACCCGAAATCTTTGATAAAAGCGTTTTTGGGATGGGTCTTGAAAGAATACACGAAGGTCGACAAATCCTTCTCGTAACTCTTGACAACCTCGGCATCAAGACTAAAAGGGTTAGAAGCCATGGGAAAAAAGATCACAAGCAAAATTGAGCAATAAAATAGTGTTCAAAAAATGGCATAAAAAGGCTGTTGGAATCGAATTATCGACCAGAAGCTGATATTATAGCTGTTGGGGGATCTTTTGGTCAGCAAATATCAGGCCCTGAATTTCGCCTCCCAGAGGCGCGCGCCTCCCGACACCAGTTTACAAGGCGCGCGCATCCCGTCTCCAAGAGAGGAAGCGCCCGCGTCCCAGGTAGAAGAAGGCTCCAGAAATAGCCTTTGTCAGTTCAGAACATCACCCGGGCGTTCCAGCGCCTTCAACCTGCAGAAAAGATCAATCCCAGCAACAAAAGAAGCTCAAACGATGACAGCAAACACTCGGCTGGGCACACATTAATTTGGTCCGCCCTTAAGGCATGTCTAAAAACTGAAATAAGATAGAAACTCCCACTCAAAGTAGGGTGTCTTTTATTTTCTCAAAAATCAGTTTTTACAATTCATCCCCAGCACAAAGCACTCCGCAGTCAACTGTGCTCGCACCCCATCAAAAGTCAAAGTCAAACAGTCAACATCAAAGTACGACTCACGACAACAATTTGGTCCGTGGTGAGCCACAGAATCACCGTTTCCTCATCAAGCAAGATCTACATCCATTCAAAGCAAACGGTCCTCTGGGTCCCGCACTTCAGCAAACGGTCTTCCGGGTCCCGCACTTCAGCAGATGATCCTCCGGGTCCCGCACTTCAGCAGACGGTCCCCCGGGTCCCGCACTTCAGCAGACGGTCCCCCGGGTCCCGCACTTCAGCAAACGGTCCTCCGGGTCCCGCTTCCAGCAAACGGATCTCGCTATCAGCAAACAGATCCCGCCTCCAGCAAACGGATCTCGCTATCAACAAACAGGTCCCGCTTCCAGCAAACGGATCTCGCTATCAACAAACAGATACCGCTTCCAACAAATAGATCCCGCTGTCAGCAAATGGATCCCGCTATTGGCAAAGCTTCTCACACAGGGAGCGCACCCTTATCTCTCAAAGCCGCTCACACAGGGAGAGCACCTCTATCCCCCGCAATTTCAAATTCCTGCTTTTATCGAGTCTTTTCCTTTTCTTGGTGATGTCCTAGGCGGATGTCTGTCTTTCGTCGGCGCGTTTGCTTCGCAATCCACGCCGCCGAGGGGCTCTGTAGACACCCCGCCTTGGACCGCTCACCCCGATTGCACACTTGATTTTGTGTTTCTCCCTCTTTTAAGTGTTTTCTGTTAGTTTCTGTTACTTTGGTTAAGTTCCAGACGAACTCCGTTAAGTCCCAGGACTAAACTGAATAACAGTTCTAACTCTCTAGTCCATTCTGTCAAAAATTGCTTCTCAGAGTCGCACGCCTCCGCCCCTTGAGGCCAGACGCGCGCGCCTTCCGCCGCCTAGGTGGGATGCGCGCGCTTCTGGGGTGTGTCAGTTACAGATTCTGCCCAAGAATCTCTCCCTTGCTCATTATACATGATTTTGCCCGGAAAAGATTTCTTGAAGACTCCGTTTGGCTCCAAAAACAGTCCTTTTTTCAACTATAAAAACCCCTCCAATCCATCATTGGAGGGGACCTTGGACATCATTACTTTTAGACCTTTTACTCACTTCTTTCCTAGACTTTTTCTTGGGGATTTCTTCAACTAAGTATTCAACCTCTTCTTCAAAGCTTTACAAGAGGTTCTCTTTGAAGGATACTATAGGTAAATGTCTTAAGCATTTCTCTTCTTCTTCTTCTTCTTCTTCTTCTTCTTCTTCTTCTTCTTCTTCTTCTTCTTCTTCTTCTTCTTCTTCTTCTTCAATCAAACGTGCAATCACCCAAAACCATTTGGGACATGACACCAACGGTCCTTTCATTACATTGAATTGGCCTAGGAGTCATCTCCCTACATTTCAAACTCTAAAACCCCTTTTTATCATCATTTTAATAGGAAGAACGCATTTATCTTTAAAAGTGAATTATGAATAAACAAGACCGACTTTGCTCGGGCGAAATGGGTGTTTAAGTACTTCTCATTTCGTAACCTAACCCCCGAACCCCTCATCCCAAAGAATCTCTGTTTTCGTAAATCAAACTTAGGCTCATAAACATTAGGTTTTCTTACGTTCCTCAAAAACGTAGGTGGCGACTCTAAAATACAATTAGACATCCTAGGGTAATTCACGCGCTCTAGCTAAGCCGTGGTCCCCCCGGGGTATCTACAGTGGGGGGCAAACCCTCTACTTCTAACTTCTCTCAAGTAAATTTTCTCAACAGTTCATAACATTCAGTTTGCCTGTTTCATCTAGGTATATTTCAATTTTTTTTCCTCATCTCGGCTCTTAGCTTCTTGGGCACATTCAAGGAATGTGGCCAATGAAGTTAAGGAAAAACCATTTGTGCCGCTGACACTTAAACACACATATACTGACTTCCCTCGCCCGCTACATTCCTTACACTAACACTGACAGTGACACTGTTTACACTAACACTTATATTATTCCCTATTCTAGCAAAACCGCCCTTTTTCACTGACATTTAATAATATGCACTGACACTTTTCTACTCTAACACTGGCACATTGTTTTACCTTTAAAATGACATTCTTTTACACTGACACTCATTACATTGACACTCATTACATTGATATTTTTTTACACTAACACTTAATAATTCATGTACTGATACTCTTTACACAGTGATACTCCCCCCGTTTCAAAATACATGACGTTTTAGGAGTTAAATTTTGTTCCACAATACTTGACGTTGTACTAGTTCCAAGACATTTTTTCTCTTGTATGCCAATTATACTCTCATACATTAATTACAACTTATTTCTTGTTTAAGCATTTAATTGCATAGGTAATTAGATTCTTCGAGGGGTAGACAAGTCTTTTTTATATGTATTAATTGCATTTCTTAATACTCCCTCCGTCTCACTACAAGTGAGACTAATTTCCTTTTCGGTCCGTCCTACCACAAGTGAGACTGTCCAAAATGAAAATGTTTTAATATTATATTCAATCAACCCCACTCATTCTCTTCTTCATTTTCTACCACACAGAGGAAGTATGTGTGAAGAAGTCTAAAACGACATGTATTTTGAAACAGATAGAGTATTATTTTACACTAGCACTGATGTATTAGCTTTTTTTTTTTTTTTTTTTTAGATTTTGGCATTCCCCATTCCTACTCAGCGGAAATAACAAAGGTTGCGACGGTTGTATTCCCAATTATATGAGCTGTATAGCATGCGATTGGAGGAATAAAGTAGAAGCGTATGTGCGGTTCACCCTAGTACTCCACTCTTTTTCTTCGTGTAAAAAACACACCGTAATACGTGCCACCGGCCGTAGTAATTGTTCCCTCTCTCTCTCTCTTCGTTGTCCTTTTCCAAGTAAACCCAGAAGTGAGAGAAGACTTTCCCCTCTCTTCTTCACCAAGCTTGATTTCCCCCTCTTCACATTTCGCCTCAAATTTCTCTCTCTCTGACACCATCTCTCTGCTTTTTTAGCATTGTGAGAACAGAAGCGTGAAAAAAATTTGATAGAAATTTCTGTGAGAATGTTCTTTGTGGTGTTGAGTGTATGTGAAGTGAGTGTTTTGAGGTGTTTTGTTTGATGCAATGTAAGGGATGGAGGACTTGATTTGATCGGAGAAATGGGTAGGTCAGTGCGCAACGACCTTGGATCGGTGGTTTTGGAGAGACCCAGTAGCGGGAATTTCAAGTTATGGTCTGGATTTTCCGGTGCGTCGTTCCGCCGGAGGATCATTGATACTGTTAGTTGCGGCGGCGGCGGGTTTCGCCATCATCACCGACAGAGTAATGGTGATGTTAAGAATGTTCCCAAATCGGAGAAGCCGAAGGAATGTAGTAGTAATAGTACTAGTAGTAGATCTAACGGCGGCGGAAGGGGATCCGAGAAGTTGTCGGAGTTACTTAGACTGTCGGAGCCGGAAGATGAGGAGGTGAAGAAGAAAGAGGAATCGTTAGCGGAGTTGAAAAGAGCAGTGAAGCTGTTACAGTGCGGCGGTGACGACGTCGTATTGGGGGCCGTCGAAGTGAGGAGGCTGGCGAAGGAGGATTCGGAGGCGAGGACGACAATGGCATTGCTCGGAGCTATTCCGCCGCTGGTGGCGCTGCTTGATTCCGACGATCTTGATCCCCAAATCGCCGCCCTCTATGCACTTCTCAACCTAGGGATCGGCAATGATGCGTAAGAACAACCTCACTTCATTAATTTTGTTCTATTAGTTGCATTTATGGATTCAGATCTCTAGTTTTTTATTTTCCAGTTTTTGTAATTTGGATTATTTTTATTCATCTATAACCCAATAAGATTTGACAAAAACTTGTGTGAGACGGTACACTTGTCTCGAGAGTAAATGCCAAATGGTTTGCTGTGGGCCGAGCGGGCAAGCCCGGTTCTTCTCTCATCGGTATCCGTGTCATATGCGAAACCGCCCCCTCCCCAATAAGATTTGACAAAAACTTGTGTGAGACGGTACACTTGTCTCGAGAGTAAATGCCAAATGGTTTGCTGTGGGCCGAGCGGGCAAGCCCGGTTCTTCTCTCATCGGTATCCGTGTCATATGCGAAACCGCCCCCTCCCCCCCCCAAGAATTCCTCGTAAGATTTTGGGTTCTAGACTTCTAGTCACAAAAAAATGTGATTTTTAGGTGTTAGGTGTTGTACTGTACAACACTTTGATGCATCTGTTGTAAAAGTAAAGGCTCTACCTTTTCTTTTTCATCCTTTTAATCAAAATTAAAACTCTTTTTTTTCTGATCCGAAAATAAAAACTCAATCTGAAATTTGGTCTTTTAGTTGTACAGTACAGCCCCATATGCATAAGGAGTAATTTATTTTGATTTTTTGGTTTTATTGTGTTCCTTTTGACCTGAATAAAAGGCATGCTAATTTGTTTGTAATTTTGTGGAAATTATTGTATGAACTGTTGATGAAGTGTCTTTTTCTCTAAATCCAGGAGGGTCTATTTTGGTATGAAAGAATGTCCACTGTGTTGGTTGCCTATTATTTATTTCCATTTAATTGCTGATACCTACTTGATATATACCCTTTTGATAATCATTTTTTGTTGTTCATGACTTGAAGAGTAGTATTTTTATTTTACTTTTATTTTATTTTTTCTTGAAATGATGACTGACAAATTCTGTGAAAAAGGATAATCTTAGGTTCTTAACCATGTTCTGGTAAATTATTTTTCCAGGAACAAAGCGGCGATTGTTAAAGCCGGAGCCGTTCATAAGATGCTAAAGCTCATTGAATCTCCCGGTGACTCGCCTAATCAAGATCTTGCCGGTGCAATAGTTGCGAATTTTCTTGGATTGAGTGCCCTAGACTCCAATAAACCGATTATTGGATCTTCGGACGCAATCCCATTTCTGGTAAATTCTCTCAAAAATATCGGTACGGACCAATCAAAAAACGACTCGTTGCGGGCCCTATACAATCTATCACTCCTCCCTTCAAACATTACACCAATGCTAGAGACTGATTTGGTACGTATTCTCTTGAGTATGTTGGGTGAAATGGAGGTTAGTGATAAAATCCTCTCGGTTATAAGCAATGTAGTATCAACACCCGAGGGTCGGAAGGCTATAAGTGGGGTCCCCGATTCATTCCCGATCTTAGTAGATGTATTGAATTGGACCGATTCACCCGAGTGCCAAGAAAAGGCCACGTATATTCTTATGGTTATGGCCCACAAAGCGTACGGGCATAGGCAATCAATGATTGAAGCCGGAGTCGTTTCTTCCTTGCTCGAGTTGACTCTTCTTGGTAGCACATTAGCACAAAAAAGGGCGTCGAGAATCTTGGAGTTTTTACGAGTGGATAAAGGGAAACAAGTATCGGAAACGTTTGCATTTGGGACGGGGCTGAGCTCGACCGTCTCAGCCCCGCTTTGCGGGTCAACCTCGTTGACCACCGGAGTTGACCTTGACCCGAGTAGTCCGTTGACTATGGACTTACCCGGGGAGGATAGTATGATGAGTGATGAGAAGAAAGCAGTGAAGCATTTGGTACAACAAAGCTTGCAGAGTAACATGAGGAGGATAGTGAAGAGGGCTAATTTACCTCAAGATTTTGTACCCTCAGATCATTTCAAATCTCTGACAGCAAGTTCAACCTCAAAGAGCTTACCCTTTTGAGTTGATTAAGTTAAGTTAATACTGTTGTCAGTATCAGATTTTGCGAACATTTTGTGCCCCTAGTATTACTTGCATTAGATATAGGCATTTCTGTGATATTTACTACATATTTGTGAATTGTGATAAGTTTATCTAGGTCTTTTTGTGTTGTAAAGAGCAATGTACTAGCTTTGCATCACAAAGTACAACTCCTTTGTAGGGTACTTGGTCTTGCTAAATGGTTTGGCTTTCTGCGATATTTACATAGTTGTGAATTGTTGTAATTTATTTAGGTCTTTTTGTGTTGCTCAGAGAAATATACTTAGCTTTGCAACACAAAGTACATCACCATTGTTGGAGAGTGTACTTGTTCGGGCTAGGGCTTTTATGCGAACCGAGCCGGCTCGAGCTCGGCTCGTTATCTGCTCAAAAAAGCTCGAACTCGAGTGGGCTCGAGTTGTAACTAGACTCGACCTTGAACCAAGTTTCAAGCTCGTTAAGTAATCGAGCTTGTTAGAGCAATTGAACAAGACTTGATAAGAAAATAAAGCAATCACAAGAACACAGATTTACGTGGTTCACCAACTTGGCTACGTCCACGATGAGGGGAGAGAATATTATTATCACCCGAGAAACAATTACACAAGATCACACTAATCTACTTTGCACGAATTTTGATCACAAAATTCCTGACTATGCAAACCCTAGATCTAGAATTATTAATCTCTATTTCTGTGTAAAACTGAGCAAAACTTCTGAACTAATTTGGGACAGAGGGAGTATATATACATACAAGTATATACACACGGTAGTGCCTAAATTAATTCCATTAGGAATGTTGTTACTTGCAGCCAATTAATTCCTATTCTAAGGATACCAATCCTTATTGACTTCCACTTGTGCCAACAACGACCAGAAATACATCAAGCCCAAAAAAGCCCACTTCGGCTTGGCTAATGCCTGAATTCAACAGAGAAAATATGCGGCCACTTTATGTGCTCGCATAACTGTCTAATTTCTTTGTTTCATTTTTACTCCTGTCTCGGAATTACGAACTTGATAATTTAACCTATTAAATTAGGCGTCCCCAATTCAAAGGCATTAAACTTAACAAATCTCCACCTTGACTTTGAATCTCCCAAATAACAAATCTTTCCTCCCCCCTCACCTCTTCTGCTATCTAATAGCTGCGAACATTAAGCAAGTCCAAACAATGTTGGAACTTGCTCCCCGTCACGGGTTTCGTGAACATATCTGCAGGGTTGTCCGCCGTCCCTACCTTCTTCACCATTACCCGTTTCTCATCCCTTAGGAAATGATATCTGACATCAATGTGCTTGGTCCTCTCATGATGAACTTGATCCTTGGCTAAACAAATCGCGCTCAAACTATCGCAATAAATAATAGCCTGATCCTGATATATCCCAAGATCGCTGATCAATCTCTGTAACCATATTCCTTCCTTAGCGGACTCTGTCAATGCCATGTATTCTGCCTCTGTTGTAGACAACGTCACTGTCGCCTGCAATGCAGCTTTCCAACTGACAACTGACCCACCAAGTGTAAATACATATCCGGTCATCGATCTTCTTGTATCAACATCACCTAAATAGTCCAAATCTGAGAACCCCTCTACTGCACATTCTGCTCCACCTCCATAGATGAGACCGACATCACTGGTACCCCGAAGATACCTAAAGATCCGCTTCACAGCCTGCCAGTGTTCCTTACCCGGATTACCCATGAACCGACTAACAACAGTAACTGCTTGTGCAAGATCTGTCCTAGTGCATACCATAGCGTACATCAAACTACCAACTGCACTAGCATAGGGTACTCGAGCCATATACTCTTTCTCCTCAACCGACTTGGGCCCAAACGCGACTGACAACCGTGCATTCGCTGCACTTGGAATATCTATAGCCTTAGTTGTCGACATACCAAACCTTTCTAAAACTTTCTTGATGTAACCTTTTTGGGATAAGAACAGTTTTCGTTTGGCTCTGTCTCTATAAATCTCCATACCCAGAATTTTCTTTGCGTTACCCAAATCCTTCATCTCAAACTCTGCGGATAACAAGTCTTTCAGCTTCTGAATCTCTGACTTCTTGACTACTGCTATCAACATATCATCTACATAGAGCACAAAATAAATGTACGACCCATCTACCAACTTGTTGTGATACACACAACAATCATACGGGCTTCTTGTGTATCCGATCTCTGTCATATAGCTGTCAAACCTTTTGTACCACTGCCTAGGTGACTGCTTAAGTCCATACAAGGACTTCTTCAACCTACAAACTTGATCTTCCTTACCAGGAACTTGTTCCGGCTGTGTCATGTTGTAGATACCCCGGGGAACCACGGGTTGGCTAGAGCGCGTGAATTACCTAGGATGTCTACTTGATTTTAAGAGTTGCCACCCACGTTTTAGAGGAACGCGAGAAAACCTAAGAAAATATCTTTTTTTATTGATCACGAAACCAAAGATTCTTGAGATGAGGGGTTCGGGGGTTAGGTGACGGAGTGGGAAGTACTTAAACACCCACTCCGCCCCGCTTACGCGGGTCTTGCTACTTTTGGTGTTCTTATATTTACACGTCCTTCAATTGATAAAATATGCTAACAACTACAAAGTAAAGATAAGGGGAAAATGAAAGCTAAATGATTTTATTGATTGAGTGTCTAATGGTTACATGTTGAATATTTGCTAAACAATTACATTAAGAGATGAAATGGAATTAAATTAATGTTGGAATGTTGGGATGTAACCTTGGCCAAACTTCAATAGTGAAGTGGCCTTTTGGTTGTATCCCTTTTTATGGAGATTGCATAATAGTAGGACACAAATAAAATAAGAGAATAGAAAAGTGGTACCTTTAGAAAAGGGACTTTGAACTTGAACTTGAAAAGAGTTTTGTTGTGGAGAAATTGTTGTAAAACAATTTGTGTAGAGTCTTGTCACGAAGAACTCTTGTAGGGAGAATTTGTGTATAGAATTGTGTATAGTGTGTGTGTAAGAAAAGTTTCAAGTCTAAGAAGAAGGTCCAAGAGAGGTAGAAGAGAGATGAAAAGAGATCAAAAAGAGATGAAAAAGAGGCCCCCTCTAATGGTGGATTGGAGGGGTTTTTATAGTTGAAAGGGGATGTTTTTTGATGCCAAAACGGAGTCACAAAGATCAGTTTCCCGGGAAAAATCATATAAAATGAGCAAGGGAGAGATTCTTGGACAGAAATCAGTAACTGACACACCCAGACGCGCACGCATCCCGTATAGTCGGCGGGAGGCGCGCGCTTCTGGTCCCAAAGGGCGGAGGCGCGCGACTTTGAAATGGCGATTTTGACAGAATGGACTAGAAAGTTAACTCTGTTATGCAGTTTAGTCCAAAACTGACGGAATCAGTTAGGAACTTAACCGAAGTAACAGAAATTAACAAAAACAAGTAAAGTAAAAATACTATGTATGAAATCGGGGTGAGAGGTCCAAGGCGGGGTGTCTACAGAGCCCCTCGGCGACGTGGATTGCGAAGCAAAACGCGTCGACGAAAGAAAGACAACCGCCGAGGACATCAACAAGAGAAAACAAAGACTTGATAAAACATGAATTTGAAATTTGCGAAGGATAGGGGTGCGCTCCCTGTGTGAGCGGCTTTATTGACATGGAAAGGATATGGCGGGATCCGTTTTGCTGAAGCGGGATCCGTTTGCTGATGCGGGATCCGTTTGCTGAAGCGGGATCCGTTTGCTAAATGCGGGATCCGTTTGCTGAGGCGGGATCCGTTTGCTGAAGGCGGGATCCGTTTGCTGGTGCGGGATCCGTTTGCTGGTTCGGGATCCGTTTGCTGATTGCGGGATCCGTTTGTTGATGCGGGATCAGTTTGCTGAGGCGGGATCCGTTTGCTCAATGCAGGATCCGTTTGCTGGTGCGGGGTCCATTTGCTGATGGCGGGATCCGTTTGCTGGTGCGGGATCCGTTTGCTGATGCGGGATCCGTTTGCTGAATGCGGGATCCGTTTGTTGATGGCGGGATCCGTCTGCTGAAGCGGGATCCGTTTTTCTGAAGCGTGATCTGTTTGCTGATGCGGGATCCGTCTGCTGATGCGGGATCCGTCTGCTGAGGCGCGATCCGTTTGCTGAGGCGGGATCCGTTTGCTGATTGCGGGATCCGTTTGCTGAATGCGGGATCCGTTTGCTGAATGCGGGATCCGTTTGCTGATGCGGGATCCGTTTGCTGAATACGGGATCCCTTTGCTGAAGCGGGATCCCTTTGCTGAAGCAGGATCCGTTTGCTAATGCGGGATCCGTTTGCTGAATGTGGGATCCGTTTGCTGATGCGGGATCCGTTTGCTGAAGCGGGATCCGTTTGCTAATTGCGGGATCACCGTTGACCAAATTGATGTCTAGAGCTGCAGTTGCTGTTGACTTTATCGTGGGGATGCGGGCATGGTTGACTATGGACCATTTTCTGCTGGGGATGAAGTGCCTTGAGTAGCGGATGCTGTTGACTTCGTGGTGGTACCTGTTATATGTGTGCTTGGCAGGTATATGTGTTTGTGCAAGAAGATGCATGAAGTGTGAAATGAAGAGAAAAATTGTGCTCGTGGTGCAATGTGATTTGAAAGCAGTTTTGCATGAGAGAGAGTTTTTGTAAGAATGGAGAAAGTGATTTTGTGTGCGGTGTGATTTGAGGAAAGCCTCGGATGTATTCATACCTTCACTTACCATTGTCGCTTGATTGGAGATGGATTGCTGAAGGATGTTGATGCTTTTGATGAAGAGTATCCATGCTTTGGATGGAGAATGATGATGTTGGTGATGATGAATTGTTCTTGCCTTTGATGGAGTGTTGGCGAGATGGTATTATGGGTGATTTGGTCGTGCCAAAAGGCTGCCTACGTATCCCTTGAAAGGAATCAGACCAGCGTAGTTCAAGGATGGTGGAGAATACTGGGGGAGAATGCTAGGAGTAAACCAAAATTGAAACACATAATTTTGCGCAAGAAAAGAAAAAAGAAAATAAAATCTTTTTTTTTTTTTAATTAGAAAGAAAAGAATATGCACATACGTGAGAAAAAGAATTTTTTTTTTTTTTTAGTTCGTGGGTGAACCATTTTAACCATTGTGTGTTTGTAAAGCCAACCCAAGATCAAGTCATGTTCAATCGAAGTCCGGATTGCCTTGCTTGAATGTTGTCGCCGCGGTGTCCAACGAAAATTGATGTCTAGTCCCAAGAGATTTGTCGTTTATGGGGTTTCAAAAGGACTATTGATGCCGAGATGCCAAGGGGTTGCTGATTGTAAAGTCCCTCGAATGCTGAACTTTGAGCGGCTTATGAAGCCCCAAGATGAATCAACTTTTAGCTCATTCAAATAAACTGTGTTTTGTTGTCGACGTGGGCAAGCCCTAAGAGAAGATCCTTGATACCAAGCTTTGAGAGATTGCTAAGCCCAAAATGTCATGGGCTTATCAAGTTTGTAGATGGCGGGATGTGGAGACCTTTCGGTTTGAAGCCTCAAATTTTCTTGGAATCGGCTTAGCATTATGTTGGGAGCGGATGGCACTATTGGGAAGAACTCTTGAAGGCGATCTCCTTCTTTCTCTTGCTTGGAGATGGATGGCCCTTCTTGTAGTTGATACCCAAATGGCGGAAGGTCCATGTTGAAAATGTAGTACGGTCTTCGGGAGACGTCTCGTGGGAGATGGTGATGTTGTTGCAGATGATAAGGTCTTGGTGTGATAAAGTCTCGAACGGTATGTTTGCTTGAGTCTTCTTGAGTTGAACCGACGGTGGATCTTCGGATGCAGCCTGTGCTTTTGATCTTGGAGAAGGGGGTGCTGTATTGCAGAAACATTGGGATTGGCCGTGACTCTGCTTATAGAGTTAACATATTGGCGTTGCCCGCTATAACTCAGCCGGGTGAGTCTAGCATATTGAATCATTTTCCTTTTCTCTAAGACTTCCTTCATAATCTCGCTGTGAGTTCTAACAAGAATCATCAAATTCATTCATATCATCGGAGCCTTCATTTAAAACCAAGAGGCCTTTTGACTGGAAGTGTTGAGGGACCATTGAAGCTTGATCCCTTTCATGGAGCCATAAGACTACTCCCAAATTGCATTGCTCGGGTACCACTGCCCAAAAGCTTGTTTATTGCGAAGCCCCAATATTGCCCTTTGCTTGTATCACTGTATGCCTTAGCCCAAAAGATTGTAGATTGCGAAGCCCCTTGAGACCTTTCGGTATAGAGCTTCAAATGTTGCTGGGGACATTGAAGTGAATTGCTTCTTGCCGAGGGAGCCTTTAAGACTTGACCGTAGCCCCTAGAGTGCCATCATTGATTGCGAGAAAGGTCCATCATTGATTGGGGGAACGAGTACGGCCACACATGACAAGAGGGCTTTTTGACATCCCTTTTGAGAGACTTTGAGGATAGTCTCACACATCTTTCTCGAGCATAGCCCCTAGGGCTTATTGATTGTCAAATGAAGCAAAAGAAGCCCTTGTTCTTGAGTCACATAGCCCCTAGGGCGTCATTATTTGTTGATAAAAGCAAGAGTGACTCATCCTTGTGCGAGGGAAAAAACATGAGAGGACATGGCAAGAGCTACTCCATTTCTCGGGAGCCTTTCGGCGTACTTTAGAAGCACATACTTGCAGAAGCTTTGAAAACTGAAACACATGTTGTTGATATTTGCTGCCCAAGCCAATTGACTAGCTAGGGATTATTTGTTCAACCTCGTGCCCTTTTATGATGGGCTCGTTCTCAGATGGGTCTTGGTTACCACGGGCCTTCTTTTCATGAACCCAAAAATGCACACTGCTGGAGAATGATGCCGATTACCCAAGACAACCTTTGATGGTGCCATATCTTGTCGAGCCTTTTGCTATCCCAAAGTTGACTCGGTGGGGAATTGACTTGCTGAGGAGACCCAATGTTGAACTTGTGCAGTTGTCTTTCTTAGAGGCCGGAGATCTCCATTTTTTTCCCTTCTCTCTCTCACTCTCTCATTTTTTTTTATGACGCACCCTGTTTTTTGCCTAGACCGCCCTTTCGGGTTTTCAATCTAGCGGGCATCTCTTTTGCGTCTTCTTTCCTTTTTTTTTACTCGATTGATGAGGAAGTGTGCATTGACTCTGGCTGAGGAGATAAGACATGTGATTTTGCGGTGGAGACCTTTTGTCACTAAAGATGAGTTACATTGACTCGACTAGGGAAGTGTCCCTAGTATTGACTTTGTATATATTTGTTGAATGACTCACGAAGGCAATTAAGTCATTAAGAGAGAAGAGAAGGAAATCCCTAATTTGATTGCAAGAAATTGGGAGTATGCAAAAAGAATAGAAGCCCTAGACTCGACAAGGAACGGAAAGCGATTCCAAATCTAAGAAATTTGTTCAATCTTGAGGTGATTAATTCATTGGAAAATGAATCGTACAAAGATGTCTTAACAAGTTCGAGAGGAAGGCCGATCACCATAACGCGCTAGGGCTAAACATATCTTCTTTCTTGCATGAGACCGGACCCGAAGGTTGCCTACGTTCCTCCAGTGTAGAGGCTTAGGTCACCGTAGTTCTTGTGGATTCTCCATTCGTCGAGATGGTTGTTGCTTCGTCCTTCATTGGTGGAATGATGTTGATCTTGTACTTCTTTGATTGAGGGGGATTTTTTTTTTTTTTTGCTCTAACTTTTGCGTAGGTTGATTTGAGGATTTCAACCTAGCGAGCTTTTTTTGTTTTTTTTTTTTGAATCCCCCTTTAAAACATTGCTTGATTTTTCTCCATGGTTGTTGCTTCACCTTTCTTTGGCTTGATTTCGCTGTTGATGTTTTGATGTCTTCGTTGTTATTGCCGTCGTCGATGTTTAGCCCCTAGGCATTCAAGCGATGGACTTCGTTCTAAAACTTGTTTAGACGTCTTTTCATCATTTTGCCAAGAATTACATTGAACAACTTGGAATAGTGTATGAGGACAAGATCGACTTTTATTTGATAATAAGACTCGACATTGAACATGGGACGAGAGAAAACTTTAATGCACACTAAAGAGGACTTTGACTTTTTTTTTTTTTTTCTATTACTAGGTAGAGTAAGAGAAACGGAGATTGTTGTTGTCGGCCTTGTAGCATGATCTCTTGTTGAAACCCCATTTCAAATCTGAGCCTCTTCCTTGATGAGTTCTTGCATGTTGCCATTCTCTAACTGTTGTTCTTCACCCACGGTAAATTCACCATTGTCAATCAAGTCTTGGATGATGTTGCGGATGGAGAAGCAATCCTCGGTGAGGTGACCGCTGCATAGGTGATAGTCACACCACTTGTGGTGGGCATGGTTGCGACGTAATGGTTGTGGTTGCTTGTACCCTTGGAGAGGAGAAACTTGTCCCTTGGTTTTGAGATCTTCGTAGGCCTCGGTGATGGTCATGCCATTGAGAGGGGTATAGACACGGTCGTTGGTGGCACCTTTGTGACTTTTGAGGGGTGAGCCACTTGAGCGTGCTTTACCGTGGACCTTTGCCTTGCTGTCGGTGAGCTCTTGCAAACGAGCCTTAAGTTCGGACACTTCTTCCTTGTGAATTTTCCTCTCGAGATCAAGACGGTCTTGCCACAAATCATCCTTGCGGCGGGCATCCTCCACAAGTCTATCCATTTGTTCCCCCATGGATCTTATTATGTTGAAGAGCCTTTCGTTGGACACGGAGATGTTCTCACCCTTATTGTTGTTGCCGTTCGAAGCCATTTGACCTATTGAGAGAACACGGTCGATCTTAGGTTGGCCCCACAAACATATTTTGAGTAAAATGATTTCACCCACAAACAAGAAAAGACAACCACATAAGAAAATGACTCTTTTTTTTATTTATTTACAAAGTCGGAAGGACGTAGTCCTTTTTGGGGTTTCTAGAAAAATAGTGGAATCGTCACACTAGTATATAGACCTTCTCGCGGTCCCATATACTCATCGGATTCCACCACGCTTGTGATACCTACATGTGACGGGATTAAACTAAATTAATGTCATAAAGCATACATGCAGGGACAGATTTTTTATTTTCGTCCAAAATAACCACTTTGGGGACGGATTTTTATTGCGTCCGTTGCAACAAATTGGCATGTATGATTTGAAGACATTAGTTTAGGGAAATCTCGGCACACGAAAACCGACTTAGCCACGGAGTGTTAGACCCTAGACTAGAATTGTGTGGTTTGTGCTCGGCTAAAGAGAGGCTGAAAGGTCACCCCCAGCATGTAGTCGTGAACTACGCCACGGGCTGAGGTTTACCGCTTCGGAAGAGTCAAGGTCGAGTGGAGCTTGAAACTTCCTAGGACGGGCCTCGACGGGATTGGGGTTGGACTTGTGCGACTCGATAATGAGAAGTTGATAAGAATTGTGCACGTAGTGTGAGGTCTAACAAGTGACAAAATATATTTTTTTTCTTTTCAAAAGAAAATAAAAGCAATAAGCACATAATTACAACTCTCGAATCACCCGTGTGACCGATAAAAATAAACAGAAAGTAAAATTGTTCATGTGGAGGCTCGGTGCCCACACTGTCATTCTGTTCTGTTTCTGTGCACTGCTTCTGTTCTGGGAACTGAATGATGTTCTGGGAATTTACCCAGAAGCGCGCGCCTCAGAGCATTGATATGGGAAGCGCGCACAGTGCGCCATGAAGATTGGAGGCGCGCGCATCTGGGGTACCTGTCAGAATGTCAGAAACTGTGGACTCAGGGGATTGCCCTGGTCCCAAATCATGTAACTTTCCCCTGCAGAAACTGTTAGCACAGAAACATGAAATTCGAAGAACAAGATGGAAGGTGGGAGATTCTGGTAATAAGGGTCGGACGCGCACGCTTTAGGCCAAGAAGGCCGGAGGCGCGCGCTTCCTACCCTTTTTACCAGAATGCCCAGAAAACAGATATAAGAACACCAAAAGCAGAAAATGCAAGTTTAACCCTCTATGTCCCCAGCGGAGTCGCCACTGTAGATACCCCGGGGAACCACGGCTTGGCTAGAGCGCGTGAATTACCTAGAATGTCTACTTGATTTTAAGAGTCGCCACCCACATTTTAGAGGAACGCGAGAAAACCTAAGAAAATAGCCTTTTTTATTGATCACGAAACCAAAGATTCTTGAGATGAGGGGTTCGGGGGTTAGGTGACGGAGTGGGAAGTACTTAAACACCCACTCCGCCCCGCTTACGCGGGTCTTGCTACTTTTGGTGTTCTTATATTTAAATGTCCTCCAATTGATAAAATATGCTAACAACTACAAAATAAAGATAAGGGGAAAATGAACGCTAAATAATTTTATTGATTGAGTGTCTAATGGTTACATGTTGAATATTTGCTAAACAATTACATTAAGAGATGAAATGGAATTAAATTAATGTTGGAATGTTGGGATGTAACCTTGGCCAAACTTCAATAGTGAAGTGGCCTTTTGGTTGTATCCCTTTTTATGGAGATTGCATACTAGTATGGCACAAATAAAATAAGAGAATAGAAAAGTGGTACCTTTAGAAAAGGGACTTTGAACTTGGACTTGAAAGAGTTTTGTTGTGGAGAAATTGTTGTAAAACAATTTGTGTAGAGTCTTGTCACGAAGAACTCTTGTAGGGAGAATTTGTGTATAGAATTGTGTATAGTGTGTGTGTAAGAAAAGTTTCAAGTCTAAGAAGAAGGTCCAAGAGAGGTAGAAGAGAGATGAAAAGAGATCAAAAAGAGATGAAAAAGAGGTCCCCTCTAATGGTGGATTGGAGGGGTTTTTATAGTTGAAAGGGGATGTTTTTGGTGCCAAACGGAGTCACAAAGATCAGTTTCACGGGTAAAATCATATAAAATGAGCAAGGGAGAGATTCTTGGACAGAAATCAGTAACTGACACACCCAGACGCGAGCGCATCCCGTATAGTCAGCGGGAGGCGCGCGCTTCTGATCCCAAAAGGTGGAGGCGCGCGACTTTGAAATGGCGATTTTGACAGAATGGACTAGAAAGTTAACTCTGTTATGCAGTTTAGTCCAAAACTGACGGAATCAGTTAGGAACTTAACCGAAGTAACAGAAATTAACAAAAACAAGTAAAGTAAAAATACTATGTATGCAATCGGGGTGAGAGATCCAAGGCGGGGTGTCCACACATGTATATCTCTTCCTCCAACTCTCCATGCAAGAAAGCTGTCTTGACGTCTAGTTGCTCGAGCTCCAAATCCCTCTGTGCTACTATTGCTAGCAACACTCTGATCAAAGTGTGTCTGACCACTGGTGAGAAGATCTCATGATAGTCCACCCATTCTCTCTGTGTGAAACCCCTTGCAACAACGCGAGCTTTATACTTAACCCCTTCTGCCGGTGACGTACCTTCCTTTTTCTTGAAGATCCACTTGCAAGTCACAATCTTTCTGCCTTCTGGCCTTTTGGTCAACTCCCAAGTCTAATTCTTGTGAAGAGACTCCATCTCATCACCCATAGCCGCATACCACTGAGATGACTCTGAACATGTAACTGCTTCCTTGAAAGTAGAAGGTTCCGAAAGATCGGGCTCCACTTCCTCAGCAACCTGCAATGCATAAGACACCAAGTCTTCAAATCCATACCTCTCCGGAGGCTTCCCGAAATTAGCTCTTCTAGACCTTCCTTGTGCTAACCCATGTTCTTCAGGAACTGAACTTGAACATTCTGGTGCTTCAATATCTGTCTCTGTTGGTGGATCCTGATCAACATCTGACTGTGGGACAACTAACTCTTCAGTTTCTTGTTGCTCCACCTGTTTATCAACACCACCAACACTCGAAACAATCGTAGATCTCATAATAGGGTTAATAACATAATTCTCATCAAAAACGATGTTCCTACTGATAATTACCCTATTTTCTGATGGAGACCATATACGGTATCCCTTGACACCGTCCCCATACCCCATGAATACTCCCTTTCTAGCTCTAGGTTCTAACTTCCCATCATCCACATAATAATAAGCAGTACACCCAAAAGCTCTTAAAATAGAATAATCAACATGTTTACCAGTCCATACCTCATGGGGAACTCTGAGGCCAATACCGGCGTGAGGTCCACGATTGATCAAGTAACATGCTGTAATAACCTCTTCTGCCCAGAACCGCTTAGACAACCCTGCATTGGAGAGCATGCACCTCGCCCTCGCAAGCAATGTCTGATTCATCCGCTCTGCTACACCATTCTACTGTGGCGTGCCTCTAATGGTGAGATGTCTAGAAATCCCCACCTCCCTGCAAAACGAATCGAACTCAGTGTTGCAGAACTCCAAACCATTGTTTGTCCGGAGCTTCTTGATCTTCTTCCCTGTCTGGTTCTCCACTAATGTCTTCCAGTCCTTGAAATTCCTTTGAGCCTCATTCTTGTGCTTCATGATAATCACCCAAGTCTTCCTCGAATAATCATCAACCATAGACAAGAAATATCTGTGCCCCCTTAGTGATTCTTTACGTGAAGGTCCCCAACAATCTGAGTGGATGTAATCCAGAACGCCTTTTGTGTTATGTATGCCCTTGGGAAAACTATTACGCTTCATCTTCCCTAGCACACAATGCTCACAAAATTTAAGATCATGGATCTTATGGCCACATAGAAGATCCCTTTTAGCCAGCTCTTGCATCCCTCGAATGCTCATGTGCCCGAGCCTGATGTGCCACAGCTTAGACATATCTCCCTCGTTCACTTCTTATGATGCAACCATAGCTGACCCTACAAGCGTCCTTCCTTGGAGGAAATACAAGGAGCCCCGCTTAAGGCCTCTCAGAACCACTTCTGAACCGTTACAGACACTGACTGCTCCACTTTACCTTTGAAACTGAACCCTTTGTTGTCTAACTGACTAAGAGAAATCAGATTCTTTGTCATAAGCAGAACGTGTCGAACCTCGTTCAAAGTGACAAACCTACCATCATGAGTCCTGACCTTGATCGAACCAATACTGACAACTTTGCAGAATGCACTGTTGGCCATGCTTATATCACCGCCATCCACCTGCCTGTAATCAGTAAACCATTCTCTCCTCGGACTGATATGGTAAGAAGCTCCTGAATCAAGAATCCACTCATCGGATGCGTATACTGATTCTGATGTAACTAGAGCATAATCCTCATCTGAACCGCTATCCCTGGCCACCATGGCCTCTGCTCTGACTGGTGCCTCGCCTCGCTTCTTTCTGGGACAATCAAACTTTCAATGTCCCTTCTCTTTGCAGAAATTACAGATATCCCCATGCTTCAGACCCTTCTTGTGTGAAGAATTACCTTTATTGTTCTTCTTCCCACTAGAACCCTTGTTAGCACTACTGCTAGCAACCAAACCTGATGACTGGGCATCTGCCCCATTTCCACTCGCCTTTCGGCGTAATTCCCTCGTCTTGAGAGAAGTTTTCACTTCTTCTAGGGAGATACCATCCTTACGATTTATGCACAAATCGACATAATGTTCATAATACATAGGTAAGGATACTAAAACCTGCAAGGCTGCATCCTCATCATCCACAACAACTCCTATATTACGCAGTTCAAGTAATGCAGAAGTAAATCTATCAAGATGATCATTAATGGGCGTACCTTCTGTCATACGACAATCATACAGCTTCTTCTTCAGGTATAACTTGTTGGTCAATGAACGTGTCATGTACATATCTTCCAACTTTAACCAAAGATCGCTTTCGGAGTCTGTTCCTGCAACATTGGTTAGGATCTCATCATCCAACTGTCTGATGATCTTGGCGTGAGCCTTCTGATCTAACTTCTTCAATGCCGCCACCTCCTTCACTGCTGCTAGCTTGTCCTTCTCTGACTGTTCTGCGGTAGCTTCTGTGTTGATTGCCTTACCCTTGGGATCCTTGCAATCCCTGATTGCAATCTCCAACGGTTCCCATAAATCTTTGTCTACCAACAAAGCCTTCATCTTGATCTGCCAGAGAGAAAAATTATTCTTCCCATTGAACTTGTCGATCGAATCTGCTCCTTGACCCATCTTCTCGTTCTCTGCAGCGGAATCCCTGAATCTCTAACCATGAACCAAAGCTCTGGTGCCACTTGTTAGAGCAATTGAACAAGACTTGATAAGAAAATAAAGAAATCACAAGAACACAGATTTACGTGGTTCACCAACTTGGCTACGTCCACGGGGAGGGGAGAGAATATTATTATCACCAGAGAAACAATTACACAAGATCACACTAATCTACTTTGCACGAATTTTGATCACAAAATTCCTGACTGTGCAAACCCTAGATCTAGAATTATTGATCTCTATTTCTGTGTAAAACTGAGCAAAACTTCTGAACTAATTTGGGACAGAGGGAGTATATATACATGCAAGTATATACACACGGTAGTGCCTAAATTAATTCCATTAGGAATCTTGTTACTTGCAGCCAATTAATTCCTATTCTAAGGATACCAATCCTTATTGACTTCCACTTGTGCCAACAACGACCAGAAATACATCAAGCCCAAAAAATCCCACTTCGGCTTGGCTAATGCCTAAATTCAACAGAGAAAATATGCGGCCACTTTATGTGCTCGCATAACTGTCTAATTTCTTTGTTTCATTTTTACTCCTTCTGTCTCGGAATTACGAACTTGATAATTTAACCCATTAAATTAGGCGTCCCCAATTCAAAGGCATTAAACTTAACAGAGCTGACTGTGTTCGGTCGTTTACTCGTTACAAGCTCAAGCTCGGCTCGATAAACTAGTTAAACTTGATTTTTTTTTAACCAACTTAAATTTGGCTCGATAAGCTCGTTAAAACACATAAATATAGAAGAAAAAACAGCCTAAGCTCGAGCTCGACTCGTTAAAACTCGAGATCGATATCAACTCGAGTTGTTCGTGAGCAGCTCGCGAGCTCGATTCTATTCGAGCTCGAACAAACAAGTTGGCTGGAGCTCGATAAATTTTAAACGAGCTCGAGTTCGACACTCCAAAACTCGGCTCAGCTCAGCTCTTTTAGAGCCTTAGTTGTGGCTAAATGGTTTGGCTATTTGCACTTCATTCTTAATCAAGGGTGTATGCTCTAGTCTAGTATAGTTGATGCTTTTATTTTAGTTGTACATAATGCTTATAAGATTGTATGTGGACTTATGGAGTGGGATTGGTGAAAATGTTGTGAGTGGCTTAGTAGGAAATGTCTTTTTACTAGTTGTTGTCTGTGTGTTGGGTAACTCGGGCATGTGAAATTGATTGTGGTCTTATATCTTGGGGAACTGTCATCTACTATCATTGTTTAGTGTGGTTCTATTTTGAGTGGCATGAGATGCAATTTTGTGAGGTTTAAAGGTCCCTTTTTCGTACTATTGTTGTTGATTCCTTTAAATTAGGGTCCCCATTCTTGTAGTTGTAGTTAGTTGTATACTCTCTCTCGCTCTCTCTCTCTCTTCTTCTTTTTTTTTTTTTTTTTAATCATGCATTGGAATTAAAGAGTAGTATAAAATATTAATCAGTTGTGAGTATAAATAGTGTGACGGGAATTATTGGTGAAATATAAAATAGTGACTTAGTTGACGAGTATGATAATTCAGTCCTATTAATTAGAAAATTAAAAAAAAAAAAACTTCTTTTAAAATTTTGCTACTTTAAGTGTGAAATTAAAATATGAATAATACTCACACATAACGTTATCGGTTCATCCTCACTTCTCAATACCACAACCTGCCTCTCACCGTTCACCACCACCATGGTTGCCACCATCGACCATCAACAACCGTCCCCATCATCGTTATCAACACACCTTCTGTTGGGATTTTGGCTCAAATTCTAATCCAAATTGGATTGTGAAAATCATGCGTAGGAATTTATTTCCTAATTGGACAAAAAGTGAGAAGATTGTTTCCTAATGCAAGTAGGAGTCCTTATGGGTGTAGGACAAGGATTCCTTATTGTACTAGGAAAGAGTTTTATTTGAAGCCTTTATAAAGGGTGTGAGGGCTATTATTTTGTGTGTGCCTTGGTGGTGCCAAAAGGGGAGAATGTGATGAGGAAGAGGGGATTAGTGGGTGTGCCTCCCTATACAAATAGACTTCACCAATATGGGTGTTTTTTTTTTTTTTTTTTTAGGGTTCTTTGTGTGTGTATTTTCAAGAATGTTGAGAAGGAGAGATACCTCCATTCTTGTAATACCAATTTGAGAGAGTAGTGAGTCTTTGCGAGTTTTTTGAAGAAAACTAGTCATCTTGTAATTCCATGATATTATAGTGAAAAGTTGATCGGTGTGAACGTAGCCCATTGATGTTGGGGTGAACCACGTTAAATCTTGTGTCTTGTTCTTGTTTTGTGTGCGTGGGTATTTTGTTATCTCTTATTGCGATTTCTCTTGTTGGTGAGCGATCCCACCAAGTGGTATCAGAGCTTGGTTGAAGGGGAGAATTCGCATTGACGGAAGAGATCCAAAATCGAAGAAAAAACAAGAGAGCAGATTTGGTCCTTTTTGTTCAGCGCAGCAGTGAAGAAAGAGGCGTAGCGCATTCGTTAACCGTTGGCTCGTCTTGATTTTTGGTGATCAGATTTGGGACTCATATATCTTAAATCTGAACGGTGAAGATTGGATTTAGAGGTTCCTAGCATCGGTAAAAGTTTCCGGACATAAGTAGCAAGATTTGTGGGGGACGATCAATGGAGTTTGAAGATCATGGCTACAAGATGGTTATGGTGGACCACGTTTGTGGTGTATGGGATTTACCCTTGTGTGAAATCGCGGATGGAGCCTTGTGTCGAAATTCTTCTTGATATGATGATCAAGAGGCGTGTCCTGCTAGTGGAGAGCAGCGGTACAAGTTTTGAGAAAAACACAAGAGGTGTTGAAGATGACCGATGAGACAGAAAGTGGAGATCATGGAAGATGCAAGATTGAAGATGACAACGATGCGGTGCAATTTGAGTCAAGGGGAGATTTGTTGGGATTTTGGCTCAAATTCTAATCCAAATTGGATTGTGGAAATCATGCGTAGGAACTTATTTCCTAATTGGACAAGAAGTGAGAAGATTGTTTCCTAATACAAGTAGGAGAGGAATTTGTGAGTCCTTATGGGTGTAGGACAAGGATTCCTTATTGTACTAGGAAAGAGTTTTATTTGAATCCTTTATAAAGGGTGTGAGGGCTATTATTTTGTGTGTGCCTTGTGGTGCCAAGAGGGGAGAATGTAAGGAAGAGGGGATTAGTGGGTGTGCCTCCTATACAAATAAGCTTCACCAATATGGTTTTTTTAGGGTTCTTTGTGTGTGTATTTTAAAGAATGTTGAGAATGAGAGATACCTCCATTCTTGTAATACCAATTTGAGAGAGTAGTGAGTCTTTGCGAGTTTTTTAAAGAAAACTCGTCATCTTGTAATTCCATGATATTATAGTGAAAAGTTGATCGGTGTGGACGTAGCCCATTGATGTTAGGGTGAACCACGTTAAATCTTGTGTCTTGTTCTTGTTTTGTGTGCGTGGGTATTTTGTTATCTCTTATTGCGATTTCTCTTGTTGGTGAGCGATCCCAACACCTTCTTTGATGTCGTTGCAGTTGATACAAATGTTACAACCATGGCATAATTCAAGCGGGTAGGGGATAAATCAGTTGCCTCCGACACAGACATGAATTCAACGAGGATCCAAATCAAAACTGCAAAACACAATAAGTGTTTGATGATTTTAAATTTACGAGATGTGTGATGAAAAAATCCAAATGTCAAGATTAATGGAGATAGTTGGGGGGGGGGGGGAACGGTGCTAAATGTGAAGGGGGCAGTATGGCAAACTGATGCGACCTCGTTTTCTGGGCTGCAATCGGGTTTCAAGCTTGTAGTCTAGAGCGGACGTCGGCCTTCTTCTCCGTCATGACCTACACACACGAGCACCGTGAACTAAGCCGGGGGCGACTCCAGCAGAAGCCCCTACGGCGTGAGAATCAGCACATGTATCCCAATAATCAAAGATAAAACCCTTCAAATGAAAAATAATGATCGTTCCTATATAAAATGTCCTCTCCCTCTTAGGTTTAGGGATGTCTTCTTATATAGCCTCCTTCCTCATGTGCTAAACATGTGCCTATTCCTTATTTTGGGCCTTGATCCAAGATCCCCTCTAGGTCCATAACCATTTTGCCAAACTTCCTCATTAAATAAAGGCTCATAAGCTATTTTTTGTCCAATCATACTTCTTTTTGGGTCCATTCTATAGTCAAGAGTCATTTACCATAAAAACTTGGTCCAAAATAATTTCATTCTTGTAGCATCAGAAGCCCCCTACTCTTTAGCTTGATTATTCATGATCGAGTTAAAGAGTAAATAGTACATATAATAGAAATTCTTGATCCCGCCAAGATGATTTCCTCGATCATAATATAACTTCAATAAGTAATTCAAGACGTAAAACATATAAGAAGGATCACAAATTGCGATATAATAATTGGGAGAGCATCCTAATAAACAAGATGCTAGATTCTTTCAAGATGCAAATATCGCTTTCGAATATAAGAGATTAAGTCCAAACTATAAAACATTCTCATAACCAGAGACCATTTACGTAAACAAGAGCAAATTTTCCCAACCAAGTCTTTTTTCCTAGGACAGGTTTCATATAACTCAATTTCCATAACAAATAAAGCCAATTCTTGCACTTTAGTCAAAAATAAACACATCCATCCTTTCCAGTATTTCTATTATTCATGCATTCATCCACCATTTATCCTTTTAACCATTTAACCTCTTACGGGTAATCAAACAATCACATATTTGTGTGTGCATTTCAGTAAAAAATAAGCACAACCATCCTTTTCATTTCTCACGCGTAAACCATATCTAAGTCGGCATTCATTTAGGGATATAAAACCGAAACCACCATTTTTACTTTCCACAATTATCATTAGCCACTTTTGCTCATAAGCCCTCATCCCTTTACGAGATTTAAAGTCTATTACCTTGCATATTATCTAGAGTCCTGATTTTATCATCCATTATGTCGCGCCCTCATGCCTCATATTTTCACTACTTGTCATATTATCACGATATTAGCCAGGAAATGCATGCGTCATGCTTCCCGCCATGTTCATAATATCATGTAGACGCATATTTATGAGTATAACAAACAAACATGTGCATAATATCAAGTCAAGCTAGGACTCCTCTATGTCCAAAAATACCACACAAAATTCTCATGTTGCAAGGACATTGTACTTTCGCAAGATTGATGTTGCGAGGGATATCCTTTCACAAGTTCCTTAATATTCCTTACTTAATGAATCAAAAGCCTTATTTCTAACGGGATGCATCCCTTATTCCCATGAAGCCCCCGAATCCCTTTGAAAAAGTGAGGTTGTCTTTTAGGCAACCTTACTCCAAGGTATTCTTCCTGCACGCATAAACATAGCTTCAAGTCAAAAGCTTTTATTTTGCTGTGAAAATTATTTCATCCATCCCGACATGGGAGTTTTAATCGTTCGTCCCGATATGGGAGTTTTATCCGTCCTAACATGGGACGTTCAACGTCATCTTGCTATGGCTTTCCTTATATTAATGGCATTGTTGCAGTTTTAAACATGTCAGCGGCATCGCCATGCAAATTCATTGGCCAACACCCACCTGAAAAAACGAGTGCATCCAGGGCCCCGGCGCCCAGCTCCTATAGCGGATGACTGGGAGGTCTAGGAAAACGAGTGCATCCAGGGCCCCGGCGCCCAGCTCCTATAGCGGATGACATGGGAGTTTTAATCGTTCGTCCCGATATGGGAGTTTTATCCGTCCTAACATGGGATGTTCAACGTCATCTTGCTATGGCTTTCCTTATATTAATGGCATTGTTGCAGTTTTAAACATGTCAGCGGCATCGCCATGCAAATTCATTGGCCAACACCCACCTGAAAAAACGAGTGCATCCAGGGCCCCGGCGCCCAGCTCCTATAGCGGATGACTAGGAGGTCTAGGAAATCCTAGTTTAGGTACAACATACTATCATTGCCGAATTCGATATCTCCATGTGTCAAATTCCTAGCTCGGGGCAGCAAGGCCTAGGAGCGGTGGCAAATCCATTTCTTATCCACAGAATAGGAAAGATGAGTGAAGCTTAACTTGCCGAGCCGAGGGGTAAAGTTGGGAAGACCGCGACTGATCCTGAAAGGCCAAGCAAGGAGGACAACGGGTCACTTACAACCATGTTAGCGGTATTACGATATTGCTGCCAAATAGCTTATGTCTTGACATCTTTTCCATGATGTCGCTGCCAAACAGCTTGTCGTGATGGTTTCAACCATGTCCACGTCATCATGATAGCTCCAGCTATGCCCATGGTGTTATGATATCGCTGCAAAACAGCTTGATTCCTGACATCTTTTCCACGATGTCGCTGCCAAATAGCTTAAGTCCTGATATCGTTTACATGATGTCGCTGTTTAAAAACAGCTTGAGTTCTGACATCGTTTTCATGATGTCGCTGTTAAAAAACAGCTTTAAGTCCTGACATCGTTTCCATGATGTCGCTGTTTAAAAAACAGCTTAAGTCCTGACATCGTTTCCATGATGTCGCTGTTAAAAAACAGCTTAAGTCCTGACATCGTTTCCATGATGTCGCTGTTAAAAAACAACTTAAGTCCTGACATCGTTTCCATGATGTCGCTGTTAAAAAACAACTTAAGTCCTGACATCGTTTCCATGATGTCGCTGTAAAAAAACAGATTATCGTGATTGTTCCCGCCTATCACGGCATAATGTGCCAAGTAACTCGACAGTTCGGGATGTGAGCCCCAACAGAGCGGGATGTGAGCCCCAACAGTTCGGGATGTAAGCCCCAATAGAGCGGGATGTGAGCTCCAACAGTTCCATTTCCATGCCACGAGAGATTTCCTTTCACTGTGCGTAGCCTTCGTGCATGGCACTTGACGAAGGTACGGATCTCCATTTGATTTAGCCGCTTTTGGGCTTCCGAAGCACGGGCTTCTCCTTGTTGTTCAGTGGATGGTTGTCTCGGATGCCAATTCAGATGTGGGGTCCTTGGTCAATGTTTCCAATGGACATAACCTCAAGGTGAAATTATAACCATGATTTGAGAAGAACGCTTCATTAGCGGATTAGCCTTTTTAAGAAAAACTTGACATTTGATTTTAAGAAAACTTGATCTCCATTATTTTTTCATTTGAGTAAAAGACTCACACATTTTGTGTTTTCTTTTTTTTTTAAATAAGGATTGACCGGGCCGAAGTTGCCTACGTTTACCTCACCACGAGGGAGGGGGTCCCACGCAATGAGAGGCTCAGGTCACCGTAGTTCGAACGGGTTTGGAATTCTAAGAGGAAAAGATGAACATGACTGACTTCTTGGAGGATAACGGGGATCCATCCAAGGACTTGACTGACTTCCTAGGGGACTATTCCTAGGGATTTAACGGGGATCTTAATGGGGACCTAGGGACAACGCCTAGGGTTTCAACGGGAATCTTAATGGGGACCTAGGGGACAACGCCTAGGGTTTCAACAGGAATCTTAATGGGGACCTAGGGGACAACGCCTAGGGTTTCAACAGGAATCTTAACGGGGACCTAGGGGACAATGCCTAGGGGTTTAACGGAGGTCTTGGCGGATAACGGGGACCTATCCAAAAATTGACGGGTGTCTTGGAGATCTTCCAAGGACTTAATGAGTTCCTAGGGGACTACGCCTAAGGATTTAACGGAAGTCTTGGAGGATAACGGGGATCCATCCAAAGACTTAAGAAAATGACGCTTGTTAACGCAAGAAAACAAAGTGTCAAAGACAAGAAGCAAAACAGAGCAAATTCATGCAAGGTGCAGTTAGTTATCCGTTCAAGTTTACTTAAAACGCATCTTTATTCCTAAATGGTTGGAAAAGATTTCTCTTCTTTTTCGCAACTACTCTAATTCCTGTATCAGTGGAGGCCATCACTACGCCTATAGACCCCTCGTTTTTCACCTGTATTGCACACTCTCAAGAACGGACTATCCCGGGCGAGGGTCCTATAGGGCACGCAGCTTCCACCGACCAAAAGAACCAAACCTAGGGTCTAGTGCGTCACAAAATTCCAATGCATGGGCCATTCTCATCATAGTTAAGCCCCGATTAAGGTTAAGATTGACTTAACGCTCCAACGAAATTCCGACATGACCTCATTTTAATGAGGGATCTCGGACCTTAACCTCGGGCTTAAGGATGATTAGGATGGGTCAATCATTAGATCTTAATGACGCGTGTCAACCTATCCTTAATACATGACTTCGGTTAATTATGGTTGGAATTAACGCATAAGTCAAGGACCGGGTCAAAGATGACCTTGGTCACACTTGCTTTCACAAGGAGTCGTGACTCGGGCGTTAACTTGGCCATAATTAGCGTTTGGACACGTATTAGGGATGTGATGACGTGAGCTAGACCAAAACCCAACCATGGTCACGGTATTTGTGTGTCACGGACATGTGTGGTTGACTCGGCTCGGAAGGGGAGGTGGAATGGACCCGTGCGCGCGAGAAGGGAACAAGAGCACCAATCAAGCTGCATCGTGGCATCCATCCCGGGTTTTGAGGGTTTTTGGAACGTGCACAAGGTCGAGTGCGCATCGTGTGAAGTCTTCCATGTTCCCTTTTGAGTTAAAATAGGAATTTTCAATGCGTTTTAATATCCTGAGCATGAACAAGAGTATATACAAGACATGGACAAACAATTTAAACATGTAATTTGCACAAGTAATCAAGCAAAGATATGAACAAACGAGAGTCAAAATTTTATATATGGAAAAGGTTGTGCACAACCAAAGGTTTTTGAAACCAAAATTTTACAACAAGAACAACAACCTTTTGAAAATCATTTGTACAAAAAGGTTGTGCACAACAAAAGAATTTGAGAAACCAAAACTTTTATAAAAAGGGGTAATGCACAATGAGGCTTTGAAAACCCAATTTTATGTCCAAAAGATTTGTGCATTACCAAGCTTTGAAAATCCATTTTTGGTTAAGAAAAATGAGGTAAATGTGCACAAGTAGAGGCTGTAAATGGAACCTGAACAATAAGAAGCAGGGGGACCATCAAAATGTTTCTGCCCTGCACAAAATTGTTAACTTGAAACATTCTGTGGGCTCGGCAAAACCAGCCGTACGGCTGGGGCTGGAGTTCCATTATTTTTGCAAATTTCAGCTTCAATATCATGAAGCCCCAGTTTATTGCAATCCCAGAACAGTTTCATTCCCAGAAATCAAAACAGAAACATAAAATACACACAAAACACACACAAAGTCAACAAATGGGGACGGGAGTTTGACCCACACAAAAGTGTCCCCAAGTCTTCTAAAAAGAAGTTTGAAAACACTTTGTTGATCAAATATATGTTTAGGACATAGAATTGCTTAATCCCAATCATAGCTATCACTTAGGATCCCCCAATTTTATTAGAACTCTTATAAAGTACTCTTAGGATTCTTGGTGATCAGCACAGGTGTATTCCAACTCTTCAAACAAGGCAAACCAGCAAGGGGAAGCAAATCAGCAGACCAGTAAACTAGTTGCCGATCAACTTGATAAACAAGTTGCCGATCAACTTCATTCTCAACTTGCCGATAAAGAAAGACAGTCTGTACTGTCAGTCAGGTTACATCGTTTCACCTTAAAGTCAACCTTGCTGATTGTCCCTGTCCTTTCTTACTGTTTTATCTAAAAGTAGTTTACCTGCTCTGTAATGATTGCTGCGCCGTCTGACACATAGCTACTTTTAGCTATACTCTGTCTCTACTTGCTTTTTGCAGGTAACCGGTTGAGACAAAGGGGTCTTTACCCATCAGACTTTTGCGAGCATGCGTGTACCACATATCTTCGCCATTAATGCTAAAGATACCGCATTTAATGCTCCTCAACTACCCAGCTGGATATTAAAATTGCAAGCCTTCTTCTACAAGACTTAAGACATTTACTCCTCTTATAAATAGTGGACTTGGAGCATTGAAGAAGGTTGGTGAAAATAGAGCATTGGAGAGAGTTGAATGTTTTTGAGTATTCATTAAAGACTCAAACATTCTGTGCCCATATAATCATTAGATCATTTAATAGGACATACACTTGTGCACCAACTCAAACAACATTGTTAGTATTCCCGAACTAGATTATATAAGGAATACGTTGTTTAAGTTTTTCACACACCCACCTGAGTGAGATAAGTTCTCTTGAACTTGCCGCTCAAATACACTTGGTCAGAATTGTTTTACGATCCATTAGAAATTTCTAAAACTTAGTCTTTGTATACCGGCAAAGCCGTGCTTGTAATAGACTAGAAAAATCTAATAGTACTCTTAACCCAAATCCAAGTTCTGGCCAAACTTGGTAGAGGACGTAGCAGTATTTACACTGTGAACCTCTCCAAATCCCTGTGTCTCTGCTGCTTGCCTTATCTTTGCCGGTTGGAATTCTATCACCGGCAGATTGCATATGCTTATACTGATTCATTATAATTTCCATTGACCAATCTCTTGAAACTGCATTGAACTTTTAGAAACAACTTTGTGTTTAAACTAAGCTCTGAAAATCTTTTATACACTGATTTCGTGTGAGTTAAAACTAAGTCATATTTTACCCGCTGCGCTTACTGATAATAGTTTGCAAACTGATAAGTGACTTTGCATTTAAAAGTGTTTCTTTGTAAAAGTTTTAAAAAGGCTATTCACCCCCCCCTCTAGCCTATTTTCCTACCAATTGGGCCTAACAATTGGTATCAGAGCTTGGAATTTTGAAAGAAATTTCCAAGCTTTGCAGATTGTATTGCCGATACCATGGCAGGAAAAATCATGCAGTCATTTAACATCACCACCATAACGTTGTTAAATATCAACGAGTTTGGTGTCTGAAAATCTCGTATGATGAAGTATATGAACTCAATCGATGATCGGTTGATGAAGGTCATAGAAGGTGGTCCAATCATTCCTTTAAAAGTCTCAACCACCTATAGACCTATTCCCTCCACTCCGCTGACACAACGTGCTGATCGTGACACTGAACAAGAAACTCATGTTCAGATTGAAGAAACCTTGGTCGAGAAACCAAGAGAGGAATGGACTGAGGACGATAAACTTTCAGCTGCCCTAGATGGAAAAGCATGTCACATTATTTCTTGTGGTTTGGACGACAAGCAATATAAACTCATTGACTTGTGCTCCACGGCTCAAGAATGCTGGAACAAGCTCCTTGCATACTTTGAAGGTGACGAGCAGGTAAAGGACAACAGACTCTACGATTGTATCGCTGAGTTTGAATCCTTCAAGAAACAAGATGGTGAATCACTAAGGAGTGCCTACGACAGATTCTGCGAGGTAAGTAATTTATGTGCTTCATTAGGAAAGATTTATACTATGAAAGACCTGAATATTCGTTTTCTAAGTTCTTTGGGAAATGAATATCATACCAAGGTCACCGCTGTTAGAGAAGTGAGAGACTTGAACAAGACTTCTATTCAGAATCTTGTATCTAGTCTATTTCTGTATGAGAGAGAACTGCAAAAACTTAACGTTCTCGATAAAAATTTCAAAAACTTGTCTCTATCAGCTCAGTCACAGATATCCTTCCCTTCAAACAAATTCCCTCCTATAGATCCCCATCCTATACCCTGCAGCTCCAAAACCTCTGAAACTACCTCAGAACAGCCTATGGAAGAAGACGAATTTGCCGCCTTCGCTAGGAACTACAAAAGGTTTAAGGACTTCAAAAGGAAACTACCAGCAACCAAAATCATTCACACCAACTTTTCAAAAACCAGCAAGTTACAACAAACCATCAACAAGTGCTACCGACGGAAAGAACAACAAAGGTGATCTTGTTTGCTTCAACTGCAGAAAACCTGGTCACTTTGCTTCTAAATGTCCTCAACCAAAATATGAGTATGTGAGGAAGTAATTCAACAAGAGACATCCCAAGTCTCGAAGCTTTATTGCCGATGAAAGCACAGAAAAGGCCTTGCCGGTTTGGTGTGAAACTGACTCAGATGAAGATGCCGATAAAGATGAAGATGCCGACGTAAGCTTTGTCGCCCTAGACTTGGAAGATGCCGATACATCCATATTGCCGACTCCAGTCTACCGAGATCCATCTCCTCCAAGATCTCCAGTCAGAGAAGAAGCTACTGGAAGACCTCAACCACACTTCAAAGAGATTAGTGTCAAAGCAGAGAACCCAAATGGATACAGAGTTCACCAAGTGGGAACCTCTCTCTATGGTCAATGTAACTCTATTCAATTCACTGCTATCAAACCTAAACCCTTACCAATGACCAGAAAATTCTCATTCACCGAGCATCCCAATATTGCCAAAAGCCTTTCGAAACCCATCTCTTCCCTACCTGACTTCTCTCCTAAACCTATTATCTCTGCCCCCAAAATTTTAGCTGATCCCTTTCCTGAAATATCCAAAGCTGAAATGGTAGAGACAATGGATGAACTTTTTATTGATCATGAGAAGCTGAGTAGCGTTCATAAAGTGATGGCTGCTGATTTCAATAGAATTTCTGCAGAGAATGACTTGCTTGTGTCTGAACTTAATGTTCTCAAAGGACATGAGCTTGAGTCTGTTCTTCTAAAGAAAGAAAACCTGGATCTCAAAAGCCAAGTAGCAGTATTGATAGCTCAGATCGAAGATCTTGTGATAAGAAACAATCATCTCTCAAGGATTGTTGATTCTTACACAAAATCTAGAGTTGCTGTTGAAATAATCCTACACACCCAAATGTCATATAATGACCAATCTGGGTTAGGATTTGATTCCAGCAGCAGTAGCTCTACTGAAACTTATGCGATCGAGAAAAAGGATGAGAAAGTTGAATGTAGTCCTGTTAACTCAGTGCATAAGGATGCTAAGCCAATATACAGTGCTGTGGCAATGAAGTATCCTAAGAACCAGAACAAAAAGAATGACAAGCACAAACAAAAATATGTTAAGGTTGCCGATACTGAGTCTGCCGATAACGGTATTCTTGGTGAATACATCAGCAGAGCTAGTACTGCCGGTCTAACCACATCTGCTGCCGATGGACAAGTACCTAATAAGGTAACTTCCAAAGGTAAACAGAATGGAAAGAAAGGCAATACTAAAACCTTTAAACCTACTAAGTTTGTGCCTGCTCAATTCCCTAGTTCTGCCGATGCACTGACTAAACAGAATGATGTTCTACCGACTCCACAGCCTATCAATCAAGTGAGATGGTATAATTGTTCTGATTATGGTCACAAGGCTCATGAATGCCTCTTAAAGCACCTATCTAGACCCACTGAGGTTGCATCCTCTAGTGGTGGCCAGATGTGGTTGCCAAAGAGGAACTAACCCTCGGACCCAAGAATAAGGGGGACCATAAGCATACCGTTTTATTTCAGGAATGCTTCATGGCCTCAACTGGTGCAAGCAAGGATTTGTGGATTCTAGATAGTGGCTGCTCAAGACACATGACAGGATTTGCAGATCTACTTGCCGATATCTCAGAAGCATCAGGTCCCCCAGTGGTTTTCGGTGATAATGCCAAAGGAAAAATCATCGGTATAGGTACCATCAAGAGAGGTGCAGTTACTGTACAGAAGGTCTCTCTTGTGGATGGTCTGAAACACAACCTTCTATCTATATCACAATTCTGTGATAAAGGAATGCAATGTGTATTTACTACTTCCAGTTGCTATATGAAAGACATTGCTTCCAATGAAACTCTTCTCACTGCCAAAAGAAAAGGTAACATATATGCAGTGGACTTAAGTGCTATTACTGGTGTTGCTAATGTTTGTTTTGTAGCTAAGAACATCAGTGAGAACTCATGGCTATGGCACAAGAGACTCAGTCACTTGAACTTCAAATATCTATCAAAGCTTGCCGGTTCAAATCTGGTTACCGGTCTGCCTCAAGTGTCTGCTGATCAAGCAAAGAAATGCAAGGCCTGCCAGCTTGGAAAACAACATAAATCATCCTTCCGAAGCAAGCCCTGCATGTCAACATCTAAGTGCCTCCAAATGCTACATATGGATCTATTTGGCCCCACAACTACAGCAAGTATTGGGGGAAGTAGATATACCTTGGTTGTAGTAGATGATTTCTCTAGATATACTTGGGTGGAAACCTTCAGTCACAAAGATGACACTTATGCCGTTGCTACCAAGTTATTCAAACTACTACAAACACAGAAAGAAAGCGATATCATCAGCATGAAATCAGACAACGGCACTGAATTCAAAAACAATGGTATTGCTCAGTACTGTGATGATCATGGCATAGACCACAACTTCTCAGCTGCCGGTACACCACAACAAAATGGTGTCGTTGAGAGAAAGAACAGAACTCTCATTGAAGCTGGTAAGACCATGATTGCTAAAGCCAGGCTGCCGAAATATTTTTGGGCTGAAGCCATCAATACCGCCTGCTTCACTCAGAACAGATCTTTCATCAACAAATTCCATAACAAGACTCCTTATGAACTCTGGAGAGGCAGAACTCCCAACATTGGATTCTTCAAAATATTCGGCTGCAAATGTTACGTGCTTTACAACGGTAAAGAGCACAGAGGTAAATTTGATGAGAAAGCTGATGAAGGAATCTTTGTTGGATACGCTAAATACAGTAAGGCCTTTCGAGTTTTTAATAAGAAACTTTTGAAAATTGTTGAATCTGTTCATGTAACCTTTGACGAATTTGATTTGTTAGAGTCTAACAAGGCTCCAAATAGTACTAATGCTTCTAGTGCTCATGAGACAGGTGAATCCAGTAATTCTAACCCTGCAGGTCAAGTACCAGCTGCTGATCCAGTCATTTCAGTAGAAGAATCAGCAGATACTCACTATTTCCCATCATCGGCAGAACATGATCTTACCGATAACTTTCATAACCCATTTGCCGATGAAAATTCTGCTGATCATCCTGAAGACAGATCTAGCCCTCAACCAATTTCTGTTATAAGACCTTTCCCAACAAGTTCTCAATCTAATCCACCTCTCACCCAAAATTCTAATTCTCCTACTCCACCTGCTGATCTTAACCCTCCTCTAGAATCTTTACAACAAGAATCAGTCAGACAAGATGTGCCAAGGGAGGTTAGAACAGTTCATGATCATCCATTAGAAAATGTGATTGGTGATGTCTTTGGACCAAGATTGACAAGGAACCTTAGTAGATCATTCGCCGAGAGTCTCTTCTCATCTGCTATGGTTTCCAATATAGAACCAAAGAAGACTGAAGAAGCTTTTGCTGATCCTGGCTGGGTGGAAGCTATGCAGGAGGAGCTAAATCAGTTTGAAAGATGCAATGTGTGGGAACTAGTGCCAAGACCATCATCTCAACAAGTGATCGGTACAAAATGGGTCTACAGGAATAAAATGGATGAAGCTGGGAATATTATTAGAAACAAAGCAAGGCTAGTTGCTAAAGGATACCGACAAGAAGAATGAATTGACTACGATGAGACATTCGCTCCTGTTGCTAGATTGGAAGCTATAAGACTTTTTTTAGCCTATGCTGCCTTCAAAGAATTCAAGTTATATCAAATGGACGTGAAAAGTGCCTTCCTAAACGGAGAACTCCAAGAACTTGTGTATGTTGAACAACCACCTGGTTTCGAGGACTCCAAGATGCCTAATCACGTCTACCGATTGAAGAATGCTCTCTACGGCCTAAAGCAAGCTCCAAGGGCATGGTATGAAACCCTTTCTAAGTTCTTACTTAGCGATGGCTTAGGTTTCACTCGAGGTAAAATCGATACTACTTTATTTGTTGCAAAGCACAAGGGTCATTCATTGTTTGTTCAAATATATGTCGATGATATTATTTTTGGTTCTACTAATGAATCACTTTGCAAGAGATTTGAGAAGCTAATGCAAAGCAAATTCGAGATAAGCATGATGGGTGAACTAACATATTTCCTTGGACTTCAAGTCAAGCAATCCAATGAGGGAATATTCATCAGTCAAGCCAAGTATGCAAAAGAATTAATCAAGAAGTTTGGCTTTGACAATGCTCACACCCAAAGCACACCTATGGGCACTAACATTCACTTAGATAAGGATGAGTCTGGTAAGAAAGTAGATATGGCACTCTACCAAGGTATGATCGGCTCACTCCTCTATCTTACTGCCAGTAGACCAGATATTATGTTTGCTGTTTGTGTTTGTGCCAGGTTTCAAGCTGACCCTAGGGAATCCCATCTGCAAGCTGTTAAATGTATCATTAAATATCTATGTGGCACTGCTAACCTTGGATTATGGTATGCTAGAGATTCATCTTTTAATCTAATAGGTTATTCAGATGCAAACTTTGCAGCTTGTAGGGTGACCAGAAAAAGTACTAGTGGAACTTGCCAATTTCTTGGTGATAGATTGGTGTCTTGGTCCTATAAGAAGCAAGCATCAATTTCCACTTCTACTACTGAAGCTGAGTACATAGCTGCCGGCAGTTGCTGTTCACAGATCCTTTGGATGAAGCAGCAGCTTGTTGACTATGAAGTTCCATCTCAAGTTTGTCCCATCTATTGTGACAACCAATATGCTATCTCAGTTTCAAACAACCCGGTCATGCATTCCAAAACCAAGCACATAGACATCAAGTATCATTTTCTGAAGGAACATGTTGAAAAGGGAAATGTGGTGCTGCTCAAAGTTCATACCGACTACCAAAGAGCAGACATACTGACAAAACCCTTAGATCAGAAAAGATTTGAATTCCTCAGAGGTGAACTAGGTATGATTGATTATTATGGTTAAAATTGTGCTGACTTTGCTATTTGTGCTAGTCTTGCCGATCTCATCAGCAAGTGTGAAAATCATGCCGACCAAATTATATTGCCGACAAAATATTGCTGACAACATTGGTAGGCTTAGTCGCACACCTACTAAATTAGACCTAACTCGGCCACTAATAATGTAATTAGGGTAAGTCAGGGTCGATCCACGAAGAACGATGATTATTTGCGAACAGTCACTTGACCAGATTGGGGGTTTGATTTTGATTGTAATTAAATCCTAGACGGGAAATTAAACTAATTGTGATTAAAACAATGATTAAAAAGCACTTCAGATTTGATACTGTCACCGGATTTTAATTCTAATATCACTGATAATTCTAATCTCCTTTAATCTTATTCACTTGATTAGGAGATGTATTTCAATCTCTGTCTCTTCTTTCAGAATAGTTTATAGCAGTGGCACACTCACTATAAACCCTAATTAAAATTAAACCTAAACTGGCACAGAAAAGGTCTAAAGATTAATTGATGAAGTTTTAAGAGACTAAAATCAAGAACGCTTTCTAAAAATAATTTAGATAATCGTCTAATCTTCCCTACTCCCCAAATTGCTATGGCACATACACAATTCGTGGAGATGCTACAATGAAAACCCTAATTCTGACACAGAACGAGTAATCTAGCAAAGATCAATAAAGAGGACAAGTAAATTGGCCAGATTTACAAACCCTAGAAATTAATCTAAAACGGTACAAGCAAGATTATGAACAAAAATTAATAAAGAAAAAAGAAATACCTCAATAGAAATAAAAACCCGGATCAAGATCTCAAATCCAAAGTAATGGAGTTTAGTTCTCCATTAATGGTTACACAAAGCTTCAGAGAGAAAAAGAAAAATAAAATACGTAGTCTTCCAAGTCCACCGAATGAATGATCCCTAATCTAAAACTAATTCTCAAACTAATAAAGGAATCATAATTCAAATCCAAAAATAAAAAGATAATAAAATAAAATAAAATAAAAACCAACCCAAAACTTCAGTCCAGCCGCCGCTCAGTTGTACGGGTTGACTTTCACCATTTTAAATTCAGCCCCTGGAGTTTTAATATTGTCAGTTCAGTCCTCCAAGTTTCAGAATTGTCCAAACAGCCCCTCAACTTCCAGAATTTGCAGTTTGGTCCCTGTAGTATTTTCCGATCCGATTGACTTTAACTTTGCCTTGACTTTGACTACTTGACCTTCGAGACATACGTTGAAGCTCACCAAAAATTACATCCGGAAAATAATTAAATTAAACAACTATTCTACCCCGGATTACAATAAAGGCCCAAATTATAAATAATGTCCCAATTACATCAAATCTAGTCTAAAGTACATCAAAATGAACCAAAATATATGAGAGAATAAGGTAAATAATGTATACAAAATCCGCCACATCAAACATCATGCCGGTAAATATCTTGCTGATCAACAACTTGCCGAACCATGTCTTGCCGATTTGTCAAAATTCAAAATTCAAAATTCATCGGTAGATCTCAATTCAAAAGGATAAAGATTCTCTGACACATGACGTAAGCTTAGTCAAATCAAAGGTACAATCGGTCACACCTTCTCTCTGACACGTGTGTGCTCCGCCTTACCCAAATCGTGTCAAAGATTTATCACAACTCTCTGTGATAAATCAGAAAGGTAACCTTAAACTTTATTATTGCCGTTTCTACCCTTTCTCTCTCCTAAGTTTAACCGTCTATATTAAACCGTCCGGTTCGTGCATTTAATGCATTGTGTGCGCACGTTCTCCGAGGTATTTGCTACAATTAAACTCATCATTATTTCTCTTTCTCCCATGCAAAACCTTTCTATTCTCTCTCTCTCTCTCTCCATAACATATATAAGCTACACTTTCAATCCCTCTGATCTTTTCGCTCTTCACTCTCTCTTGATATCTCTACTGCTTGTGTTGATTCATCTTCTATCATTCTCTCTTACGTTCATTATTTTCTGGTAACTACTTGATGATTTCACGCTTGCATTTCAATCTTTTTTTTAACTAACTTGTTCTAACTTGTGAGATTTTTTTGAGTGATTTTGCAGAAAATGTCTAGCAACGAAAAGGATATCTATGGAGGCTATGTTGACTCCACCTTCTTCGACGACACCCTTGACGGTGAATTCCTGAGGAATCTTCTGATTGGTTCTCTTCTAGACTCCTTCATCTCTCCATCGGGTATTGATTTTATATTTCTGAGTCAAGTTCAAGAGTTCTTCTCAAATGCCTCCGTCATCATTGATCGCAATGACTCCTCTGTATTCGTCTCCATCGCTTCAACCGTCGCCGGCGTGCCTATCTCCGTTACTCCCTCTTCTATTCATGAAGTATTCCCTCTGCTTGGGAATGAGGGTGCTGACTCCATTACTGATGAACAGACTTTGGACAAGGCATGGACCCTTATGAGGGGAGCCGGTCCCAGACTCAGTGGAGATAACCATCTTAAAGCTCACTACAGAAGAAGATTCTTTGCCCTTGCAGAGATTGTGGATAGATGTTTGGTTTGCAGATCTGGCTCTCACAGCCATGTTACTGACGTACAGTTTGAAGCAATGGCAGCCATCGTGTTGCAAGAAGAGTTCAACTGGTGTGCCTACCTGTTTAGGGTCATCGCCATTGCTGCCGTTAAGTATAAGGAAGATAGAAAGAAGAACAAAGCTCATCCCGGTAAAGGATGCCACTACATGCTGATTAGCACTATCTTGAGGCGCAACTCAGCAATTGTTAGGGCTTCTCCGGCACCCCCTAGTCTTGACTTTGATGAACTAAAATCATTTAAGCTTACCGATTGGAATAGGATTTCCAAGAAGGCCCCTACAAGCACAATTGTTGTTCCTGCTGCTGGTACCCCTAAAAATAAGAAGGCAAAGAAAGTTGTCAAGGTTGCTGATGTAGCACATGCCGATGTTTCTACTCCTGCTCCAGTTGCCGACAGGATTCTTGCCGATTCCACTCCAGCAGCTCCAAAGAAGAGAAGGCTAGTCAAAGCTGCTGATAAACCTAATGTTAAGAAGTCAAAGATTGATGATCTCCCTGCTGCTCCAAAGCCAAAGCCTTCAGTTACTCAAGTTCCTTCCTCTCAAATTCCTTCTACTGATCCAAGAGCCAAGCAGATCAGGTTTGCACCATCTCTTCTTGCCGGTGCAACACTTACTGCTCCCTCTGTGGTTATCAAGTCTGAAACCGATGCTGCCGATGAAATGGCTGAGAGGAGAAGAATGATTGGTTCTGACTTAAGGCTGAGAGTCCCTCTTCAAAAGGGAATTCTAGATCTTCCATACTTGCCTGAGCTCCATGCTGCTGCTGATGTAGCCTCTGGACCCTCTGTCAGAAAATGCAAGCCTATCAGAAACCCAACATTTCACATCTTTTTCAGAAACCATTGGTCTTTCACCAATAAGGTCTTATCAAAGAATTGGGTATTCCCCATTGATCATCTCCATCCGTTTGTTCGCCGGTTGCTTCAATTTCATGAGGAAAGGAAGGAGACAGTTCCCCCTGGCAATCGTGCTGACTATGTTGATTCATCCAGTCTGAACAGAGTCACCGATATGTTCAAAGAAAAGTTTGTGCCTGTTCAGAAATTTCAAAGGTTGTCTGAAAGTGAGTTGAGATTGAACTTTGGAAGGTATTTTGATTTGCTACCCCTTCCTTGGAATCAAGTCTATCTATTTCAAGATAGGATCAGACAGGATCTGATGGTGCAAGACGTTTGGGTTGCCTATGCCTCAGTCTTCAACCAGATGATGAACTTTGATGAACAAGATCCTTATCAGTTGGGAAGACCAGAAGATGAGGATGATTTGCTAAACTTCAACGACAATGAAGGGCTGGAGAAGAGTGCTCAAGCTACTCAATTTGTGAAGAATGTGCAGAGGATTACACTGAATCTGCTGAACGATTCAGAGGCTTTTATTAAGGCTAGAGCTGCTCCTACTCCAGCTTCTACATCTATTCCTGAACAAGTTCCTTCACCAGCACTCTCACCTATTCCAACTCCAGTCAGTTCTGTTGATACTGCTGATTTTGTTTGCTCTCACAAAGCTGCTGGCGAGACAATCACTTCTTCTGACTCTATCGGTGAGTATGATAAGATGTCGATAAGCATTATCTTCAAAAAGCCATCTACTGATCAAGCTCATGCAGTTGCTGCTCCCACTTCTATATCTTCTGCTGAAGCATTTGCTGACTCCGTTTTAGCCAGTGATGGCTCTGAGCGTGGCTCTGCTGATAAGTCTGTTGAACAGACTGTTGAGAAAACTTCAGAAACTCAACCTGCTGATGAAAACAGCACTGCTGATGAATCCTTTGTGAATCAAGTTGAGGAAACTATGGACACTCAACCTCTGATTGTTAAAGAAGACCAACTTGCATCAATTGAGAAAACTAAAGAAACTCAATCTGCTGATGAAGTTGGTGGCTTGCTAATATCAGGAGGAGATCATGCTGATGAAGAGGTTATTAGTGATGTGTATGCTGATGAGCCAACTACTGAAACTCATCCATCTGAGCCAACTGCCGACACTCAGCTTATTAAGGCCCCTCTCTCTTCTACTGATGTGATTCTGGTAGCTCCTACTGGTGTTAGAGAGATTGTTGAGTTGGGAGGAGGTGCTGATGCAGAGATTGCCAATCAAGATCGTAATGCTGAACTTGATGCTCTGATTGCTGCTGATCTACAATTTGAGGAATTTCAGGATGCTTTATTTGCTCCTATTTCCTTTCCTTTACTTCCTGCTCCAGAGGCCTTCATTGCTCCAGTTGTTGCTGATGAAGCACAACCTGCTCCTGGTGCTGCAGCTGCCGGCGGAAATGACAGCTCGGATGAAATAGATCCTGATGATTATATCGAGCTGCCGGTAAATTATCTTCGATCAATTCCAAATCCTTTTGGCCCTAATCACTCATTTCTTCCAGGCTCAACCAGTGAACGGATTACTTTCTTGCCCTGGATTAAACCTAAGTTCAAAAGAAGGAAAGGGAAAGCTCCAAGGGTCTCCAAGCTCAAGGTGAAAGGACCACCAGCGTTTGAACCGCTTCATTGCCTGCCTGGTAAGCTCAAAATTGGCGGAAAAATTCATCTACCTGGTCCATCACCCAAGGAAGTCAGCATCACCTCTAATGGACTAATGATGAGATGCATGATGATAAATGATGAACTTCATGACATTCTTGAATACCGAGCCACTAATTCTCGAGGTCTTTTGCACTTGGTAAAATCTGCTGCTCTTGCTTTAACTCTGCCGATGTTCCATCCAAGACAGCGTGCCGATCATATGGTTTATACCTCAAGGCTGATGAATGCCGGTTTAATGACCATGATTCTTGAAGGTCGTGCTTATCTGAATTTTATCTTGGCTATCTTTCTTTCTCTGGAGGACAATGGTGTATTCCATCTGCCGGTTGAACGTGCAGTTATTATTCATCCTTCATTTCCTTTGCCGATCGTCCGTGCTGATGTAACTTCTGCCGATCCTGTTGCTTCCACATCTATTCCTGCTGAGTTCCTTCTTGCTGACAGATATGCTCCTGATGCTTCTTTTCTTCAACAAGCTTTGCCTCTGCCACCTCTTCTGTGCCAGCTTCCTCGTTACTGATTGTTCTATCTTCTGATGACGAGTTGACTGTGCCTACTCCTGAAGGTCTTGTAGAGGATGCTGATATTGTCAATGAAGACTTCATTCTTTCCTTCCTGATGCATTCTTCTCTTGGTCTGTCAAAACCCGTGGTACTGAACAGTATGTATGAATACTTCAGTTACCTTGAAGGGGATACCGAAAATATGCAAGTGCCTGTTACTCGTGCCGATCTGGGCGATACTGGCCTCTTCCTCCGTGACAAGTTGAACCGTATTCATAAGGATCTTTCTGACAAAATCCTTAAGTCCAATCAGGAGGAGGAATGCAAGAGAATCCAAGACTTGAAAGATCTGCTGGAGGACAGAGAATCTAGGCTGATTGCCCTTTCAGAGAGTTTGGGGAATATGCATTCTATTCAACAGCAACTAGTAGATGACCAAAGGATGCAGATCAAAGATCTAGAAAGGACTGAAAAAGAATTATCTACTGCCAAGTTTGCTCTTGCTGATGCTCAAGTGAAGATAGCTGCTTTGGAAGCCAATAATGCAATGCTGACTGAAAGGCTGGAGAGCACTCAAAGAAGGAAGAAGAGAGAAGCTGAAAAGAAAGAGAAAAGAGCAAAGAAGAAAGCCAAGCTTACCGACTCTACATCAAAGGCCATTGACCAGCAAGAGGACCCTCCTGTTTCCTAGTCAATATAGCCAATGATATAGATATCCAGAAGAAATTCAACGATTTATCCAAGACTTCTTTGCTAACCATTACTGTTTTATGTGTGCTTATCTTTATATGTTATATACTCTTATAATATCTGCTGCTATTCATGCTAACTTTGTTTTGCAGATCATTATTCTCCCTGCTGATCTTAAGCCATCAGCAACTCATTCTTCTTTTCATTCTCTTACTTTTATCATTCTGTATTTTTACCTCTTTAAGACATCTAGTGTGTGACTTGGCTTAGGGAATGATAATAAATAGACATTACTTATACATTCTTTTACTAAGCTAAGATAGATGTTCTTGGATAGGGTGATTGGACTTAAGCAATTAGGAGGAGATTGTTGATCAAATATATGTTTAGGACATAGAATTGCTTAATCCCAATCATAGCTATCACTTAGGATCCCCCAATTTTATTAGAACTCTTATAAAGTACTCTTAGGATTCTTGGTGATCAGTACAGGTGTATTCCAACTCTTCAAACAAGGCAAACCAGCAAGAGGAAGCAAATCAGCAGACCAGTAAACTAGTTGCCGATCAACTTGATAAACAAGTTGCCGATCAACTTCATTCTCAACTTGCCGATAAAGAAAGACAGTCTGTACTGTCAGTCAGGTTACATCGTTTCACCTTAAAGTCAACCTTGCTGATTGTCCCTGTCCTTTCTTACTGTTTTATCTAAAAGTAGTTTACCTGCTCTGTAATGATTGCTGCGCCGTCTGACACATAGCTACTTTTAGCTATACTCTGTCTCTACTTGCTTTTTGCAGGTAACCGGTTGAGACAAAGGGGTCTTTACCCATCAGAATTTTGCGAGCATGCGTGTACCACATATCTTCGCCATTAATGCTAAAGATACCGCATTTAATGCTCCTCAACTACCCAGCTGGATATTAAAATTGCAAGCCTTCTTCTATAAGACTCAAGACATTTACTCCTCTTATAAATAGTGGACTTGGAGCATTGAAGAAGGTTGGTGAAAATAGAGCATTGAAGAGAGTTGAATGTTTTTGAGTATTCATTAAAGACTCAAACATTCTGTGTCCATATAATCATTAGATCATTTAATAGGACATACACTTGTGCACCAACTAAAACAACATTGTTAGTATTCCCGAACTAGATTATATAAGGAATACGTTGTTTAAGTTTTTCACACACCCACCTGAGTGAGATAAGTTCTCTTGAACTTGCCGCTCAAATACACTTGGTCAGAATTGTTTTACGATCCATTAGAAATTTCTAGAACTTAGTCTTTGTATACCGGCAAAGCCGTGCTTGTAATAGACTAGAAAAATCTAATAGTACTCTTAACCCAAATCCAAGTTCTGACCAAACTTGGTAGAGGACGTAGCAGTATTTACACTGTGAACCTCTCCAAATCCCTGTGTCTTTGCTGCTTGCCTTATCTTTGCCGGTTGGAATTCTATCACCGGCAGATTGCATATGCTTATATTGATTCATTATAATTTCCATTGACCAATCTCTTGAAACTGCATTGAACTTTTAGAAACAACTTTGTGTTTAAACTAAGCTCTGAAAATCTTTTATACAATGATTTTGTGTGAGTTAAAACTAAGTCATATTTTACCCGCTGCGCTTACTGATAATAGTTTGCAAACTGATAAGTGACTTTGCGTTTAAAAGTGTTTCTTTGTAAAAGTTTTAAAAAGGCTATTCACCCCCCCCCTCTAGCCTATTTTCCTACCAATTGGGCCTAACACACTTTATCCCCAGCGGAGTCGTCACTGTGAGGATCCCCCCCCTCGGGGCGAAACGGGTTCGTTCGAGGAAGAAAAGCCAAACACGTGTAACTTAACAAACTTAACGGGGTCGCCACATTTGTTAACTTTTAACCCAACAAATGAAAATGGTTAGGGATTTATGAGTTCAGAGGTCAGGTTAATGCTTGGGAAGAGTTTTTACGACACCCAAGCCGCCTCGGACAAAGCTGAGTCTCCCTTGTGTTTGTTAACAAAATGTGCGTGTGTGTATGTGTGTTTAACGAAGAAAAACTGCGAAGTTAACTGGTTATCGATTTTAACAGAACAATTGTACATGTCTTGACAAAACAAGGCAGAAAAGAAAATCATCCCTCTGACCCAACTCAGTCGTACAGCTATGCAAGGTCTTCCCGGGGATTTTACAGTTTGTCCAGAAAATGTCCAGTTTCAGGCAGAAACGGAGCATTCTGCTGAAACTGGACTGAACTGCTTATTTTCAGTTTACATTTTAACAAACAAGCTTTGATTGGTATCATTCCTATGCTCATTAATCACTAAATGGACCCCAAATACATGGACTTGGGTGTGATTGAGGCAATCATTGGAGAAATATTAGAAAAGGTGATGAAAGTGGCCTTTGAGCCAAGATAGCCATTTTGATGAGTAAAGATGCAAACATTACCATTAAAATGGGATCTTCATCAAGATTAAACCTTTAGGGACAACAAAATGATGTAAAGATTGAATTTTTATGACCAAAATATGGGATTTGGGGCTAAATCAAGGTTGGGATGATAAAGATTGGAACTTTATCACCCAACATGATCATCATGGCCAAATATGAACAATATTGGCATAAAGATGCATGCTTTCACCATAAAAATGGATCATCAAGCTATTTAAAGACAAGAAATTAACAAATCGTGATATTATTTAGGTTTTAACCCCTTTTCACATACTTGGATGTGAGGGCACCTTGAATCATTTCATGATTTGGTTCCAAGGTATATATAACAAGAACATAAGGTGCTTGAAAGGACAAGACTTGCAATATAAAGGTGCATGACAAGGGAAAGGCTTGAAATGCAAGTAAATAAATAACATGAACAAGAACAAAAGAGTTTGAGATGGAGAGAAGATGGGGAGAAGGAGGCTTCACCTATGGTGGTTATGGCCTATCTTCCTCTCTTTTCACTCAAGTATTTGGTGGTGTTTCACTCAGACTGTATTTTTGCAGAGTTTCACCTATCAAACTATGTTTCTCCCCCCCCCCCCCTGAAATGATCAGCAAGGGTCTTAATTTATAGGGACTGAAGGTGCCTAAACCATCCGTACGGTTAGGTCCTTCCCGCGTCCAAACCATCCGTACGGCTCAGCATGGCGAGCTTTTGGATTTTTCCAATTTTAATTCCAGAGTAGTCCTGAAATTTTCAGTTTATCCTAGTGAGGTCCCAGCCTATCAGTTTATCCCTGAATGGTGCTAAGTATTCCTCTAAGTTGGTCGATTTCAGATTGGGGTACTTACAGACGGCGAAGAGGTTCAAGTCCCGGCAACGGAACCAATTGATGTGACCTCGTTTTCTGGGCTACAATCGGGTTCCAAGCTTGTAGTCTAGAGCGGATGTCGGCCTTCTTCTCCGTCATGACCTACACATACGAGCACCGTGAACTAAGCCGGGGGCGACTCCGGCGGAAGCCCCTACGGCGTGAGAATCAGCACATGTATCCCAATAATCAAAGATAAAACCCTTCAAATGAAAAATAATGATTGTTCCTATATAAAATGTCCTCTCCCTCTTAGGTTTAGGGATGTCTTCTTATATAGCCTCCTTCCTCATGTGCTAAACATGTGCCTATTCCTTATTTTGGGCCTTGATTCAAGATCCCCTCTAGGTCCATAACCATTTTGCCAAACTTCCTCATTAAATAAAGCCCCATAAGCTATTTTTTGTCCAATCATACTTCTTTTTGGGTCCATTCTATAGTCAAAGGCCATTTACCATAAACTTGGTCCAAAATAATTTCATTATTGTAGCATCACAAACATAGATCAAATTGTAATTAACTCTTAATAATAATATTATTATTATTATTATAATAGGAATAATAATAATTATAATATAATATAATTATAATATAATAATGATAAATATGAAGTAAATTATGTGTGTCGGTTTTTTATTTGATGAGCAGTTTTTTATTTGATGAGCAGTATGGCCGTCTTCTTCTTCCTTTCTTTCAAGAACAAACCGTTTTCTTCTCTGGTTCCTCTTCCTCAATTCTTTTGATAACTTGATTAATTTAGATCTCTAATTTTACATTTTGTAATTAGTAATATGTCAATTACTAAATTACTAAATGTAAAATTAGAGATTTTTTGTTTAGATTTGTTTTGTTTTTTCAATTCTAGTTCTTAGTTAGGATTTCCTTTTATTTGGAAATTAGTTCCAATTTCTTTCTTTTGGTATTTCTTTGTTTATAATTCATATTTTATCGATTAGGGTGGTCTATAAATCTCAAACTCTCTTTCTAAATTCAATCTCAAATCTGATTTTGAGATTTCTTATTTATATAACTCTAAGCACAAAGTCTGAATTTTGTTTTTTTTTTTCATCTTTGATTTGAATAAGTTAAGAGGAACGATGGTTACTTCGTGTTTGAGTTTATTGTCTTCTCCCCTAGTTGGGAGCCTTTACATTCTCCCCTTGTTGGGAGCCTTGGTTTTTGTGCGATTGTTTGTGTTTCTTCATTTTAGCAGTGTTTGGGAACCTTGGTTGGTGGTTAGCCAATCCAGATGCCTTAGAATATTGTGTTTTCAAAGCTAAATTTTTTCCGAGTGGGGATTTTGTAAATGCCAAGATTGGGCAGTGTCCAAGCTATGCTTGGAAAGGCAGCTGCGTGTCCAAAGACATTGTGAAGAGAGATACGAGGTCGAAGATTGTGAATGGTCAAAAAATTTGCTTCCTGGGTGATACATGGCTTCACAATGGTACTAGTGCATTTGGTGGCATTGTAGTTTTATGCACGAACACCCTCGTTTGTTATCCCTCTGTTTATTTTTATGTAATTCGATTTGCCAATGTAATGATTGATAATATTTGGGTTGAGCCTATAAAATTTCTGGAGCGCCTTCTCGAACTCTTATGCGTTTGCATCTAATTTAATGGTAATTTGAATTTAAAAAAAAAAAAAAAAAAGGTCATCAGGATTATGTGAACAAAATTGTTTTTTTTCTTTCTTTTTTTTAATTAAAAAAAAACTACTCCCTCTGTCCCATTTTAAGAGTAAAAAAAAATGGGTGGGTTCAAGAATTAAGGAAAAAGTGATGTGTTGTGTGTATTGATAGTTGGGTACGAGAGATAAAGTGGGGTAGAGAAGAGTTATTGGATAATTGTTGTGAGTATGATATGTAGGACTCACTTTCTATTTCAAGATTTTGACTCTTAAAATAGGACGCACTTTTAAAAAAAAAATTGATTCTTAAAATGAGATAGAGGGAATATACATTATCATCCACGAGGTAGTAATAGTATATGTATGTTAGGGTTTTAATGTTTACACAATTGATAATGATTACAGTTTGAAGATTGCCTGAAACATAATTGTTAGAGCAATAAATAAGACTTGATGGCGAAAAATAAATCAAACACAAGAACATAGATTTAAGTGGTTCACCAACTTGGCTACGTCTACGGGGAGATGAGAGAGGATATTATCATCAATCTAGAAAAAAAATTACAAGATCACACTAATCTACTTTGCACGAATTTTGGTCACAAAATTCCTGACTGTGCAAACTTTAGATCTAGAATTATTGTTAGATCTCTCTCTAAGCAAAATTTCTGATTGTGTAAACTTTAGATCTAGAATTATTGTTAGATCTCTCTCTAAGCAATCTAACCTAATTCCAAGGTTCTAAAAAATGCTGGGCGGTTGGCCGAGAATTCAGAAATAACTATAATATCCTAGACGGGACCTAGGCGTTTCATGAACGCCGCCTAGGCGGCCTAAGCGGGCGTCTTTTAGAACACTGCCTAATTCTGAGGTATGATTTTGTGTTAAGATGACTAGCCTATTTATACTAACCAATATAGTCCTAATCCTGAAGACGGAAGGAATAAATTTTATTAATCTCTATAGGATTAATAATATTCCCTAATCCTGAAACTAATAATCCTTATTGTAATCTATTTACTGCTCCACATGTCTCGTAATTACGAAATCTTCATGTTGTATAATCTTCTAACTTGGTGTCTCAAATTCAAAAAGTATTATCCCAACAATCTCCAACTTGACTTTGAATCTCTTTAACAACAAATCTTTTCTCCCCCCCCCCCCTTCGCCTACTCTGTTGTCTAACAGCTGCGAACACTAAGCAAGTCTGCATAATGTTGAAACTTGCTCTGAGTCACAAACTTTGTGAGCATATCTGTAGGGTTGTCCGCCGTCCCTACATTCTTCACCTTAATCTGTTTCTCATCCCTTAGAAAATGATATCTGACATCTATGTGCTTGGTCCTCTCATGATGAACTTGATTCTTGGCTAGACATATTGCGCTCAAACTATGGCAATTAATAATAGCCTGATCTTGATGTATCCTAAGATCGCTGATCAACCCCTTCAACCATATTCCCTCCTTAACAGCTTCTATCAATGACATGTACTCTGCTTCTGTTGTTGACAAAGTCAACGTACCCTGCAGAGTAGCCTTCCAACTGACAACTAACCTACCAAGAGTAAATACATATCCGGTCATTGATCTTCTCGTGTCAATATCCCGGAGTAGTCGGAAGCTGAAAAACCCTCTACTGCACGTTCTTGTCCACTTCCATAGATGACACCGACATCACTGGTACCCCGAAAGTACCTAAAAATCCGCTTCACGACCAACCAATGTTCTTTACTCAGATTACCCATGAACTGACTAACAACACTAACTCATAAACTGACTAACAACACTAACTCATGAACTGACTAACAACACTAACAGCTTAAAGCCAAATCTCTGGAGCAACTTCTTTGCCCACGTGAATAAAGTTTAGATGGGTTTCACTCCTTGTAATACAATGGGGCCTGCGCTAAATTCTATATAACTTAAAGTGCACTTAAGTCCTTGAGTGACAATTAAATTATTCTTTTTTTTTCAATTAACTTAATTACAAGTATATGTTTATGACTATAAATTAGCAATCAAGCCATTTTAAACAAAAGTACTACTTAAAAGTTTAGTATTCCCTTTGTTTCAAAATACATATTTTGTCGTTTTAGACTTTTTCATACATATTAAAAAATGCAATTAATACATATAAAAAAGACCTATGTACCCCTAAAAAAACCCAACTACCTAAATAATTAAATGCTTAAACTAGACGTGACCATTGCCGGTTTCACGGTTATAGCCGCCGGTTGGGATTTTCGGTTTACTCAAACCGTAACCGGACCAGCTAACCTGCTCACACGGTTAAGGTTAGACGGTTAACCGGTTAAGCTGTCTGTCTATCTTTTTTTTTTAATGTATAATATATTTTTTTAAAGTAAAAAAATAGACGGTACCCTTAAATTTTATTAATTAAAATCAAAATCCTTGTTATGGGAGGTAGAATCAACATGTGGCTTGCCTAGATTTCGATATGAAGCCATTTTTCTGAGGAGAATGTAAGAACATCGTCAAAAAAGTGAATGGAAATGAAGAAAAACACTGATTTCGTTAGAATACTAACTGGAAATCTGGAATAAACTGACTGAAATCTGGAAATCTAACTGGAAAATGTCAAAAAAAAACTGACTGGAATCGAAGAAAACAATTGATTTCGTTAAAAAACTAACTGGAAATCTGGAATAAACTGACTGTAATCTGTAAAACTAATTTGAACTATTAAAAAGCTGACTAGGAATCTGGAAATAACTGACTGGATTCTGTTAAATAACTGACTGAAAATTATAGAGTGTGGAATTTCGGATATTGGAGAGTAGAGAGAGAAATATTAGAGAGAAGTAAGGTGGAAATAAAATGAGAGGAGGGAGGTGATATTTATAGCTACCAAAAACTAAAAAAAAAAAAAATAATAATTTTCTGCACTTCTAGCCGTTTTTTGTCAGAAAATTAACGGCTAGTTTGAAAACTAGCCGTTTTGGTCAACTAGCCGTTGGGATGGGGCAATCTGCAAACTCTAGAAATGGACCGTTGGTACCGGCGTTTATAACCGTCGTTTGAACCGGGATATAACTACCCGGTTATGACCGGCGGTTAACCGGTTGAAGAAAACCCCTAACCTTAACCGGACCGGCTATACACAGTTGAAGGTTGATCCGGTTGTCCGGTTAACCGGTTTTGACCAGTTGACCAACCGCCGGTTCCGGTTGGTTTTTGGCCACGTCTAGCTTAAACAAGAGATAGTTCGCAATTAATAAATAAGGGTATAATTGAAAAACATGAGCAAAGATGTCTTGGAAAGAGTAAAACATCAAATGTTTTGGGGGGGGGGGGAAATTAACTCCTAAAACATCATGTATTTTGAAATATGCAAATCTAAATTAACGTGGTGCTAAGTCATGCCACCAAAACATAACATATTCTCTAAACAAAGTCCGTCCTCAAGGTCTCATTGTTGAATCCCTCAACCGGAAGCCGCTCACCGGAATCCGTTACTAGTTTTGCCGGAAGCTTAAGGTCCCTTACCAACTTAAACCACTCACTCCCCGCCGTTGCCTCTGGAATTAATGTATCTCCCTCATAAGCAGCAATAACGGAGAGACAGTAAAACCTATATATATTTGTTTCTGTTTCGCATTCAAACTCGTTTTGGTTAAATGATTTTGAGTAGTTCCTTATTTCTTCATCATACATTTCTCTCATAGAATCGAGTTTATCCAGAGACTGATGATGATTTTCACTAGCATCAATGTACTTCTTTCTAGCATCATTCAAATTCTCCAGTTCGCGCATCGCTATTTGATTATATCGTTCTTTGCTTTCCGTTTCCATCTTGAAATTTTAGGGAAAAAACAACGTAAAGTTGTATATAATATGATAGTATGCACAGCATCTTACTAGGATTACTTGAGAAGCAACAAATTGAAGATGTTGATACAGCAATATGAATCATTGACTTTTGCCCGATTTGTGAATCTAACTCAGGATGGAGAAATAAAAAAGTTGCACGTTAGTTACGCAAAAGAAAGACGTGGTATGCAAGGGAGGAAAATGCCAGGTATGGGTTTAATCTATCGTTTAATGATAAAAGATTACGAAGGAAACACTCGTAATATAACATATGAACTAATAATCAGATAGAACCGTGGGAGAGTAGTAACCAGATTGAAGTTCTTGAATCAAGATAATTAAACTCGCAATCATATAAAGAAAGGGTGATACCACCTAAACTTGACTCAAACATTAAAGAAGCTGACTATATAATAATGTGTAACATGAAACAATCCAATTTACAGATAATTACGATCACGTAAACAAAAACCTATAAGAAATAGTATATGAGAGGATCATGTTTTATTGATAAGGTCTAGGTACATATATATACATGAACTGTTAGAGCTATTGTAGGAAAGGATACATTACAATCATTTACAATTAAAGCTATACAATTTGAATACAGAAAATCATGGGATAATATTAGGTAGGATCTTCTTGTGATTGCTTGATATCTTCGGGTGATTCACTGTGATTGTGTATATCGTTATCACGCCCCCGCAAGATGGATGGTCGGAAGGATGGGCCAATCTTGGACAAGATGTTATGGAATGGTGTGCGGGCAAGTGGCTTGGTAAGTATGTCGGTGAGCTGGTCACTGCCCTTGATGTGAGAGACACGCAGCTGCTGTTGTTGAACTTGTTCTCGAACGAAGTGGTAGTCAAGACTGAGGTGTTTCATTTTGGAGTGGAAGCGTGGATTGGCAGATACATATGTTGCGCCCAGGTTGTCACAAAAAATCATGGGAGTGGTAGTGGTTGGAGCCTGTAGTTCTCGAAGGAGATTTTGAAGCCATAGGATTTCGGATGTTGTGGCGGGCAACTGCTCGGTATTCAGCTTCGGTTGATGAACGGGCAAGAGTTCTTTGTTTTTTAGAGCTCCAAGAAACTGGGTTGCGGCCAAGATAGATTATGTAGCCAGTGGTGGAGATAAAGTCATCTCGATCACCGGCCCAATCGGCGTCAGTAAAGGCATGGACGTTAAGGGGAGAATTACGACGAAGAAATAGTCCATGTATGGAGCTGCCAGCGAGGAAACGAAGGACCCGTTTAAGGTCAGCCAGTGAGTTTCAGTTGGACTGTGCATGAACTGGGAGAGTCTGTTGACGGCAAAGGATATGTCAAGTCGAGTAAGGGAGAGATATTGTAGTCGACCCACTAGAGCTCGATATTCTGTGGGATTTGGAATGAGATTGCCCGATTTTTTGGTGAGGGGAGGATTGGAGACCATTATAACTCTCAAGTATTGTTTGTTTTGAGTTTGATTTTGGTTTGAAATTGGTGTATAATTTGTATTTGAAATTGTTGCTTGGTTTGTATGGTTTCGCAACAGCGTTTTCCTTTGTGTTTGACAATAAAATAATGGGTTTTTATTTGTGTTTGAAATCAAGTGCTTGATGGGGTTTGATGTACAAATTATAACTCTTGCAATTGCACAAAATAACCGTAGTGGTATATGCAATAGCAGGGAGTCGAACCACATAGACTTGTGAAAGATAACTAGTTAACTAACAATTAAATAAATAATATAAAATATAAGATTCATTTTTTATTTATTGATCTAACTAACCAGAAAGCAAATTAACTAATTAACTAAAGCAAAGAAAAATAAATGGATAGAGAAATGGAGGAAAAATTTATGGAAAAAATTAACAAGTATCTCCTACCTATGCTTATTTGATTAAAATTTTAAAAAGTCAATTATTATTGGGATTCGTCCACTAATCTATAGATACGTAAAGACTAAGTATCAGGGGCGGATCTTCAGTATAAGAAGGGGGTATAAGAAGGGGGTGCAAGTACACCCGGTGAATTTTTGTATTTAAGAAGAAAAAATATTATATGTATGATATATATATATATATATAATTGTGCACCCCAAAACAAATTGCTTTGTAGTATAGATGGATAGAGTCCAGCCTTCTTCTACTAGAGAACTAGTGTTTGAATCTTAGCAATGGCATTTTTAGTATTTCAATTATTACATGCTTCCTCTCCAAAGGCATTTTTAGTATTTCAATCTCCAATTTGGCTTTTATGCCCTTCCAATTTGAGCTGCTAGTTCAATTTTCTTTTGATTTTTAATTTTGATTAGGATAATTATTGGTTGATATGAATTATATTTAAATGATATTTTGATTTCTCTTTCTTTATTGTTCACCATATTTTTATTTATTAAAACACCAGATAATTTATTTTAATACAAAATAAATAGCAAAATTTGAAAGTTTTTCGGACATTCATTTTAGGGCGGAGGGAGTATTATTTAAATTTTGTATATTATAACATGTAATAGAGTAAACGACGATTAAAATTTGAATTTTTATTGTAATTTGTGCACCCGCTGGACGGAAACTCAATATCCGCCACTGCTAAATATCCTCTTATGTTGTATTTTCTATAATGTCCACATAAAAATTCAGGAACTCATTAAGATCATAAGAATAATAAATCAATATCTGGTTCCCAACAAATAATCACGCGTGGTTTATTTATTCTACAGGTTGGCAAACAATATAATCAACCCACTTACATGAAATTAAATTACATTCCAAGTAGTTAAAATAAATAACAATATCAATAACGACTATTGAGATGTATAATTGATGTAAGAATTAAATTAAAGCATAAAAATTTGATACAAGTTACCTCAAATCCATGAATGCTGAAATCAGTTATTCATAGTTGAAGAACCACATGATAAATATCTAAATACTCAAGGATTTGCAAAGAATAAAAGTCTGAAATATACCTAACAAATGAGTTTAAAACCGATCGAGTTGGTTTTGGGGGGAAACTAGTTCCTCCATAAGTTATAAAAAGTCCATTTTTAACCCTCAACTTTAAACCCTAAACCATAAATCATAAACCCCAAACCCCAAACCCTAAACCTTAACCCCTATAAAAAAACAGGACTTTTATTAAGAAACTAGTTTCCCCCAAAATTTTCTCAAACCGATCTATCAGGTTTGTAATTGATTTTGCTTTAGGCATAGACATGCATCTCGTTAAGTCTCGTAAGTTTTTAACTTTTTGTTAGTATGTTTGGATAAAATTAAGGTCTCTTGGTAAAATGAGTGCCTATTTTAAATAGAGAGATTGAAATTACTTAAAAATATAAGAAAAGTTTAAAACGAATATAAATTAAAGTATGCAGATTAAATGAATTTTAAGTTAAAAAGTTAAAAATATATAAAAAGTTAATAATAAAATTACTTAAAACCGATCTATCAGTTATTCATAGTTGAAGAACCACATGATAAATATGTAAATTAAAGTATGCAGAGATTGAATATTATATTGTTTAAACTCATTATTATGAAAAATTAGGTTAAACTGTATATTTCTATTAAAATTTTATAATTTTGGTAGCACAGTTTTTAATTCTCACCTAAATTTGACACATCTCAGTTAAAATTCTAGATCCGCCACTGTAATGAACCAATTCCTAAAATAAAATTATGATGGAATAGAATAAGGGTCGATTCAAATTTCAATTACCTAGACTAGTATTTATAAGAAAAACTAACTTAAACTTAAAAAAATAATAAAAGAATAGTAATAATAATAATTAAAAAAAAAAAAAGATACTAGAATAAATAGAATCCTAACTGAACAAACTGAACAAGTCAAATTTGTTTTTTCGTCTAGGACTTCAACAGATTTATGGACTCTTAGGCTGGATTCCAAAAATTTCCTAAAGGTCCCTGATATTTGATAATTTCCAGTTAGTTCCTGTAACATTCCTCAAATCTAGATAAGTCCTTGAATTTTCATATACTGCCTATTAGTCCCTGAAATCTTCAGATTCTGCACAGCAATTCTTGAGCTTCTAAAAATTCCTCTTAAGTCACTGGAGTTCTAAATTTCGCCATGTCTTATCTGATTTATGTATTTTCACCTGTTTTACATGTTGTTTAAAGAAAACTAAAACACATACTCCCTCTGTCTCAGAAAGATAGTCTCATTTTGACTTTTTATGGTCAACAAAAATAAAATTTGACCAAACATTGGTGTCAATTTAATGATTACAATCAAATTTTAAAAATTGTTATTGATAAATCACTTAATGATTTATCAATTACAAATTTTAAAATTTTACTAGAATGATTAGATAGTCACCAATAGTTGGTCAAAGTTTATTTTTGTTGATCATAAAAAGTCAAAATGAGACTATCTTTCTGGGACATATGGAGTATTAAATACTTCAATACTCAAGGAATTTGCAAAAAATAAATATGAAAAATACCTAACAAATGAGCATAAAACTCATATACTCCCTCCGTCCCGGTTTAAGGTTCTTAGTTTGACTATGCACGCTTAAGAAGAAACCAAGGCAAAAACAATGGAAATAAGTCAACCAAAAGTAGAGAGTGAATGATATAATTGTCCAAAACACTATTCATAAAGTAAGTGGGTGAAAGTAAGTTAGGTAAGTAGTGGTTTTTTTGTAATTAAAAGAACTTTTTGAGGGCAAGATTCTACCGAGCAGACGAGCACTATTCATTCTTTTCCATTTATAGAATAAAGCAACTAAGAACTTTAAACTGGGACAGACCATAAAGAAAAGTAAGAACCTTATACTGGGACGGAGGGAGTATCAGGTTTGAAACATAATAATTGATTTTGCTTTAGGCATGCATCTTGTTAGTTTTTCAACTTTTGTTATTCCCTCAGTTCCTTATGATTACCAGTAGCGAACCAAGACTAAAAGTAAGTGGGTACACTTAACACTAGAGGGGGGAATTGTACACTTAGTATTAGAGAGGGGGAAATCGTAAGATAAAAATGTGAAAATAGTGGGGACACTTCCACCCACTATAGTGGCTTGGTGTCCGCCACTGATGATTAATAAAACTGAGTGCACGAAAATTAAGAAAAAAATAGGTGTTGTGAGTAGGAAGGAGGGAGAGTGAGATAGTGGATAGTTGTTGTGAGTGGGAAGGAGAGAGAAAATTAAACATTATGGGTAAGTAACCATTACTATAAAACTCCCAAAACGGAAATAAATAAGGAATAATTCCTTGAGGCCCCCTCAATCCAAATCATTCTCCATAAAAACCCACGTGAGACCTAAAAGTCCACTTAGACCCAATGCCCAGATCATAATTCCATATAAACCCAAAACCTACCACTCAAGCCCACTGCCAGGCGGCCCAGGCCCGATCCCCTAACCTGCTGCGGATCCAGATACAACAGCCCGCCTCCCGCCCGATCCAAATCCCTCAAACAGTCCGCCCATTTTGTAACAAAAAAAAAATGTTGCCAATAGGTCTTGAACCAAGGACCAACCTAGGAAAATCCATGCCTTAACCACTAAACCAATGCACTATTTGGTCCTAGTTTAACAAAATCTATTATAATATTGATAACTATAGACAAAATAAATGATAAAATTTTAGATTTCACAATCAATTAATGAGATTTTATAATATTGACAAAAATATCAGATTTTGTAAAAAAAAAAAATCAAAAAATTTAAAAACAAGATTTAAAAAATATCAAAGATCTAAATCTATTTTTAGAAATAAAAAAAAAATTAAAGACCTAAAAAGGAATTAAATTTCAATTGTGAAATACTCCCTCCGCCCCACTCGAATTAGGATTCTTGGTCAAGCAATTCGTACTTTGACCAATAATTTGAAGAAAAATAATGATGCTAATAAAAATTTAAAATTGTTATTGTATTTCTATTAATAATAAGCTAAATAATTATTTTTTTAGATTTTCATTAAGATAATTATTTTTCTTCAAATCGTTGGTCAAAGTATAAATTACTTGACCAAGAATCCTAATTCGAGCGGGACGGAGGGAGTATAGTATTTGAGAAACTTTTATATTTTTCATTATTACCATTCAGTTAAGACACTTATTTACATAAATGTCACTAGATAAGTCATTTATTAATAATAATGTGAAAATTATGAAAAAAATAAATTAAATAACTCTTATACCTTAAGTGTAAGAGTACGTACAGTCTTATACCTAAGTATAAGAGCGGAGTAGTTATAGAATATGTGATTTATTTATGATTAAAAAATTTGAATATTGTGATTTTTTTTTTACAATTATACTTTTGATATAAGAGTAATTATAGTCATATATATCTCAGCTAAATTATAAGACTAAAATGGGTCTTACAGTTAAACTGCAAGAGGCAATTTTAATAAAAAAAAAAATACATTTTTATGGCTTTTGAAAAAAAATGAAAAAATAATGACTCTTATAACTCAAGTATAAGACAAAATCAAGTCTTATACCTTATGAAATGTGAAAAATTGTTAAAAATAAATAAATAACTCTTATACCTTAAGTATAAGAGTAATTTTAGTCTTATACCTACGTATAGGAGCGAACATGTTAATATAATATGAGACTTTTTTATGATTTTCTTTTTAAATGTGAAAATTGTGAATTACTCTTATACCTTAGATATGAGAGTAACTTATTCTTATACCTAACATATGAGAGGACTAGTTAATAAAATATGAGACATTTTAAATTTTATGTGTTTCATATTTTTATAACTTTTTAAATAAAACCTTTAAAAAAATTGTATTTTTTGAAGTTGATATTTTTGTAAATATTCTAGAATTTCATAAATTGGTTGTCAATCTCATTTTTGTTAATTTATTTTTGTTCTTATTGTTATAGTAATAACAAATATTGTAATGTTTAGAACATATGAGCTGTTAGTTTAGTGGTTAAGACTTTGTTTATAAGTGTTTGGTCTCAAGTTCAATTCCCACTCTCTACATATTTGGTTCTTAATTTTAGGAATTAAAAATGGGCCTGGGTCTACGGGGGCGTGGGTGGTTTCTGGAGTAAAAACGGGTGCTGGGTGGGCGTGGGTCAGGGGCGGGTATAGAATCCGTTGGGCCTAATTGAAGCTGTGGGTTTTTAAGGAATTTTGAATCTCGTCTGGGTATTTATGGGTTTTTTATTTAGCCCAGGGGCCCTAAGGTCCATAGCCCAATAAATAATCATAAGTTGGGGATAAAATGAGTAATATTTTTGGATACAACTAGGATCTCTGAGTAAAAAAATAAAAAGTTAAAAATGTATGTAAATTAAAGTACGCAAATTAAAAGTATCGATTGGCGTACACCAATAGAATGAAATGAATTTTAGATAACGCAACCCCATACTGAAATGAGTTTTAAGCTAAGATAAAACTTTGTGTGAGACGGGTCTTGTTGAGAAAGTAAATTGTTTGCCTTCTGTGGTCAAGGCGGGTCAAGCTCATTTCCTCTCTCAACGAAACCCGTCTCACGTGTGAGATCGTCTCACCCAAGACTTGAAGCTAAATATTGGGCTCAGTCTTCTAAGCCATTGTTAGTCCTATGAATACGGAGTTGGATTCCCTCCACGTTGTTTGATTCTACGCCATTTAGTTGTGCATCATAATCACCTTCCCCTCCCCATTCTTTAATTCTCTTTTCAGCCATAGAAGCCTGCAATTAATTTCACACAAAATAAATAATGATATTTAAAAGGCCAAAATACATTTACCCCCCCCCCCAAAGTATCCACCGAATCCCACTTTGCCCCCCAGCGCCAAATTTGTCCCACTTTGCCCCCCAAAGCTTCAATTTGTCCCACTTTCCCCCCCAGCTCCAGACTTTGCACCCCAGCACTAACGAATGTTAGAAAATTTAACAGAATAGGTAACGATTGGACTATTTTGTAATGCTTATTAGTTTTTAAGGGGCAAAATGCAAAGTTTCAAATATTAAGTACTAAAAATTTATTTATTTTTCCAAATATTTAACATTATCTTAAATCATAAATAATTAATAAGTCTTGAAACTAATACTAATTTTATGCTAATTTTTTTAAAAAAAAATATGAAATTATTTTTTCTAAATAAATGAAATTTATTTTTTTAATAAAACTAAAAATTAAGTATGTTTTTTTTATTTTTTAAATAAAAATATTTAAAAGAATATTGTACTTTTTTCAACAAACAAAAAAATACAATATTTTTCTAAAATAAAAAAAGGCTATAATGTTTTAATTTTTTTTAAATAAAATTCTTACAAAAATTACAATTTAAAAGTTTTATTTTATATTTTTTAAAAATATAAATAAAACTTTACAATGTTTTTTTAGAAAAAAAAATCTTTATTTTTTTAAATATTTTTATTTAAAAAATAAAAAAACATACTTAATTTTTAGTTTTATTAAAAAAATAAATTTCATTTATTTAGAAAAAATAATTTCATATTTTAAAAAAAAAAAAATTAGCATAAAATTAGTATTAGTTTCAAGACTTATTAATTATTTATGATTTAAGATAATGTTAAATATTTGGAATAATAAATAAATTTTTAGTACTTAATATTTGAAACTTTGCATTTTGCCCCTTAAAAACTAATAAGCATTACAAAATAGTCCAATCGTTACCTATTCTGTTAAATTTTCTAACATTCGTTAGTGCTGAGGTGCAAAGTCTGGAGCTGGGGGGAAAGTGGGACAAATTGAAGCTTTGGGGGGCAAAGTGGGACAAATTTGGCGCTGGGGGGCAAAGTGGGATTCGGTGGATACTTTGGGGGGGTAAATGTATTTTGGCCTATTTAAAAAAATGTATACTAATGAAATAATTTGCATCCACAGTAGTTCTAGATTATAAAAGCTGATTAGTCGTTAACAATATGTAACTCTAATTTTCTGAAGATAACTTTAATTCAAACAATCGTCCTTCACATTTGAAAAAAAACCTATTACTTTTCTGTATATATGTATTACTTTTATGTATACAAACTGTTACATATAAGTAACACGTTTGTTACATTTAGTTATAGTAACTATTACTTTTGACAAACCGAAAGAAAACCCAAAAAAAAAAAAAAAAAAAAAGGGCCTGTGGGTCATGGATCCGGGTCATGGGTCAAAAATGACCCGTCTCTACTATGAGACGGGTCATGGTGTTCTCATACAAGTTTTTGTCCTTTTTATTTTACCCCGTCTCAAAATAAATGTCAAATTTTTGAATTAGGAAAGACTTCCAAGTGGAATTTAATTATTGTCATGCAAATATATAAATAAGTAATGCAAATGAATAAATTAATAAGTAAAGCACAAGTTTTAATAATATTGACAAATTAATTACGGTATTTATTATGGACAAAAACTTGTGTGAGACGGTCTCACGTGTGAGAGACCGTCTCACACAAGACTTCCTCTTTATATATGGGACCGAGAGAGTAAGATGGAGAGAAACAAAGAAGATATTTAATTTGTTTACCTCCTTATTCCAATTTGTTCTGTAAACTATCCAGAACAAGACCAATGTCTGCACCAATGTACCCGTCAACATGCCAACCCATATTCCCTGAAATATTAATCAACCCATTAGACACTTAACTACAACTCCTTCGTCCGTCTCAAAATAAATGTCTAAATTTTAAAATTTATTTTCCAACTTTTGAGGAAGTTACAAAATCCTCCTTCATCAAACAAAAAAGTTTTAGTTCAGATTTAAACTCATGATGCAATATGATGAAATTATTTAGGGTTTTTATTACTTATTGTACTAATTAAAAATGCTTAAGTTTAAACTTTTAGCAAATGTCCCTCTCAATGTAAAATTTGAATATTGATTTAAGGACGGAAAGACAACATCTTTTAAATACCTACATAAGGACGCGGGAAAATACGTATTGTGACTGTGTTCTTGTATTTAGGGATTACATTTAGTGTTAAAATATCGTAAGAAAATAAGATAAAGTATTCACTTTTATTTGAAAAGATAGTTGCTTTTTACATTTTATCATCTCAAGTGAATTATGATACTATATTCCGAGGATGATTTAATTGAAATTAATGCATAATCAAAGTTCATTTACGTTGTTGTGTCGATAAGAAAAAATCAAATGATACTATGTTCGAGTACGAATTATTACTTACAATAACACCCATATGGAATTTGAAGCCCAGAAGCAATCCTAAAGGAACACCAAATATATAGTAACATGTTATATTCACATAAGCTACAAAAGCTTGCCATCCTGCTCCTATAGCCACCCCTGCAACATTATAAACAAATACACACACTAATAAGTTCAGATTCTTGTAGATTTTATATAAAAGGACCTATCATAAACGTCGCACTTTTCTTTCTTGTTTAAAAAAAAAATTGACGCGTCTAAATAAAGAAATAATTTTAGTGAAATGGTTCAACTTCAAGCAATATAGAAAATATGGCTTTAAATAAAATAATAACGAGGACAGAATTTTTTTTAACAAATAAATAATTAATTAAAGTTGAGGCAAGAGTTGGACTCTTTCTCCGTAATATTGCCCTGTATACTAGTGCTCACGGACTACGGCAATTGTCTCCAAGATAGAACGACTTTCTTAATTTCAGAACGTAGCCCGCCTGTTTGAACAGGCGCGGGTCTGGAACCTTCCAGAAGGCTCCACAGCTCCTTGGGCCACTAGTTGCATGGAGGCCCAATGTTCCACTTGGTTTGCCTAAAGAGGGAACCATTTGATGACTCGTACCACATTAATATAATGCCTTCATTTCTCTTTTCTTAGCAATGTGAGATATGGCATTTTCATTCTCATTTCTCTTCAACCATTTACACTAAGTTGCCACTTTCATCAATTAATTTCTCATTCACCCGTAATTGGTTTTGAGAAAATAAATATACCACGTTAATCTACACCGAACATAGATTAATTATTTGCAACTTATTTCCATTTTTATTTAATGGAACTAATTACGAAACTTGGTCAAATGTTGGTCAAACCAACATTTCTAACTAATTTCCAACAGTTTATTCACTTTTAAGCGCAAATTGTAGAAATAAGAATAACTTTTTGAGATAATGAGAAATGGTAATAGAAAGATCATTTTGAGATGGGACGGAAGGAGTATTATTTACCGGAGACGGCTGGCTGAATGTTGTTAATGACGATGCAAAGAACGAGCAATCCAGTGAGATTGTAGACGGTTTTTTGAACCAGATGATTATTGGAGAAGATGGCTGGGTATTGTTTCTGAAAGATTAGGATAATGGCACCCATCACCAAACCAGCTAAAACTGCACTCACAAGTACAACCACTACTGAAAATTTTGCTCTTCTTGGATGTGCAGCTCCTAATTCATTTGACACCCTTACACTGCACGTAAAACACCATGTCATATACTCCCTCCCGTAATTATGTGGACAAATTTTCATTTTAGGCGTCCCATTGATAAGTTACACTTTTCTAAAATGGTAAAAAAAAAAAATTACTATTCCTCTCACTCATTATCTCTCCTACATTACTTGTATACTCACAAAAACAATCAACTTACTATTCCCTACCTCAATTTCTCTCTTCTATTCCACTTTTCACACTCACAACAACTACCCGCTACAATTCATCCCTTAATTCCCGTGCACAACCCATTTTGTCCACATAGTTATGGGACGGAGGGAGTATTTAAATAAAAACTTCTTCCGTTTTATAACAATGTTCATAATTTTGAGTGTGCAGAAATTAAGAAATGAATAGTAGTGGGTCATTGTTTTGAGTATAAAAGGTAAGGTAGGAGAGTGAAAGTGGGGTAGAGAATAGTAGTGGGTGATAGTTACGTGTATGACAAGTGGGTTTCATTGAATAAAAAAATATACGGAGTATAAAATTTTCATAAGTGTGACTTATCAATGGGACACCAAAAGATAATATAATTTGTGTTTATCATTATGTGAGGGAGTACTACTCCTTCTATTCCAAAATAAGTGATCATTTAGGAAAATATATTCCTTAGATATATGAACTTTTTGCAAAAAAATAAAAATTGTCTCTAAATTATTTTTATCAATTTTTTAACTATTCATTATATACTTGTAAAATTAGAAGTTTAGAAAGTAAATAGCAAAGATTTTCATACATCTTTATTGCTAAAATTAACAAACAATTGAACATAAAATAATAACATTTATTTTGAGACAGAAGAAATAAATGTTTATATAATATACTCCCTCTGGTCCAAAATAACTGTCACTTTTGGTCAAACAAATATAAGTTTGACCAATAAATTTAAACAAAAAATAAAAATCCTAATAAAAATCTAAATATTGTTATTAAAAATATTATTAATTATAATACAATGACAAATTTAAAAATTTTATTATCATCATTAATTTTTATTTAAATTATTAGTCAAAGTTACATCTGATTGACCAAAAGCGACAATTATTTTGAACCAGAGGGAGTAATACTTTTCATCTATTTCAAAACATGATAATGATATGGATGGTGAAAATCTGTAATCTATTAGATTGTAATAAATCTTTGTGAGTGATAAAGTCCGAGGTTTCATCCCAAAACTAATTGGCTATGGGTGGAGTGGCCCTGAATTTTATATAGTCAGGCATTGGCTAAATAATTCCCGACCAAACTTTGGGCTCGTACGCGTAAGGGCCGGCTCTGATACCATGATAAAGTCTGAGGTTCCATCCCAAGACCAATTGGCTATGAGAGGAGTGGTCCTGAATCTTTATATAGTCAGGCATTGACTAGTTAAATTGCTCCAACAGTGAGCCCACTGATAAAAACTCATCCAACGGATTATAGAGTTTCATTATAAATTTTCACTATTTTTATCATTGTCTTTCAAAACAAGTTAGATGATTTCATCAAAATTTTATACATAGATAGTAAGGGCAAATTACAATTTAGTTACATAAGTTTGTCGGCATGTTTCAATTGGTTATCCAATTTGTGTTTGTTACAATTTGGTTGCTGAATATGTCTTTTTGTTGCAATCAGGTGTATTTTTTGTTAGCCCGTCAAAAACTTAACGAAAATGGATGAAAAACACAACAAGCTTCTTTTAAAATTGCAATAATCATCCCTACAGTTTAAATTATCCCATTACACCCCCTTGCTTTTAACGAGCGTTAAAAAACTAACATAATTTGATAAACATGGAATCATTATCCATCTACTAGCCACCATCCACAATCTCCATCATATTCACATAGTTGCAGCCACCACCAACCCTTGTTTAACACCAGGAACACCATTATTAAACCCAACACCAGCATACCTGCCATAACACCAACACCGCCACTGAAATCGTCCTTACCACAACAATACCACCACCGAAACCACCACTAGAAGACCAGTGAAACCGACATTCCATTGTCAGCTGCCACCAAAATCAGTTAACTGGCTACCATGCTACCACCATTTCACCACTGCAACCAATACCAGTTAACCCACCACAGTAACCCCACTAAAACCACTAACATACATAAAAGCAAACACATACAATGAGGAAATATTTGTTGCACGCCAACGCTTCACCCAGACGGACAACAGAAACATAATTAGAACATAGAAATTCAAGAAACTGATGGAGAAAACTTTTTCAAAGTGAAATTTAAATGCCCAAAACTTGAATCATACAAAAATTGAATTACCTTGAACTCAAAATATGAAAACAAATTACCCAGGACTCAAAATTTGAAATTGAAATTCAAACCAAAATATGGCATCAACTCTGCTAAAACAGAGCAAACCAAGCAAAAATTCAAAACCAAAACCAATCAGAAAAATTAAAAAATAATCTCAAATCATTCATGAAAAGGAGAGGGGGGTTGTGGAGATGGGGAAGTCTTAACGGAATACAATGGATGCTTCAGAATTTTTAATCTATTGTCGACGTTGAAGGACGAGAGGGATAAATGGATTCACTTTAAAATATAAAATAGGGTGTGGCCTTGTTCATGGTCTCCATGGCGGACGAAATAATTCAGCGAGGTCAGGTCGCCAAAATCGTCCAATGGGGATGAGAGTAGACAGCCGGAGTTGGTGGCGTGGTGGAGGCGTAGAGAGAAGAGGAAGAGGGGTAAGGGGGAGTGTTGTTCATGAATGGGGCTGATTGTGAAGAGTGGGAACAGAGAGGGATTAGGGTTTGAAACTCACCAGAATCTGCAAATTTAAGAATTAGCCCTTTATAATTTTGATATTATTGTTTTTACCCCTTTATTGTTTTGATATTAGTTTTTTGGGGGTGAAGTGGGATAATTTAAACTTTATGGGTGATCATTGCAATTTTGAAAGAAGCTTGTTTCGTTTGTCATCCATTTTCGTTAGGTTTTTGACGGGCTAACAAAAAATACACCTGATTGCAACAAAAATATATATTCAGCAACCAAATTGTAATAAATACAAATTGATTAACCAATTGAAACATGACGACAAACCCAGGTAACTAAATTGCAATTTGCCTGGATAATAACGGTATCGAAGAACCAACCTTATTGCAATATTGAATCCAAGAGCTATCATAACGACCCAGCCCACAATGTTGATGCTGCAATAGCAAGTGCAGTTGGACAAGCATTATTAGTGCACACACATTAGCCCTGCATTTTGCTTAATCAAACTTAATGAAATTTGACCAAAAAATTATGAAAAAATAGTTATCTTCTTAAAATTAGAAAAAATAATTAAATAAAAAGCAACTGAGTCACCCTAAAAGTACTATGAATAGCAAATTCCAAAAAATTCAAGATGATAATCAAATCTTTATAACTTAATGGTCAAAATTCAATAAATTAATTTAAAATAATGATTTTATTAATAAATTCGTTAGGGCAAGTTAAAACTTAATAATGGCCGTGAATCTAAATAATCATATTAAATTTTAGTAATAATTTTAAAATTCTAAAGTAAAATTGTTATAATTATACTTCTATTTTCTGACATCGCTAAAATCTTATCACCCTAAAGACACCCATTAAAAAATTGCTAAAAAAATAAAATAAAAGTGTCACTCTCACTTTGAGAAAAGGGTACTTTCCTTTTGATTTTTCTGAAAAGCATGTATGAATATTAGTAAATATAGTAAAATTTTAAAAACAAGTCAAACAAGATTTATAAATTGTTGACTTGTCAAATGAAAAATAGTTTTTAGGGAATGGAGAGAGATTTAGTGTTGGCCTCCTAAACTTGCAGACAAAAAGTTGTGTAAAACAGTCTCACACATATGAGACGAGTTTCATTAAAAGAGTAAATAATTTATCTTTTATGGGCGGGGCGGGCAAACTCATTTTTTATCTCATCGAGATTTGTCTCATACATGAGACGGTCTCACAAGAGACTTCCTCAACTTACCTCCACTCACCTACTTATATTCGCAACTTTTTTTATCCTATAATAAATATTATATTCTATCTTCGTAAAATAAAATTATATTTATGAATAAAAATTTAACAATAGTGAATTCAATAATGGCAGGTATAAATATTGTACAAATATGTAAAAATCGTCAATTAGAATGTTTGATAATAGTATGAGACGGAGGCAGTAACATCAACCTAATTAACAGTAAGATTTTTAAATATTCAAATTGAAATGGTCTTATGATTAGAATAATACTTCACTAATTTAAGTATTATTCATCTCAAAATAAAACATTTCAATTTATTTTGGATTTAAGAAGGAACTTGAAAGTCCCCAAAGGAGTGACCCAGTGGTAAAGTCAACCCTCACCCTCGGTGAGCGCTAGGGTTCGATCAAGTGGCGGAGCTAGGATTTTTTTTCAATAGGGGCAAATTTCAAAAAATTGTACTAAACCTCAAAAATTTTGTAAATTTTGCACTAGTAAATTTTTGTTTTTTAAAAATCAATGGGGGCAATTGCCCCCTTTCCCTTAAGGGTAGCTCCGCCTCTGGTTCGATCCCTCTCCTCGCCTCCTTTGTATGTTTGGGAGGATAAAATAGAAAAGTAATTACCATATGGATAATGAAGCAACAGCAACTTCTGCATTCTTGAGATATCCAGCACCAATTATCAAAGCCGTAAAATACCATATCTCTAGGCTACAATGCAGCAAATATGATCACAAGTTAAACTATTTATTTTGGAAAGTAGCTTTTCAATTTTTATAATTCTGGATAATGTTTACAAAACTAAAATTTAAAAATGCGGACACGAGTAATTCTATCATCTTCAGAAAATAATAATATTTGGACGTTTTTTTATTGGTACTCCTATCTGTTCCACATCAATAAATTTTAAGGTGGCCTCTTATGAGAACACCTAGATCCATCTCAAAGAAGAGACGGGTCGACTCATGACCCGTGTACAACATTCTCCGTGAAGCGTAGGATCCCAACACATGCTCCACTCAAAATCTGCCACATGGCAGCGACCCATTGGCCCAAAATTTTTAATTTTTATTTTTTCGTTTTTTTTTAAGTTTTTATATTATTTTTTTTGACTGTTTTTTTCGTTTGCCAAAAGTAATACTTAGCATAACTAAATGTAACAACTGTGTTACTTATAAAGTAACATTGTTTATAAGTAAACGTAACACCAGTTTTACAAAAAAATAAACTCAATACTCATTTTTCAACTATAATACTAACTATAAATACGTGTAAGACTAATAATAACTAAATGTAATTATCATTATACTGAAATGTAGTGTTTTTCCAAAATATTTTTTATTTTTGAGTATTTTGATTTTATTTTTTAAAAGAAATTAACATTTGAAAAATAACAACTTATATACGTGAATGTAATTATTTGTACAAGTAAATGTAACACTTTAGTAGATGAAATTGTAACAGATTTCTATAGATAATTTAATACTTTTACATGTACCATGATAAATTGAACCCATTGTAACTTATTATTTGAAAACATATAGATATACTATTATACAAGTAAACGTAATTGTTTTACAATGTTATTATACAAGTAAAATATAACATTCGTTTATAAAAATTGTTACTTTCTTATTTTTACAATGTTACTAACACAAGTGTTTTCAGTTCTAAAAGTGTAAATGGTTGAATTATTACTTTTCTATACATGCGTTACAATTATGTATAAACACTGTTACATATAAGTAACACGTTTGTTACATTTTAGTTGTAATAAGTATTACTTTTGGCAAACGAAGAAAACATAAAAAAAAAAAAAAAACATTGTTACTTTTCTCTATATATATATATTACTTTTATGTATACAAACTGTTACATATAAGTAACACGTTTGTTACATTTAGTTATAGTAACTATTACTTTTGACAAACCGAAAATATATATATATATATATATATATATATAAAAAAAAAAAACAAAAAAAAATGTCTGCGGGTCATGGGTCAAAAATGACCCGTCTCTACTATGAGACGGGTCATGGTGTTCTCATACAAGTTTTAACTTCGCTATTTTAATAAACTTTATTAAACTTTGACACAAAAAACTGAATAAAATATTGTTATTCTACTTTAATATTATAAAAAAAAAACTAATGTGAAAATACGTACATTTTAATTTGATCAATTTGTATGAAAAAAATATTTCAACAAAAGAAAGTAACATTGAATAAATAAATAAAATTTTTGATGAATGTGTTTGAATCCATTCATTTTCTTTATCTTTCCTCAATTTATTTGTTAAGACTTAACTTTAACCAAACATTAATGATACAATCTACTGATCACTGAAACCAATATTTAATAAAAAAATCACTTGTGTTTGACCAATAAAAACTATGTGATACTCCCTCCGTACCAGTTTAAGGTTCTTAATTTCCTTTTTGGTTTGTCTCAATTTAAGGTTCTTAGTTGCTTTATTCCATAAATGGGAAATGATGAACAGTGTTTTGGACAATCTTTTCCTCAAAAGTTCATCTAATTACAAAAAAAAAAAAAAACCTTACTCATCTAACTTACTTTTCACCCACTTGCTTTATGAATAGTGTTTTAGACAATTATATCCCTAACTCCCTACTTTTGTTTGACCCATTTTCATTGTTTTTGCCTTAGTTTCTTAATAAGCGTGTATAGTCAAACTAAAAATCTTAAACCGAGACGGAGGGAGCAGTATATTTTAAACCAAAATAGTAATATTTTAGAATAATTTATTTTTAGAGAAACTAAATTATTTTGGAGATGAGAGACTTACCAAAGCATTACGGCTGATATAAGAGAGAGCCTAACAAACCCCCAAAGATTCTGAAAAGCCCTCCAAGAAAATCCTGACCAAGCATGCCCACACCCACCTCTTAATATATAAACAAGCTGCACCACCACAATCAACCACCACGAAAGATTCAACACCGCCGCCCCTCCGGCCAACCCCCACCCCAACTTCAACATAAACCACCAACTAAACACTACATGAAAAACCAACGCCCCGATCGAAGCGTAAGTCATCACCGCCATTTTGCTCTGAGACTGCAAGAATTTTGCGATCGGAAAGTTGATGGCGTAGGCGAATAGCTGCGGGATCATCCATACGGCGACTTTTCCGGCGGAGGCGGAGATGGGTTTTGTTTGGCCGATGAGGAGGAGGAGTGGGGTGGCGAAGATGTAGAAGAACATGAGTACAAGTGATGTTGCGAGGAGTATAACCCATGATCGCTGCATGTATATGCCTAGCATGTCGATTTGGCCGGCGCCGTACGCTTGACCACATAGGGTTTCCAATGCGCTTCCCATTCCGGCCTGATCAAATCTTAAGATGTTAACAGCGAAAAAAAATCTTTGATTCATCTGATCAAAATACATGTTACTCGCGTTTATCTCAAAATGAATATCCCAATTTGCTCCGATCAAGAACGAATTTGAACATTTATTTGGAACAGAATACATTATTAAATTAGGATGTCTTAATGCACTATACCATGGTTCAAAAAAATCATAATAAATTTCTGTAGAATATAAAATGGACATTCATTTGAGAAAATTCATTTTAGACGTACTCCCTCCGTCGCAAAATGATTTTCGCATTTGAATATTCAAACTTTTTAAGGATATATGAACACTTGCTACACTAGTCATTTTTGTTTAATGCCTTTTTAAGCCTAAATTGTAGAAATACGTAGAATTTTTTAGAACAATAAAAAGCGACAAATAGGAAAATTATTTTGGCATAGAGAAAAAGTAATAAATATTAATTTTGGGATGGAGGAGTACATAAAATCTATCCAAATTTGTAGCCATGACAATCAATTCACTTGTGCAATAAATTACTCCCTCCATCATGGACTAAGATTTTTTAGTTTGACTTTACACGGTGATTAAGAAAAAGTAAATGTTGTGAGTATGAAAAGTAAACTAAGAAAAAGTAAGAGAGAGAAAGTGGGTAGAGGGTTTTTGTTCTGAGAATGACAAGTGGGTTTCATTATTCATTTTAAGTAATAAAACAACTAAGAACCTTATAGCGACAAAAGAAAATGAAAAAGACAACATTTCATTTCATCGCTTTAACTTTTTCAGTAAGAACTTTCCTCTAAAAGAAAAGAATCAATGAAATTCAGAAACTAAATCAAGTTCATTGTAATACCATACCAGAAATCCATAAGAAAAACCAGCAATGACTGAGTTTTCGACGGAGAAGGCGGCGAGGTCGAGAGTGCTAACATGGCCGGCAAACGTTTGCGTGACGGCGCCAAGTGAGTACTGGCAAATGGAAGTGAAAATCGCCGGACCGGCCAAGTGCCATAACTTTTTAGACTCAATTTTAAACTCCTTGATGAAATCTTCAATCTTGGTGATCGGAGATATGTCATCGGAGAATGAGTCATCGGAAAATGATGGACGGTCTGGATCCTTTGATAACCTTTGAAAACTGTCTAATGGTTTTGGACCTTCTCTGGAAGAGATAGGTACTTGTTTGATGATGCTGTCCATTTGAGAGAAAAGGGCCAGAAATTTTATTTTAGGCAAAGGAGAATTTGTTGAGAATTTTTGTGGTATTAGATTGTTTATAGAGGAAGTCTTGTGTGAGACGGTTTTACACGTGAAACGGATCTCGACGAGAGAGAAAATGGGCTTGTCCTGCCCCATCCATAGGGGGCAACTCAATTACTCTCTCAACGAGATTCGTCTCACGTGTGAGACCGTCTCACACAAGTTTTTGTCTTTTTGGATTCTTTCAATTTGGAATATCAAATTTTAATGTTCAATGTGTTGGTTGGGTTTTCGGTCTCATTAATGATTCTACTCCCTCCGGTCCAAAATAACTGTCACTTTTGAGCCAAAATTTTGGTCCAAAATAACTGTCACTTTTGAACTAAATGTCCTTCTTACCCTTGCCTTGAAACTTGTTTTGCTTTATTAATTGTCTTAGTTGTGAGACATTAGTGTAGTAATTATGCATATTTAATAGGGGTAAAGTTGACACTTTTATCACTAAATCATGATATTAATTGCTTTTCTTAAGAATTGTGCAAAAACAAAAAAGACAGTTATTTTGGACCGGATGGAGTATCTAATATTCCCTTAATTTCAGAAAGTGATTATTTCACAGATTAAGAAATGTCATTAATATTTTTATGTTTTAAACATTTTTTTTTTAATTTGGCACTATTTATTTGCTACTTTCATTGGTTTTTAATTAATTGGGTCATTTGAAAGACGATATTTTTCTCATAATAGGAGTATGGCTTTCTTTTTAGTTAGTTTTCAGAATTACAGTTAGTTTTTAAACTATTTCTGTTAGTTTTCTAACAAAATTAGTGTTTTCCTTCATTTTCTGTCAGTTTTTTGATGATTTTCAGTTAGTTTTCTAACAAAAACTACTAAAAATGTTTATTTAAAAAAAAAAACAACACATAACCGGATTAACCGGTAAACCGTAACCGGACATCACGGTTAGGCGGTTAGGTTACGGTTAGAACTTAACGGATTTCCTAACCGGCGGTTATAACCGTTAACCGCCGGTTATAACCGGATGGTCACGTCTAAATACATGCGAGTAGTAAATAATCACTTTTTTATCGAACAAAGAACTTACTCCCTCGGTCTCAAAATACATTTCATTTTAAATATTTTCACACATATTAAAAAATGCAAAGTCTCATATACTCTTAAAATAATTCAATTACCTAGGCAATTAAATACCTGTGCAAGAGATAGTTCATTATCATTACGTTGGTATTACTATTGGAATAATTGGTATACCAAAAAAAGTAAAAAAAAAAAAACTAGAAATAGTAAATGATAAGTATTCTGAGATAAAAATTATCTGCTAAATCGATACTCTCTCCGTTCCAAAGAAGTTGCAACATTTTTCCATTTAATGTACTCCCTCCGTTCCAAATTATCTGTCACTTTTAAAAAGAAATCTTGTGCCAAATTATCTGTCACTTTAGGGAGTATTTCACAATTTTGGACAAAATTACCCTCTCATTAAATACCTACTCTCAGGTTCTCTCTCCCACATTCAATTAAGGAACTACTCATAATTAGGGTGAGCAGTAAAACATTTAAGAGGAAAGATAAAGGGCAATAAGGGAAATTTTAAGTGTATTTACTACTTTCTTTGGTTTGTGTAATTTGACCAAAAGTGACACTTAATTTGGAATGGAGGGAGTATTTCACAAAAGTTGCAACATTCCAAAAATTGAAGCTTTTTATTACTGTTATAATCTTTCACTCATTCTCTCTCTTCCTCCCAACCACTCATTATTATCCACTCATTCTCTTTCCACCTCCACTAATTCTCTCTCTTCCTCTCTAGTCTCTACCTTTCATTCTTAATATAATATTACAGTATATCCTTAATTTCCCAACTCCAATGTAAATGTTTAAACTTTTCTGGAACGGAGGGGAGGGAGTATATGTTTTGAGACGGATGGAGTAATTGAATGATCCATTTTCAAAAAGCAGGCAACAATTATGTTGGGATATACAGTATATAGAAATTAACAAAAACATTTACAGAAAATTTTGGGGGAAACTAGTTCCTCCATAAGTTATAAAAAGTCATGTTTTTATAGGGTTTAATGTTTAGGGTTTAAGGTTGTTTTATAGAGTTTAAGGTTTAGGGTTTAATGTTGTTTTATAAGGTTTAAGGTTGTTTTATAGGGTTTAAGGTTTAGGGTTTGAGTTAGTTTTGGGGGAAACTAGTTCCTCCATAAGTTATAAAAAGTCCATTTTTTAACCCTTAACTCTAAAACCCTACACCCTAAATTCTAAACCCTAAACTTTAAACCCTAAACCTTAACCCCTATAAAAACAAGACTTTTTATAACTTATGGAGAAACTAGTTTCTCCCAAGATTTTCTCCTAATTAAAACACCAATAAAATCTTAACACATCATTTTGTAGACCAAATTTTATGGCACTTTTTTGTGACCGTAAAATCTTTTACCAAAGCATAATTGGTTAGATAATACAACCCGAATTACTCCTTCCGTCTGCAAATAAATAATGATTTTTTGATCAACTCAATTTTTTGGTCATGGAAATAAATAATAATTTTTTGATCAACTCAATTTTTTGGTCAACTTGAGTTGAGTGTTGACCAATATTTAACGATGCTTTAATTGTCCACATGAAATTCTGAAAATTGTATTTCACTCTCTAGTAAAACGATTACTCCCTCTGTCTCAGACTATGTCCTCCTTTTCTTTTTAGTATGTTCCAGAGTATATGTCCACTTCCTAAAATGACAAAAAATATTTACTATTCCTCACTCATTCTCTCTCATACATACTTTTATACTCACAACACCAATCAACTTACTATTCAGTCTCACTCATTCTTTCTCTTACTTTAATTTTATACTCACAACATTTACATCACTTGCAAATGAGATAGTGAACATATACTCTGAGATGGAGGGAATACCATTTATAACTTTCACAATTTTATGAGAATAATTATATTTGAGTAATTTTGTGGTAAAAATGAAGTCAAGTCTGAAAAATTAACATGCTGACATTTATTACGTTATTGTTTATTTAGTGCATAGGTGTAATCCCTAATTAATTTAAATACTTAGTGCTCCATCTATTTCAAAATATAAGTTGTTTTAGACTTTTTCACATATATTAAGAAATGCAATTAATATATATTAAAAAGACTTATGTGATCTTAGCAGAAACCAATTTTTTAGGCAGTTTAAATGCATATTTTCTACTTTCCATTTTGGGTGTCCCATACTTATTGTTACTTACTAAAAATGTTCATTTTTCTCTCTCCTATCCACTCACAACAACTATCCACTAACATATTTTCTCTCTCCTACCCACTCACAATACTTACTTTTCCAACATATTTCCTTAATCCCTGTGCACTCCCATTTATTACCAATAAGTATGGGACGGAGGGAGTATTTCTTGGTAATAGTAAAACGTCAAGTATTTTAGAACAAAAATAACTCCTAAAATATCATGTATTTTGAAACGGAGGGAGTAAACAATAGTGGAGTATTAAGTCTCGTAATTTTACATTTAATGTTTGAATACGTTTTGGGGGAAACTAGTTCCTCCATAAGTTATAAAAAGTCCTGTTTTTTAAGCCCTTAAACCTTAAACTTTAAACCTTAAACCCTAAACCTTAAACCCTATAAAACAACCTTAAACCCTATAAAATAACCTTAAACCTTAAACACTATAAAGAGTTGGTTTTGGGGGAAACTAGTTCCTCCATAAGTTATAAAAAGTACATTTTTTAACCTTTAAACCCTAAGCCTTAAACCCGACCCTAATGGGCTTAAACCCTAAACCCTAAACTTTAACCCCTATTAAAACAAGACTTTTTATAATTTATGGAGAAACTAGTTTCCCCCAAAATTTTCTCTTTAATTAGAGTGTGCCGGATCCACTATCGATGTAACCAATAAAATATTGTCACCTCATTTTGTGAACTTCTTTTGTTTTTGTGCCCCTAGCAATGCCATGTTGTGCATAAACACAACATGGCTAGTGAAGCAAGTGTTAATATCCTTAAAAAGTGAATAATCAAATGTAAAAATCATTTTGAGACGGGGGATGTTAGGATTCATTGTTAGTACACCCACCTTAATTTGATTGATCCATGCCACATGTCTTTTTATGGACTTTAGGACCGCATGTAATGAAGTTTTACTTCAATTTTTAGATAAGTCCATTTCTAGATTTTTGTTTGTCTAGGCTGAGTATAGTTCGGTTTTACTCCTCGCGGTTTAGTGTCTCAAGCCGTCATCTTCGACCCGCCAGCATGGAACCTTAAGTCCTTCATCAAACCGCAGTATGTGGCTTTGATGAAACCTCACATCAAGTTCATCCTTCAATCCGCTCCTATGCCTGGTGGAACCGCAGTACAGTTATTGAAGAATTAAAAGAAATGTCATTTATTCCTTAGGCAAATATTCTCTTTTCAACCGTAAAGGAATATTTTATGTCATGTCAAAATAACTCTAAGTTAAACTTGGAGTTACTTCAAGGAATGTCGGTCTTATCCAAACAATTTGAATTGTTTACCGTTAGTCCTTTCTGCAACAAAGGACAGATGTCAGGTAATGGTGCTACAACTACCTAGGACTACAAGACAAATCAAATGACGAAAATGACAGCTCATCCAATGGGATTTCGACAGCAAATTGTACCCGGAGATTTGAATCGAATCTTTACCCAACGGTCACAAGGGTGCATTGCCTATAAATAGCCTTCATTCCTCATCAATGAAGGTTGCTGAGCTTCAAGAGATTCATTCCCAAGTATTCAAGTTTGCTTTGAAGATTCAAACCCAGATATTCATATCTTCAAATCATCTCCTTAGCAAACCCAGTTTTCTTCATCAAAGCTTCAAGCCTAACAACCTTTCATACTCAGCCTTTACACCGAAAGACTTCCATTTGCTCAACCATCATTTAGATACTTAGAGTATTTGATTTCTTTCCACACAAACACCCGATTTATATGATCACATAGATTATATACTTCGAAAACACCGGTTGTTATTATAGCTTACGTTAGACTTATTGTTTAGAGTTTAGATTCATCTTGTAAAACCTCCTCTAAATTAATACAAGTCTCATAGCTATTAGAAAATCCTAGACTAACCATCTAGGTAGAGGACGTAGTTCATTTAAGAACGAACCTCTTCAATTCGTGTGTTTGATCGTTTATTTTCTGTCTTATTATTTATCTTTCTTGTTTGTGGTCTTTAACTTGTCTCCATATACGAAATGACTTGAAAGATGAATTGTGTTTTCCTTTGAACTTTATGTTTAACTATTCAGTTGCATCATAGTGTTTTCTCAACCTGAGTCAAACTGGCCAACTCTTTAACTATCCTTTTTGGCCAAACCGCAAACTCCGCTGTGCATTTTATCAGTTCGGTTCTTGTGCTTTGAACCGCAGTTGGCCAAACTGATAAGTACTCGGTTGATTTTAAGGGTATTTTGGAAAAAGTTTTGGACCGCTATTCACCCCCCCCCTCCCCTCTAGCGGTTCTATACCCTTGTTGCCCTCTAGGACCAACATGGGAGTTGTAACGACCCGAGTCCGCAGACCCGACCCGCCACATAGGTACCATACACTAGCCCACCAAGCATCTCCTCAATTGGGTCAACCACAGCCCATCACAGGCCTCCAAAAGTCCAATGAATGATTTAATGATTGTTGGAACAATTCTTTATATCCCTGAATGCCACGCTCATATTCAGAATAAGAATGAGGAAGAAGATGAAGGCAGAAGCGAAATAATACCTGTTGAATCCATTACAGATGTTGTAGGGAGAATAAGAAGAAGAAAAAGAATTAAGGGGACGGATATCTTTTAAATGATTGTGCATTTTCTCTCTAATGTCTCTAGCAATATGAAGATTATTTAGGAGAGAAAATAAAATGAATGGAGTGATTTCTAGGATTGATGGAGAACCCTTTATATATGAAACCAAAAGGCACCTCATTTAGGGACTACACCCTTTCAACCTTTAGTGATGTTAAATTACCACTTTGCCCATCAAAAATAGGTAATATTACATCCAGGAATTCTACACATTATTTTAATTCACTACACTTTATATTAACATTATAGGTATGATTTCATGTATGGAATTACTAAATGACTTGTGTTGCAAGCCATGTCCCAACAATCTCCCACTTGGGTTGCAAAACAAAGTCCTTCCTTTAAATCATAAATATAACACAAATGACAACCCTAATGTGCGCACTTTATTGTCATTTATAACAATCTCGTCCATTAGCCATACAAGTATAGGACTAAAGGGGCAGTCGTTGTAATTGATTCGCAACTAAACCCACAATAATCACGTATACAAATCCAACTAAATGACATAGATCAAAAGTATAGATGTGTAGCATGGAATCATAATGAATATATACATATTCTTCCAACTAGTCCAACTTAACCAAATGAGATCAAAATTAATAGAACAATTAATGAAGTACAACACAAAACTCCCACTAAATTAAATGTTATCAAATTGTTACACCCATATGAGCAACATGCTCGTGAAACACTAGAGATGATAACGTTTCATAAATGGATCCGTTAAATTATGGAGTTTGTTCTAATAAGTTGTATTTCTCTGTTCATTTTGTACTATTTTCTTTATAACAAGATACTTAATGTCTAAATCCATACACCTTTTGTTAGAGTACGGAACTGCTACCTGATAGTCATATCTTAATTGGTCTTTCGACACTTGTTTTGACAGATCACAGTCCATTAAAACTTATGTAGCCATGTAATTTTAACAAATATCGGAATACCAAATGATCTCAAGATTATCCGATTAAAAATAGGCATGTAGATCTTTGTGTTTTGTAAATACTATATCATTCTTTTGACTACTACTTAATGTTCTTTCTGGATTGCTGTGGTATTGATCAAGCATCCCAACATTGAATGCAAGACTTACGCATTTATTAAGCTTTCTTACTGCTGATGCAGAGAGGGATATTTTCTATATACTTGGATTCATAATTAACTTTAGGACACTGTTTGAGACTAAGCATGTCTCCTTTAAAATTAGGGGTGTCAAGTGGTTTATAGTTTTGCATGCTATACCTTTTGTAATACATTTTCTATATAGGCCTTTTGTGATAATCCCAAAATACTCCGTGAATACTCACAGTGAACTTGGATTCCTAATACAAAAGGATGCCTCACCAAGAATTTTCATTCCAAAGAAATTTCTTAGTTTCCTTATTAAGGTTTAAAACATTACTAGCAAGCAAATATTACCCACATATAAGACCAAAATTATAATTTTTACTCCCACTGAACTTATGGTATACACAATATTTATCAAGATTCGTTTCAAACCAAATGAAAGAATAACTTGATTAAATTCTAAATACCATTAATGAGAAGTTTGCTTAAGTCATAAATGAATTTCTCCATATAGATAGTTTGCTTAATGTCTCCATTAAGAAAAATTCTCTTAATATCCATTTGATGAAGCTTAAGACACAAATTGCTACTAGTGCCATAATGATTTTAAAAGGGTTTTTAGAAGATACCGGGAAATGTTTCTTTCTTGATAATTAATGCCTTTCTTATGAGTTGAAAATTCTTTAGCAACTAGATGGGTCTTTATATATTTCAAAATTACTTTTGTGAATCCTTTTAGGTCTTAGAGACCCATTTATATGTTTCACATCTTTAGGTAATGTAAAAAGATCTCAAAAGTTGTTATCTTTCAAAGATTTCAACTCTTTATATATGGTATTAATCTACTTATGAGAATTAGGACTATTAATGGCTTTATGGTAGATGAATGTCTCATCTCCCACTAAACCTATGTGTCCTTAATTTCTCGGTAAGATACATCTCATAATTATCCGGTATTACAATCCTTCTTACTCTATTGTATCTCTTTAAGGGCACCGGTTCTTACTAATTCTGAGGTTGTTGAATTTCCTTCTTATGATCAACATTTTCATGTTGTTCAATATTTATAGGGAAACCATATTTATTTTGAATTGTATGTTCTTCTTGAATATCGAGTACAAAATTTGAAATCCAATTGGAAATGGAAGAGGTGAAGAAATGGATGCCTCTTCTTTTCCAAATTCAAAATATTACACCTAATCTCCCACTAAATTCAACATCCTCAAAGAACCTAGCTTTTCTCGTTTCAAAATGTTCGAATTTTTGGGTTGTAAAATTTATATATCCCCTAGATCTTTCTGCTAACCTCATGAATAACTACTAACAATCTTATGTCTAACTTGCCCTTAGTAGACTTATAAGGTCTACCCTTATGTTAGACAACCCCATAAATGAAGATGATTTAAGGACGTGTTCCTTATTCGTCCCAAAATCATAAAGGGTTTTTATTAGTAGCTTAGAGGGAGCTTTAATGAGAATAAGGGCTGCGGTTTTAATGTATCGCCCATAATGAGTGAGGTAAAAGAAGCACAAAACGTGCTTATTACCATTTTCTTAAGGATTTTATCATGTCTCTTGTGTACATCATTCATGCTAGGCGTACCCGGCTTAATGTAGATGGAGACAATCCCACACTCTTCAAAATAGCGAGTAAAAATGACCTAGACGTTGTTCCGTTTAATAATCATTCCAACCATGATATACTCTATCATGATTGGAACTAATGTTCTTAATAGTCTTTCAAAGTTGATTTCCAACTTTGACCTCATAAGACTTGAAAACGTCCATAACTTGAGTCTTTGCATGAAGTAATAAATGCATCCATATTGAGAGTAGTCATTTATAAACGTAATAACTATTGTTGACCTTTCCACGAAGGAATAATGAATGGCCCACAATGTTCATATGTATTAGTTTTAAAGACACTTGATACTCTCGAGAATAATATTCTTTTAATGTTTGTAAATTTCCTTTAAGGCATTTAATGCAAAAGTATTTTCCAAAATATCAAGTTTGTTTAAGATTTTCTTTAACATAAGCTTATCAATTTTCCTTTTGAAAATATGACCCAAATGCCTATGCCTTAATGAAAAATAAAATAAAATTTACTTGATAACTTTTGCTTTCTAGTTTTGGTTTTATTATTAAGGGACACATTTATTGTTTGAATAATGTCAAGTGAAGAAAGAATACTTGACAAAGTACTAGTGCCAACAACCTTTGGAATTAAAATAGAGATCACACTTATTATTAATGAACAAGAGTGACCTTCCTTGTCCAATATTGTGATAAATATCATAATTCCATTTAAATGATGGTACAATAAATATATTATTTAATACAAAATAATACTTAGTACTTAACAATAATTTAAATGATCCTTATGCCTATAACTCTAACCGGATTCCTAGTTTCCATATAGATGAATTTCTTCATCTTTACTAGGTCTTCGGTAATTTAGGCAATCCTACTTGAACATCCTTATGTGATTGGTTGCACCAAAATCCAATCACCATGTAAATGTAGGAACTGAAACCAAATTAGCCTTAATACAATACAAACAAGACCAAATGATATACCTCTCACGCCAAGCGTGAGACTTAGGATAATCGAACTTCATGTTAGTAAGGTCCTTGCAAAAGAAACATTTCTTTTCTTTATGATCATGAGATGATCCCTTAAGCTTCTTTTTACTTGCAACCACAGTTTCTTTCCCTCTTCTCTTGTCCCATGAGAAAATGTAAATGCTAAATGAGTACCTTTAGTTCTAAATTATTCTTAACTTATCTTCTTCTTGTGTCATAAGTGAAAGTAATTCATTAATATTTCACTTGTCCTTTTGACATTGATAGGTCACTTCAAAGCAACCAAACCAAGGAAGAAAGATTAAAACTAAATGCACAAAAATATCATCCGATATCCTTAACTTAAGTGCCTTTTCGTTTCGTCAATAGATGAACTATTTCTAAAATGTACTCCCTTAAATTCCTGGTACCCTTTATACCTTATGGAAACAAGTTTCCTCAGGGGTATCAAGGAATGTTTGTAGCATCAATATCCTCGGAGACACCGTCCAAAAGGTCTCCGGAACAATAATCTTTATGATCATTAGGCTTACGCGGTTAGAGCGTGTCACTTCTCAGCACTCAAGCAATAAGAAGAGAAACGGATCCCTTAATGCGAGTTCTATATAGCCCAAGATTATAATTATTTGTTTTCCAAGTTTTATAATTAGTCCCACATTGCAACGGTACTCATAGCAGTAATTACAGATGAAGCAATAAACAAATTTGTTGGAATTTTGAGAACAAGAATGAATACAAAACATAAATAAGAAACTACACAATAAATAATGATTAATTATATTAATAAAATCCATCAACAAGACAATCAACATGACATCAAAACTAATCTTTGGATTGCGAGTTGACTCATAAATGATTGCCTTAGGCAACAAGTAATTTGAACTTATATTTTAATAAATACTTAATCTTCCTTTGGGCCGACATAAGTACCTAAGAAAATAACCTAATGTTTATTTTACTTGTTACCACATGAATGCCCAAGTTTAGTCAAATGTCAAGATCTTCTTTGGAAAATTCAAGCCATTCACATATCAACTTAAACATCCAACACTTTACAATTTTAGGGTTTAAATAACGTAAATCACTTAGGCGACAATATTATTTAAACAATGAATAAAATTGTCAAAGCATATAATTAATCAAGGACTTTAAGGTTTGAAAATAATTATGGTTTTGTTCAAAAGGGGAAACAAAATTGTGCAACATCTTGAAAAAGGCAAAAATCCTGTGAATATGCGCGACCGGGCAATGCCTAATACCCGACCGGGCAACATACAATGCCCGACCGGGCGGAACCAAAGACCCGACCGGGCAAACACATTTATTCCAACCGGGTCTTTTCTTGAGGTCCGACCGGGCAGAACATAAGACCCGACCGGGCGGAACATAATACCCGACCGGGCTAAAGCCACTGTTTCATCCATTTTTGCTGTACTTTTTCCATATTTTGTCCCAAAAGGCATGAATAACAAGTAGATCCACATGGTATGTGTTGGTCCCAGAGGGCAACAAGGGTATAGAACCGCTAGAGGGGGGGTGAATAGCGGTCCGAAACTTTTTCGAAATACCCTTAAAATCAACCGAGTACTTATCAGTTTGGCCAACTGCGGTTCAAGGCACAAGAACCGAACTGATAAAATGCACAGCGGAGTTTGCGGTTTGGCCAAATAGGTTAGTTAAAGAGTTTGGAAGTTTGACTCGGGTTGAGAAAACACTATGATGCAACAGAATAGTTAAACTTAAAGTTTAAAGGAAAACACAATTCATCTTTCAAGTCATTTCGTATATGGAAACAAGTTCAAGACCACAAACAAGAAAGATAAATATCAAGACGGAAAATAAAGATCAAACACACAAATTGAAGAGGTTCGTTCTTTAATGAACTACGTCCTCTACCTAGATGGTTAGTCTAGGATTTTCTAATAGCTATAAGACTTGTATTAATTTAGAGGAGGTTTTACAAGATAAATCTAAACTCTAAACAATGAGTCTAACCTAAGCTATAATAACAACCGGTGTTTTCGAAGTATATAATCTATATGATCATATAAATCGGGTGTGTGTGTGAAAAGAAATCAAATGCTCTAAGTATCTAAATGATGGTGGAGCAAATAGAATTCTTTCTGTGTAAAGGCTAAGTATGAGTGGTTGTTAGGCTTGAAGCTTTGATGAAGAACTGGGTTTGCAATGGAGATGGTTGAAGATATGAATATCTGGGTTTAACTCTTCAAAGCAAACTTGAATACTTGGGAATGAATCTCTTGAAGCTCAGCAACCTTCATTGTTGAATAATGAAGGCTATTTATAGGCAGAGCACCCTTGTGACCGTTGGGTAAAGATTTGAATCAAATCTGAAGGGTACAGTGCTGTCGAAATCCCATTGGTTGAGCTGTCATTTTCGTCCTTGGTTTTGTCTTGTAGTCCTAGGTAGTTGTTGCACCACTACCTGACAATTGTCCTTTGTTGCAGAAAGGACTAACGGTAAACAATTTAAACTGATGGACAAACCGACATTCCTTGCAGAAACTCCAAGTTAACTTAGAGTTATTTTGACATGACATAACAACATCCTTATACTGTCAATAAGGGAATGTTTGTCTAAGGAATAAATGACATCTCTTTAATTCTTCAATAACTGCTCTGCGGTTTCACCAAGCATAGGGCGGTTTGAAGAATGGTCTTGATGTGCGGTTTCATCAAACATGCAAACTGCGGTTTGATGAGAATTGAAGAGCTCCATGCTGGCATTCTTAAAATGATGGCTTGAAGCACTAAACCGCTAATGATACAACCGAACAATACTCAGCCTTGAAAACAAAAAATCTAGAAATGGACTTATCTAAAAATTGAAGTAGAACTTCATTACATGCGGTCCTAAAGTCCATAAAAAGACACGTGGAATGGATCAATCAAATTAAGGTGGGTGCACTAACAATGAATCCTAACAATCTCCCCCTATTTGATTGATGCCATTACCACACTATGATAATAGCAAAACATTGTACTTGGTAAGAACATGTCAGAAATAAATTTCATGAAATTGCATGTCCCAAGTCAATGCACACACTATGCTAGATCATAGATTTCTAATCTATCAAAAATAAAGGAAATGAATAAGAGATAGAAAAGAAATACATTCAGATGCATAAAGAATGATATGATTTTGAGGATCAGAAATGCATGTTTAAACTGAATGTTTAAAACACAATGCACTTAAAGGTATTTTCATGATGAATATAGTGCATGAGGTTTTAAGAAATACAAGCATTGTTTCACAAACAAGCAGTTTGAATAAACAAAGTTTTGGAAACAGAATGCTATGCAGTCATTCTCATTATAATTCAATCATAAAGGATAGTAACTTACAATGTATGAATTACAAGAGATACCAAAAAGAAAGACTAAGAAAAGAGGTCTAGTCTACTTCATCTGCAACAGAACCCCTTGCAGCAGCAGCATCATCTGCGGTTTGGTTCTGAACGGTTTGAGCATCTTGAGCAGCTTGTTCTTGTGCAATTTGAACATTAACAGCGGGAGCGGTTTGATCAACATTTCTAGAACCGGATCCACGGGTGGTTTCAAAAACAAAGTCAGCTGCACGAAGCCGAACTTCAGTCGGTTCATCAATCTTCAATTCAATTGCAGCGGTTTGTTTGACAAGTTTTCCGGTTCTATGAAGTATAAGCTCAGAAGAATCAAGCGCATGCTGGGCCAGAATATCCAGTTTCTCAACAACAGATTGAAGTGAAGCATCAACGGCTTGAAACTTTAAGTTGCAAAGATCATTGTTGGTTCTGACAAGATCTTGAAGGGCCAGTTGATTTTCCAAGATTAAGTTCAGTCTCTCATCTAGCTGTTGTTGGCTTGACCTATCTTCAAATCTCTCATTTACTCTCTCCCCCTTAATGGCATCAAGATCAGATTGAATGGTGAGGAGATGAGTGTCAAACCGAGAAGTGGCGGTTTGTTGATGAAATTGAATATTTCTAACCGCATCTATCAAATCGGCGGTTGAAGCATGAAGAGGTAGAATTGGATAGGAAGGAATTGAAGAGGGCGGTTCATCAGAAGGAGTATAGGGAGGGATGTGCTCATCACTGGAATTATCATCATCAGAAATTTGGATGGCATCATCAAATTGATGGGAGGAAGAAGGCATCTTGGCTTTACCTTTCAACAGAATGTGTGCCTCTTCTAAGGTTTCACCCATAGAGATCCTAAGGGCGGTTTCAAGCTCAATGGGATCAAAGAGGGGAAAAGAATGAATAGGGATAATTGCAGTTTGAGGAGGTGAAGAAGGAAGAAGAGGAAATCTCAAATAATCATCATTTAAAAGAATGGAAGGTGAAGGCACAAATCTCCAATTCAACATAGGAGGATAGGCTCTAGCAGTTAATTGTAGAAAGAATTGACTAGCAAGAGTGGGATCCATGAGTACCTGATCGGCAATCTCACCCATCACTTTGTCTGCAACTGAAAGAATTAAGTGTTCAACTGCGGCTTCCATCTCATCCTTGGGAAAGATAGCAAAAGGGTTAGGGCGGCCAGCCTTCAAGAATCTAGCTTCGGCTTTGGCGGCGGCACGAGCATGGGCTCCAGCCCTTCTTTCCCTAGAGGTTTCAGTTTTGAACCGCTTCAAATATTTTGCTAAGTCAGCAGCATTCTTTCGTTTCTTTGTCTTCGGTTTAATGAATGAAACCGATGTCTGTGGAGATAGCTGAACTGGCGGCTGAGAGAGAGGTTGAGCTTGAGTAATAGCCAGCGGTTGAACTGAAGGAAGAGGCAGTGGTTGAACCGACACAGAAGTAGATGGCAAAACCGGAGTTGGAGCATAAGGTAAATCAGGAGATGAAGAGGGAGTATGCTCAGGTGAATCAAAGTCCAACTTTCTTTTAAGTGAAGGAGGAGAGACCTCAACCATCATTGGGTCAATGCCTGCCTTCCTCATCTCAGCTCTTTCTCTTAGCTCTCTTGCAAAAGCTCCTTCAAGAGGTGAGTGATCTCTTTTGTAGTCAGCCTCACTGAAGTCAATAGCGCCTGGTGGCCTTGACTGCCAATGCTCTACATAATCACTTTTCTTCACCAACTTCCTCTTCTTCTTTGGCGGTTGAACCTCAAGAACTTCAACATCTTGCTCAGGTTCACCAAGTGCCTCAGACATATCAGTCTGCTCAGGCAATGCTGCAGCCTCAAACTCATTGGTTTGCTCAGGCTGAACCACAATGGTAGATACAGCGGTTTGTTCAAATAGAACCGCATCCTCAGACACTTCGGTCTGCTCAGGATCGGTTTGAGAGGAAGGTTTAAGGTTTGGGAAGGCTTTGAAAATTTCAGCCAACTGTTCTTCAGAGAATTGAACAGATGGCGGTTTAGAAGTGGAAGGTTTAGGAGGAGAAGGGATAGGAAGAAAAAGATGAGGTGAGGGGATAAGTTCTGGAATGGATTTTGCCTTGGCGGCTTTAAGAGAGGAGGCATCCTTAGCAAAATTTAAGGATTTCTCCACATTTTGATGTACTGGAGAGAGGGGTTTAACTTGAGGTTTGGGAATAGAGGGTTTAGAAGGCGGTTTGGATAGGTTTGCTTTTGTAATAACCGAAGGGATTTGAGCAGTTCCCTTTCTTTTCCTTGGAGCGGCGGTTTCCTTGGGACGAGCCGCAGGTATAGACCGAGCTGCAGGCTCCCCCTCAACCGCAGGCTCCCCCTCAGCCTGTACCGCGGTTTGAGCTAAATGACTTAACCCCAGTCGGTTTAGAGTGGCAGTTTGACCTTCATTTCTTAGCAGCGTAGCATGGGCCTGATCAGCAATGGCACCAGCATACGGTTTCCCTGATTTGTTGAGCCGAGCTTCAGGAAATAGGCCACGTTCGGCTTCAGGAAGAGGGTCCTCATTCCAAATAGTTTGAGCAAACCGCCATCCAAAGGTTGTTCTGAAGGTATCAAGTCTTGACAGTCCAAAGATAGATTTTTCACTAGGATCCAACCAATAGTCCTTGTGTTCAGTAGAGAACTTGAAAATGGCAGTATCTTGATGCAAGAACTTTGTCAGCAACCTGCAATGAGTTCTGACCTTGGATTTTCCAGCGGCTTTAGCAGCATGGAGGCGGTTTAGAGCATTTATAATCTCCTTCATCACAACCTTGGGCCAGTGCAGTTTCTTCCCTTTAAGAATGGCCACACAGTAAGCATACTGTTCACTTGTAAAGTTGTTGTGGTTTCCATTCTTGCACATAACTCCAGAATCTACCAGTTCACAAAGATGAGCCATCACCTCTCCAAAGTCCTTTTTGGAGGAATTCTTGGTGGAGAAAGAGTTAACTCCAATCAGCTCCATTGTAGTATTGCTTAGAAGTTCCGGTTTTATCCCCATAACTCCAGAGTTCTCAAGACCAGCTAGAACTGCAATCTTGGAAGCGGTTAGGATCACTTCTTTGCCACAGACGGTGGACTTGATAGCATCTTCAAATTTAATTTCACCGGATTCCAGATCCCTTATCGGTTCTCCTCTTACATCTAGTAATTCAGCCTTCGTGGAGATCCCATTCTCAAAGAATTCGGCGCAGATAATAGTAACAAACTGCGGTTCATCCATAAGAAACAGAGGTAGCAGTTTAGCATCATTCAACAGTTTGAGGAGCTTCCTTCCAACTGCATCTTGTTTAAGTTCATTCTCAAGAATCCTAGAACCGGGAACAAAGTTTGAGGGATCCTGAAAGACATTCTTAGTTAGAAATAATTTAAAGAATGATAGTTTGAATCCTTAAGCAAACCGCGGTTTGATTAAGTACTACAAACTATAACAAGGAATCCTAACAATGAAAACAGGCGGTTCAAGGAGAGTAAGGGTAAAAATGTAAAAACAAAGAATGAAGGAATAGTGAAGGCAAAATGGATCAAAGAGGGAAAATTTTGAAAAAGAGTTTGAATGCATGAAGAACACGAAGAACAGAGTATGAATATGCAAAACAAAATCTTAACCAAAATATGGAAAAATTATATCAAAATGATCACAGAGAGTAGATTCTAACAAAGTTCTAAATAAACTAAGACAAATAACAACACATGAACCCAGAATCTGCAAAATTTCGCAAGAACACCAAATAACCCCAAAATTGATTTTGCTCAAAATTGAACACAAATCTTAAAACAAAGTAATCAATCAGTGTATATAAGTAAATGCGAACACAAACCAACCAAGAAATTGAAGAAAAAGCATAAAATGATCAAAGGAAGATGAACAAGCTTTTAAGCTTCAACAATGGCGGATAAGTGAGATATACTGAGTTAGGGTTCAGAATTTCATACCATATCAGGCTTCGATGGTTTGGATGATGTAGAAGAAGAAGCAAGATCAATTGATTTCTTTGGTGCCATAGAAAATTTTGTTTAAGTAAGAAAATTTAGTGAGAACAGAGAGAGAGAAGGATGAATGCGTACAGAGGAGAGAGAGGGGTTTTTGCTAAAAAGAGTAAGAAGGTAAAAAGATAAATTGAAAAATGGTTTGTCTTTTATACTCAATTAACCACCTCGGGTAGTGGAGCGGGCATGACGGCTAAGGAAACTCAACCGTCAGTGTACCTGTCGATTCACATTTAATGCGGCAGAGATAATTGCAAAAAGGTCCTTAATGAATGAAGTGACATAAAGTAGGGACTAAAATGCAATTTCATACCTGAGCAGTTTTGCGTAAACCGACTTACCTTTTCCTTATTATCGGTTTTGGTGAAACCGATATCTTTCAGATCTATATTCGGTTTCAGTAGAGAAAACCGAAACCTTGCTTTGACAATTCGGTTTGGATAAAACTGAAATTGTTCTACTTGACTCTTCGGTTTGAGTGGAATCTTTAGCCGAACCATCTTGTTGCGGTTTTGTCTATTGAACCGCAAACTATTTGCATTTTCTTAATAGAGCCAAAATACTTGACAAATATTATTAGAACAAGAATAAATAGGCATGAATTATATTAAGTAAGTTCCAGCATACCCATTTCTCCTCGTAGATGAAAGAACCTAGAATTTTCGAGCGGTTTGGTGAGAATATCTGCAATTTGATCGTCGGTTCCCACCTTTGCTAGGAAAATGTTCTTCTTTTCAACATGATCTTTGAGGAAATGATATCTTATGTCAATGTGCTTGGTTTTTGAGTGTTGTACTGGATTGTTGGAGATTGATATAGCTGCAGTACTATCACAGTAGATAGGGCAGTTTTTCTCAAATACTTCATAGTCTTCCAACTGCTGTTTCATCCAGAGAATTTGAGAGCAACAGCTTCCAGCCGCAATGTATTCAGCTTCAGCGGTTGAGACTGAAACCGATGCTTGTTTCTTGCTGGACCATGATACAAGCCGGGTTCCAAGGAACTGACAAGTACCACTTGTGCTCTTTCTGCTTATCTTACATGCTGCAAAGTCAGCATCTGAATAACCTAATAGATCAAATGAAGATTCTTTGGAGTACCAAAGTCCAAGGTTAACAGATCCACATAAATATCTAATAATTCTTTTAACAGCAATAAGATGAGATTCTCTAGGGTCAGCTTGAAATCTAGCACAAACACAAACACTGAACATGATATCTGGCCTACTAGCAGTTAAGTAAAGTAAAGAACCAATCATACCTCGGTAGAGAGACTGATCAACTTTCTTACCTCGTTCATCTTGATCCAAACTGCAGGCCTTTTGCATTGGGGTATCAACTGGCTTAGCGGTTTCAAGCCCAAATTTCTTGATCAAATCTTTGGTATATTTGGCTTGGTTGATAAAAATTCCATCATGACATTGCTTGATTTGGAGTCCAAGAAAGAATGTCAACTCTCCCATCATACTCATCTCAAATTTACCTTTCATAAGCTTCTCAAACTTAACACACATAGTCTCATTAGTAGAACCGAAAATAATATCATCAACATATATTTGAACTAATAATGAATGACCTTTGTGTTTAGCAATAAATAGGGTTGTATCAATTTTACCTCTAGAGAAGCCTTGTTCAATAAGAAATTTAGATAGAGTGTCATACCATGCTCTTGGAGCTTGTTTGAGTCCATACAAGGCCTTCTTGAGCTTGAAGACATGATTGGGATATTTGTTGTCTTCAAATCCTGGCGGTTGAGCTACATAAACTTCTTCTTGTAGTTCACCATTCAGAAATGCACTCTTCACATCCATTTGATATAACTTGAATTTCTTGAAGGAGGCATAGGCCAGGAACAATCTAATGGCTTCAAGTCTGGCTACAGGTGCAAAGGTTTCATCATAATCAATCCCTTCTTCTTGCCTATAACCTTGAGCAACCAACCTTGCTTTGTTTCTTGTAATGGTACCATTTTCATCCATCTTATTTCTGTATACCCATTTTGTTCCAATTACAGTGTGATCTCTGGGCCTTGGAACTAGAGTCCAAACTCTGCATCTTTCAAACTGATTAAGCTCTTCTTGCATTGCAGCTACCCAACTTGGATCACTTAGAGCTTCATCTACCTTCTTCGGTTCCATCTGAGATATCAGTGCGGTTGAGAACAAACTGTGGTTATCTCTATGTGTTAAGCTTCCTCTTGTTTGAACACCAGAACTGATAGGACCTATAACATTAGTTGTTGGATGGTCTCTATGCTCATTGATTTCTGGAGGGAGGTCATCATGAACCACTATTTCTTGAAGATTTTCCAGAGGAGGCTCTTCTTGATATTCATTGAAATCTTCATTGAAGGTGATGTTGGGAACTGGATCAACGGTTTGAATGGGATCAGAAGAATGCGGTTCTACAGCAACACCTTCGGTTTGATTTGGAGCGGCTGGAGAACCTGATGGTGCGGTTTGAGTAGGTTGGTCATTTGCGGTTGCACGATTAAGGTAAGATGTACCTGTCTCAAAACCACTGAAATCATCAGCAACATTTGGAGCCATATGTGGCTCAAGAAGATTATGTTCATCAAATGTAACATGGACTGACTCTACAATTTTTAAAGATGTCTTATTGAAACAACGAAAAGCTTTGGAGTGTTTTGAATAACCAACAAAAATACCTTCATCGGCCTTAGCATCAAATTTACCTCGATACTCTTTGCCATTGTACAAGATGTAGCACTTGCATCCAAATATCTTGAAGAAGGCAATGTTGGGTGATCTGCCTCTCCACAATTCATAAGGAGTCTTATTGTGAACTTTGATGATTAGGGAGCGGTTCTGGGTGAAACATGCGGTATTGATGGCTTCGGCCCAGAAGTATTTGGGAAGCTTTGCTTCTGCAATCATTGTCTTCCCTGCTTCAATCAAAGTCCTGTTCTTTCTTTCTACAACTCCATTCTGTTGTGGAACCCCAGCGGCAGAGAAGTTATGATCAATTCCATGATCATCACAATATTGAGCAACACCATTGTTTGTAAATTCGGTTCCATTATCTGAACGCACGGCAACAATGTCATCCAATTTTTGAGTTTGGAGCTGTCTAAAGAGAGCGGTTACGATGCCATAAGTATCATCTTTAGAGGCCATCATTTCCACCCATGTATATCTTGAATAATCATCAACCACCACAAGTGTATAGCGGTTTCCTCCAATACTGGCGGTTGGGACAGGTCCAAATAAATCCATGTGCAGCAATTGCAAACAGCGGTTCGTTGAAGGTGCGGTTTTACTAGGAAATGACTGTTTGGGCTGCTTTCCAAGCTGGCATGCTTTGCACTTTTCATCATGATGGTCAGCCACTTTGGGTAGTCCTTTTACTAGACCATCCCTGTGCAGTTTTGCTAGATACTTGAAGTTCAAGTGGCTGAGCCGCTTATGCCATAACCAGCTGCTTTCACTTATGTTTTTGGCTACAAAACAGAGGTCAGCAATAGAAACAATATTACTCAAATCTATCATATAAACATCACCTGTTCTGTTGCCAGTCAGTAGAGTGACTTCAGAGGAAGCATCTTTGATATAACAGTTAGTTGATGTGAAGATGCAGTTCATTCCTTTGTCACAAAACTGAGATATGGAGAGAAGGTTGTGCTTGAGTCCTTCTACTAATGACACATTTTCAATAGTCACCTTTCCTCGTTTGATTGCTCCATATCCTACTGTTTCTCCTTTCTTGTTGTTACCAAACACTACTGGGGGACCTTTCATTTGGATGAAACTGCAGAGTAGTTCGGAATCTCCAGTCATGTGTCGTGAGCATCCACTATCCAAATACCAGAGATCCTTCTTCTTCTTCGCGGTTCCAGCCATAAAACATGAAATCTGAAAAATAAACATGAAAGGTTTTGGTCCCCCTTATTCCTTGGGTCCTAGGGTTAGCAGCTTTTTGGGACCCACACTTGTTTGACCTTAGGATTTTTACGTCCCTTGGCATTGGGTGTGAATCTTAAAAGACAATGACCAGCACTATGACCAAAATCAGCACAAATAGCACAATGAATAAATCCAGGTTTTGGTTGCGGTTTTACAAACCCTTTACTGACCTTCGGTTTCTCATGTTTTACTGGGTCAGCGGTTTTGGCTTTAACAAAGATTACCTTCTTGAGCTCAACCTTCCTCTTAGGTGTGGCTTTAGGGAAAATGATAGGAATTTCCTTAAACCGACTAGGAGCGGTTTCATCACTCAATACTTCCTTGGTTGCCTCAGCCGCTATGGATTTCTCTTTCCACTTTGAATCTCTCCCAGTCTGGTTTTTAGGGTACTCAAAGAAATAATTTTGCCTTTTAATTTCTTGTTTTGAGCCCTTTTTACCAGCATGATTAACCTTAGGAATTTCTTTGGTTTGTTCAGTAGGTTTCACACCACCTTCGGCACAGAGACAAGGACACTTACACCCATCATCGGTTTTAAACCCCAATCCACTTTTATCCGAAGTAGGAATTTGTGAATTTAGGATTTGTTCCACAGTGACACCAGACTTGGTCCATACATCGGTCACTTTTTGGAGGTCATCCCTTTGTACGGTAAGATCATGGATTTGGGTGAGAAGTACCTCGGTTCTGTCCTTCAGATAGCGGTTTTCATCCACAATAGTAGATACCCCAGCAATTTGGAGCTTGAGATTTTCAATTTCCTCCTTGTGGGATTTACATACACGTTGGGATTCTTCAAGTTCCGCAGCCATTAGTTTATATGCCTTTTTAAGTACAGTGTGTTGTTGACATATAATGTTTGCACGTTCTAGTACCTGATCATCATGACTTTGGTCTGCTTGAACCTCGGGAGTGTAGTTTGGTGTAGTAGGAGCTCTGCTTGATCTAGCCTCAGGAGTCTTAGGTGAAACTGACTTCATTTGTTGTTTTGGCAGTGGAAGGCTTTCGTCAATTTCAATTCTTTCTTCAAATCCCATGAGACAGAGATTAGCAGTTTCTTCATCATCACTTTCATCTGAGTCTGAACCCATCCATGTCAGCGGTTGATCTCCTTGGTCAGCTACCATTCCTCTTCTTTTCACGAACTTCTTGTTGAATGGTTTCTTTGCTGGCGCGGCTTCATAGCGCGGTTTAGGACAACTTGACGCAAAGTGACCTGGTTGTCTGCAGTTATAACAAACCAAGTCTTCCCTTGTCTTGGGATCTGCAGTTTTGTTGAATCTGGTTGGAGGGACAAACTTTGCTGGGCCTTTGGATGGAAATTGAGATCTATTATTTTTCCTGAACTTGGTGTATCTCTTCACATACAAAGCAAATTCTTCATCATCCATTTCATCAAAATCAACTTGAGTAGAACTTGAGGATTGTGATCCTACACTCTGAGCATAAGAACTTTGAGGAGGAGTGTAGGATTGATGAGACTGCTGATAAGATTGATAAGATTGAGGATATGGTTGATGTGATTGAGGATAGGATTGTTGAGACTGCTGGTAATATTCAGAAGGTGCGGTTTGAGGATTATATCTAGGAACATTTTGGTCAGGAGGAGCGGTTTGCAAGTGGAGGTGAGGAGCGGTTTGATGATGGTCTGGATTGTAGACAGGAGATGAGGTATTGTTGAATGCAGCTAGAGAGAGGGTCTTAAATCTGCTTTCGGTTTCATGGACCTCTTCAAGCTTAAATTCAAAAACCTTCAGCATGGCATACAAGTGTCGAAGATCAAGAGCTTCCAAGTCCTTGTTGTCTTCAATGTTAGTAGTTTTGATCAGCCATTTGCTACCAAGTGCTTGCATGAATCTCATGTTCAAATCTGTATTAGAATAGACATGTCCAAGAGAAAAACAAACGTTAACAATATCAATAAACCTCTCATAGCATTGTCTAAGAGATTCCTTAGGATCTTTAACAAAATAGTCAAAGAGTCTTCTCTGTTGATAGAGGCGGTTCTTCTTGGTATCTGAATCTCCTTCCAGAAAATCAACTATAGCATCCCAGGTAGCCTTTGCGGTTTTGCAGTGAAGCACCTTAGAATGAGTCCTCAGGTCAATAGCTGACACTAGCATGGACATAGCTCTTCCATCAAAATCCACATTGATGCGGTCTGCATCAGTCCATTCACTTTCTAATTTCTTAACTTCAGCTTCTTCTCCTGCGGTTCCTGCACGTGGATTAGCTTTCATAGGGACATATGGTCCATCAGTAACCGCGGTCCACAGTCTACGATCACATGAAATCATGTGTTTCATCATCCTATCTTTCCAAAAAATAAAACTATCTTCATCCAGAATCGGTAAGTGATTCGAATTGGATGTTTGCATCATATGGGTGTTTGTGTTTGCCATTGGATCAGCACCCAAGCGGTTAAGCTTGTAAAAACAAGTTTGGTGGATATGCTCTGATACCACTTGTTGGTCCCAGAGGGCAACAAGGGTATAGAACCGCTAGAGGGGGGGGTGAATAGCGGTCCGAAACTTTTTCGAAATACCCTTAAAATCAACCGAGTACTTATCAGTTTGGCCAACTGCGGTTCAAGGCACAAGAACCGAACTGATAAAATGCACAGCGGAGTTTGCGGTTTGGCCAAATAGGTTAGTTAAAGAGTTTGGAAGTTTGACTCGGGTTGAGAAAACACTATGATGCAACAGAATAGTTAAACTTAAAGTTTAAAGGAAAACACAATTCATCTTTCAAGTCATTTCGTATATGGAAACAAGTTCAAGACCACAAACAAGAAAGATAAATATCAAGACAGAAAATAAAGATCAAACACACAAATTGAAGAGGTTCGTTCTTTAATGAACTACGTCCTCTACCTAGATGGTTAGTCTAGGATTTTCTAATAGCTATAAGACTTGTATTAATTTAGAGGAGGTTTTACAAGATAAATCTAAACTCTAAACAATGAGTCTAACCTAAGCTATAATAACAACCGGTGTTTTCGAAGTATATAATCTATATGATCATATAAATCGGGTGTGTGTGTGAAAAGAAATCAAATGCTCTAAGTATCTAAATGATGGTGGAGCAAATAGAATTCTTTCTGTGTAAAGGCTAAGTATGAGTGGTTGTTAGGCTTGAAGCTTTGATGAAGAACTGGGTTTGCAATGGAGATGGTTGAAGATATGAATATCTGGGTTTAACTCTTCAAAGCAAACTTGAATACTTGGGAATGAATCTCTTGAAGCTCAGCAACCTTCATTGTTGAATAATGAAGGCTATTTATAGGCAGAGCACCCTTGTGACCGTTGGGTAAAGATTTGAATCAAATCTGAAGGGTACAGTGCTGTCGAAATCCCATTGGTTGAGCTGTCATTTTCGTCCTTGGTTTTGTCTTGTAGTCCTAGGTAGTTGTTGCACCACTACCTGACAATTGTCCTTTGTTGCAGAAAGGACTAACGGTAAACAATTTAAACTGATGGACAAACCGACATTCCTTGCAGAAACTCCAAGTTAACTTAGAGTTATTTTGACATGACATAACAACATCCTTATACTGTCAATAAGGGAATGTTTGTCTAAGGAATAAATGACATCTCTTTAATTCTTCAATAACTGCTCTGCGGTTTCACCAAGCATAGGGCGGTTTGAAGAATGGTCTTGATGTGCGGTTTCATCAAACATGCAAACTGCGGTTTGATGAGAATTGAAGAGCTCCATGCTGGCATTCTTAAAATGATGGCTTGAAGCACTAAACCGCTAATGATACAACCGAACAATACTCAGCCTTGAAAACAAAAAATCTAGAAATGGACTTATCTAAAAATTGAAGTAGAACTTCATTACATGCGGTCCTAAAGTCCATAAAAAGACACGTGGAATGGATCAATCAAATTAAGGTGGGTGCACTAACAATGAATCCTAACAGTATGTACTTAAAACATAAAACCATGTTATTTAGGATAATCTTGCTTTTAAAATTAATGGAATCAAGTAAGTAGATCCACATGGTATGTACTTAAAACATAAAACCATGTTATGAAGGGATAGTCTAACTTGAACCATTTGAATTTAATGAACAAAATACTTTCAAACCATTTTCTGAATTTTAGATGATGATTATCAGTACTCTATGAACGAATTAGAGTCCCTAATCAACATTAAAACTTAATGATTCAACAGGGAAAATGAATCAAATTGAAAGTACAAAACTTTCCCAAAGAAGAACCCAAACTTAAACCAAAATGAACGGGGCTCTGATACCAATTGTTGGAACAATTCTTTATATCCCTGAATGCCACGCTCATTTTCAGAATAAGAATGAGGAAGAAGATGAAGGCGGAAGCGAAATAATACATGTTGAATCCATTACAGATGTTGTAGGGAGAATAAGAAGAAGAAGAAGAATTAAGGGGACGGAGTTCTTCTAAATGATTGTGCCTTTTCTCTCTAATGTCTCTAGCAATATGAAGATTATTTAGGAGAGAAAATAAAATGAATGGAGTGATTTCTAGGATTGATGGAGAACCCTTTATATATGAAACCAAAAGGCACCTCATTTAGGGACTACACCCTTTCAACATTTAGTGATGTTAAATTACCACTTTGCCCATCAAAAATAGGTAATATTACATCCAGGAATTCTACACATTATTTTAATTCACTACACTTTATATTAACATTATAGGTATGATTTCATGTATGGAATTACTAAATGACTTGTGTTGCAAGCCATGTCCCAACAATGATTAGTAGGAGTGTATGGGCCTTCTGCCGTCCCTGGCAAGGTCAATCAATACCCAGATCGTACCCCCGGGCTAGCTCGCAAGCCTTAAGGCCGGGGTTCCGCTCTGATACCATTTGTAACGACCCGAGTCCGCAGACCAGACCCGCCACATAGGTACCATACACTAGCCCACCAAGCATCTCCTCAATTGGGTCAACCACAGCCCATCACAGGCCTCCAAAAGTCCAATGGATGATTTGATGCTTAGTAGGAGTGTATGGGCCTTTTATATAGCACACTCAATTCCCACATATTTCCGATGTGGGATGGGGATATCACAGGAGTAATAATAAATTTTGATAGACCCGGTAACATTTTTTTTCCCCATTTTTGTGGACATAAAAGGATTTCAATTGTAAGAAGTGTTTCTACTGTATGAAGTCACATTTTGATTAGGTTTGCCAAAAAAATAGGTTGAGATTAAATTAAGACAAACAAGAAAATACTCAAGCAGCAACTTTACCAAAAGTTGAAATTGATCAAAAGCAATTTAAAAAAAAAAAAAAAATGAACATTCATTTTGTTAAAATAATTAGAGAAGGTCTCTGGTGCGGCGGTCGCATGGGGTGCGGCGCCGACCATACCTTCTTTTTTTTTTTTTTTGCCCCACAACCTTTATTCCTCCCACCAAAAGTAACACTTCTTATAATGAAATGTAACACTTTTGTTTTTCAAATGTAACACTTTTTTTTCTTTCAAAAATGTACCGCAATTTTGATGCAATAGATTAAAGATAACATAAAAATTAACGACTAAATTAATGTAACACTTTTTATAAAGGAATGTAACATTCTTTTTTCAAATGTAACACTTTTTTTTCAAAATGTACCACCCATATTTTTTTTCCTTCTAACAAAAGTAACACTTATTATAACAAAATGTAACACTTTTTTATTCAAAATGTAACACTTTTTTTTAAAAAAAATATACCACAATTTTGATACAATAGATAAAGATAACATAAAGATTGACAACTAAATTAATGTAACACTTTTTATAAGGGAATGTAACACTCATTTTTTCAAATGTAACATTTTTTTTCTCCGAAAATAACATAGGATTGACAACTAAACTAATGTTACATTTTATAAAAAATGAATGTAACATTTTTTTTCTCAATTGTAACAGTTTATATTCCTTAATGTAACATTATATATGAAATTTAACAAGTTTTTATTGAGAAAGTAACAATTGAAATGCAAACAATTTTTTTTTTTTTTTTTTGTAAAATTGATATTACATTTGACAGTAGAAAAAGTGTTACTTTTTGAAGATGAAAGTGTTACTTTTATCAGAACAGAATGTTACATTTCAGCTGGCAAGCACCTCAAACTTTTTTATGTGTAAAAAAATGTTTAAAAAAAAAAAAATCAAACCATATCATGACCTATGTAGTTTTATTCGTCTCGTCGAGACGAACACAACGGTATTTTTAAATATTTTTTTTGACTTATAAATCTCAAAATATAGCATTTTAAAGATTTTTTTTTTTTAACACACGTGGAAAATGGCGCGTCCGTCTCACGCGCCCGTCGCACGGCGTGAGACGGCCGCAAACGAGAATTTGCCAAATAATTAACTCAAGAACTAACAGAACATTAGATATGACTGAAAATTGTAAAATATAACTGAGAAATGGAATTCTTCCAATTTCCATCTACTCCAAAAATCAGAACAATTTAAACAGACAAAGAGAAAGCAGTCAAATTGAAAGACCATACAATTACAAACACTACAACACATAATTAGCATTATCATTTTCATAATCCTAAGATTTCTGAAATCTCAACTTTACCAACAAAAGGATAATTTACACAGGAAGACTTAAAGCTAAAAAGATAACGGTGAACTGGATGGACCATCAGATTCCTGGTTAAGTTTATACTTGTTCCCAGGCTAGAAAACCCCTGGTTGAATACCAAACCTCCGGGTGACAATCACATGAAATTTTGCACCTAGTTCACATGCATCGAACAATCTCGGTTTAGGTTCCAGGTTGGAGTGGGAAATTGAGACCATTTTGCCTCCTGACATGTTCTGGTATAAGCCTGTTTATCAACTCGGGTGAAGCTCCAGCTAACTGCAAACAAGAATCAGAGTAGAGTGACGGATACGAATCAGAAACACACAAAATCGTTAAGTTGGAAATTTCAAAACTGACTTGTAAAGGCATAAAGGTTCAACCATATTATATAATCCCTCTGTCCCACTCGAGTGTCCCACTCGAGTTAGGACAATTTATCATTTTGGGTGTCCTACTTGCAATAGGACAACCCCAAAATGGAAAATTGGAAATGTTTATCTAGTGGGTCTCACTTTCACACTCAACAATTTTCCACTTATTATTCCCTACCCCATTTTCTCTCTCCTACATCACTTTGCATACTCGCAACAAACACACTCTACTAACACATTTTCCTTGATCCCCGTGTCGGGAGAGAGAATCCTATTTCGAGTGGTACGGAGGGAGTATATATATATACACACATAAATATGTATGTATGTATGTATATTGTTATATATATATATATATATATATATACTCCCTCCGCCCCACCTCACTTGAGACCTAAGAGGTGGGCACGATAACTAAGGAAAAAGAATAAAATAAGGAAAATGTGAGGTACAAAATGAAGAGAGAGAATGAGTAGGGTTAAAAATAGGTTGGTTGAATAAATTGTGTGGTGGAAAATAAAGAGAGAATGAGTGGGTGGGGTAGATTGAATATAAAACTATAAAAAGATGACCATTTTAGGAAGTCTCAAGTGAAGTGGGACGGCCCAAAATAGAAATAAGTCTCAAATGAGGTGGGACGGAGGGAGTATATAGGTAGATGCTCAAATGAGAACCTAAATATCGTGAGAACCGTGAGAACTTAATGTATCCAATGATGTATCCAAATGCACATTGGATTAGTTTTTACCTAATGTATCCAAGTAATGTATCCAATGATGTATCCAAGTCAAGTAATGTATCCAATGATGTATCCAAGTGAACCATTTGATACACTAGTTTTTTACCTAACATATCCAAGTTCTCACGGTTCTCACGATATTTAGGTTCTCACAGAGCACGACCCTATATATATATATATATATATAGAGAGAGAGAGAGAGTTAAATGAAAGTAGCAATAATATGGTACCACTTCACAAGACGTAGACTTCTTAAAGTGTTTCCATAAAAAGGTACTCCCTCCGTCCTTGAAAGAAATGGTCAACACAAGTGAATTTTGACCACGCATTGATGTCAATCTAATCATCCCAATGAAGTTTTAAAATTTGCTATTGATAACCACTTAATGATTTATCAATTACAATTTTTGAAATTTAACTAGGATGATTAGATTGACATTAGAATTTGGTCGGAGTTTTCTTGTGCTGACCATCAAAAGTCAAATGAAACTATCTTTCCGAGACTGAGGGAATATTGACTACTTGTAAAAGCGATCATTTTCAGATACAGGGGATCTCTAAACTAAGTATGAACAGAGTCTGGCCAAAGAGAACTTTTGTAGCGATGTTAAGTTGTAGCATTACGCATGCACCATAAATATATCTATCCTAATAATTAACATGTCTGCAAAAAGGACAACTACAAGTGTAGGCTTCATGAGTTTTAACTAGATTACTATTACTGCACTGAAAAGGAAATAAAAAAAATCTGAAAATAACAAAAATACACATCACCCCATATAAAGAAAAAGTCTTATTTGACCCAGCACAAAGATTAAAAAAAAAATGAATTGACCCACTTGTTTGATGTATTCTTTGACTTGTTCACGAAAGAATGAGTCAATCAAGGGTAAAAATGGAAAGTTTATAACGTGGACACATTTTGGAACAGCCTAAATACTGAAACACTTATTTTGAAAGAAAGGAGTAAAAGGAAAGTGAATCCACAGTTAAACAGCCCCCATATGTGCTTCTTCGTCGGGTGGTTTTGCCATTTATGAGAAATGCAAAAATATCTCGAGGTCTTTAGGATATGCATGCAAAGGATGATCAATGATCAACTTATGGGCACCAACCAATGCTCATCTAGTATCCCAAGAATTGTGCTGAATAAAAGCTCGCCCGTATTTATGTGTGTGCGTGTGTGCGTGTAATTATCCTCCTGAATGGACAAATTGTACACATTCTGGATAGAAATGAGATAAGTCCTAAGATTTACTCCCTCCGTCCCAAAATGATCTTCACATTTGATTATTCAAATTTTTTTAAGGATATGCACACTTGCTTCACTAGTCATGTTGTGTTTATGCATATTTAAGCCCAAATGAGAGAATATGAAGAATTTTTTGGGGCAATGAAATGCCAAATGAGAAGATCATTTCGGGACAGAGGGAGTACAAGAGTGCCAAGTTAGAGTTAAATAAAGCAAATGGATGATTAAGCTGAGCACATTATCTTATCTTAGTGTAAATTAAAAGTTGAAATGATATTAAAGATTCCTGCAGTAAACCAAATGAGGTAGAAAAAGAAGAGAAAACACGAATCTCTTCTATTGGCTTTGTTTTCGTTCGTACTCATCTCTCCCTTTTTTTCACTTGTGCAAATGTATTCTTCACTTCTTATTAGTTTCACAACAACAATTTTATACAAGATTCATAAAAGAACGGGAACCTAGTGCCACAAGAATGGGGCCGAGGACAGGTTCGGGGCCGAGGACAGGTTCGGGTCCCACATGAGGTAGTGGAGACAGTCTTTGTATTTAAATGCAAGAGGATGCTTCCACGGCTCAAACCTGTGACGCCCAAGTCACATGACCGTCGCACCAAGGCAACCCCTTCTATAAAATTCATGCAGCTTAAAATTCTTGGATATAGCATAGTCATCAATTATGATGCTTATTAAACTAGATAGCATCAAAGACAAAAGTTTGATTTGAAAAGTACCTTCACTATAGTACATAAATAAAGATTATCAAGACCTCGTTTGTATGGACTCATGACTCCCTTTTATTTATAATAATAATCTTCATCTAAGTTTCTTTTTTCTTACGTGCCTTTCAAAGAAATACATATTATTTGAAAAATAATACTCCCTCCTGTCCAAAATAACCATCCATTTAGAAAGGGAAAAAAAATGTCCCAAAATGACTTCTGTTTTTAGGAAATTGCTATAATCCCCTTATACGGAAATATTATTTTCCAATTCATAACTGCAATGCTAAAAGTCTACAAAGAGAATACTAAGGGTACGCCACTAAAATTGATTAAATGTCAACTTTTTCAAAAGTCTCACAAACTCAAAAATAGACAAGCATTATGGAATGGAACTATACTTGCAAACATATTCTCAAACGTAAAAGTTTACTTGAAAAAAAAAAAAATAATTAGGTAACAAAAGAGAGTGCATACTTCTTGTTTAAAGTTGAAGAGAGGAGGCAGAGGGCGACCATTTGGAAGTTTTGTATTGGGATCTCGTAGCTCATCAAAAAATGAATGGGTACATGCTTCTAGCTGTAGAAACAACCATCACTAGGTCAGGAAACAAGTAAAAGGAAGGAAAGCAAAGACATAATAATATCATTTGCAATAAATACCAACGGCGTGTCAAACTAAATCCGCAAAACCAGAAGTCACAGAAGTTATTAAATAGAGAAAGAATTTCAATTGCTGATATAGCATCATATATAACTAAAATCTAACAAGAGAAAATCATATATATATATATATATATATATATATACAGAAACAGAACTCACCGCTGTACAGCGTAGACTTGGTGAGTACTGAAGAAGACGAGAAGCAAGATCAATTGCTTCAGGGGGCATCCGTTTGTGAAAAACCTAAAGCAGACGACATAAATGATGTGATTTGTTTTTTATATAATTTAGTCAGGAAAAAATACAATTCAGAAGATTGCACAAGAAAAGGAACCAAAATGCATACCTTGTGCCAAGGATGAGCTTTAATCTGAGGAAACCGGAAATCAGTATAATTTGGATTCATACATCGAATCTCTTCCCTAGTTGGAGTTCCAAGAACCTATAAGAAGGTCACACATTAGAACAGGATTAGGCAGTCGATTCACGTAATAACATACTAATTCCGTTCTAGAAAGATAATCTCATTTGACTTTTGGATTGTCAACACAGGTGAACTTTGACCAAGCATAAATGGCAATCTAGTCATCCTCGCGGAAGTCCAAAAAATATTATTGATAAATCATAAGTGATATATCAATAATAATTTTAAGGCTTTCATTGGGATGGTTAGATTGACATTAATGTTTGGTCAAAGTTCATTTTTGTTGACCATAAAATTCAAACAGGACTATCGTTCCGGGACGGAGGGAGTAATATAGTAGAAGCAAAACCTTAATAATCTCCACAAGTTGACCGACTGCATTTTCCCCAGGAAACAGTGGCTGGGACAAAAGTTTGTACAGCAGTATAATGTTAGGCGATAACATATAATGTACTCCAAAAAAGAACACTGTGACTAGTAATAACCCAAGTATTTAAGAATGTCAAGAAAACCAAACCTGTCCTAGTAGGAGTTCGGCGAGGACACACCCAGCTGACCAAATATCAATAGAAGAAGTATATTCAGTTGCACCAAATATAAGTTCTGGAGCTCGATAATAGCGAGAACATATGTATGATATGTTTGCTTCACCCTTCACCTAATTCACATAAAGGTTATTGGTTAACAAATGATATTACTAATCCAAGTAACAATCATGGGGCAAATACATCAACCATGATACGCAAATTTGTGTCAATAATATTAAGATAAAAAAAAATTACAAAATTTATAAGACAAGTAAACAAACTTTAGTCTTTAAATACAATTATCATAATTGGTATTTAAGTCTTATATAGCAATTAAACCAAAATCTTACCTGCGAACGAAATATAAAGTAACTAAAGGGATGCTAGTTAAACATTCATCCATCACTTGACTTTTGTTCATGGATCTTTGAACTTGAACTTGGTTATCCACGGTCAGAAAGGTTTTGCTAGGTGATTTGTTGGATGACATCAAAAAATCCTCTTAACTGAAATATTTGTGTAATTTCCCTATAAAATCTTAAATACTAAAACCGTTCTAACAAATAATCTTGCATATGGTTTGGACGCTCAAGCTTCAAATGATGATCCCATGGTTTCTGAGACTTCGCCAGATCAGATATGAACAAAACCAAATCTTGACTAAATTTAATACTTCCAAAGGCAAGTATTGCTTGTATAGTTGTATAACTTTGAGGAGATGAGTAGGAGAGTAGCTTCATTTCACTATCAATGTCAATAAACTACTTTTGCAACTTACCAAAAGAAAGTTTCATCACCCACATACATATCTGATGAACATTATCTAGGCTCAAACTAGTAGATGGTACAAGATGAACTCAAACGCACAGGGTAGGAGAGAGAGAGAGAGAGAGAGAGAGACTCTCTCTTTTTGTGCGTGACCCCTTGATTTCCTTGGAAGGGGAGGAAAGAAAGTAATGTAAGGTCAATAGTACTACACATACCAGGGCTTTTGCGCTTCCAAAGTCACAAAGCTTTGCTTGGTGGGTGAGAGGATCAACCTATAGATCAAAATATAGATAGTCAGTTTATCTGAGATGCAAACTAATTAAAGACGAGAAAGTATATACACATACCAGGAGGTTTTGAGGCTTCACATCCCTGTGGCAAACTCCGGGAACATTATGGATATAGGCCAGTCCCCTAAATACCTAAATTATTTAATTCTCAGTCCAGGTGGTGTAGGGAAGTAAATTTGCAGCAAAACACATGCCCAAAAAAAAAAGAATTAAGAGGAAGAAAAGCACAGAAGAATAATATAAAACCTGATATGTATATAGCTTGACATAGATGAGTGGCATCCGCTGATTAACATTGCTGTAATGCTTCAGAACTCTGTACATAGTCTCAGGGACATATTCCATGACCAAATTCAAGAAAAGTTCATCTCTAGTTGTTGTAGAGAAAAAACAGTGCTTCAACGAAACGACATTTGGATGATCCATCAAACGCATTAACTGCAGCTCACGATTTTTATACCGCCTGTCCTGCAAAACCTTCTTTATGGCAACAGGCTCACCAGTTTCCAAGCACTTTGCCTAGATGACAGAGAGCTAAACTTATCAGCTAGCACGTAGATTGAAAAGGAAAAAGTTACTCCCTCTGTCCCAGAAAGATAGTCTCATTTCACTTGTGTTTACCATCAAAAATCAAATGAGACTTTCCGGGACGGAGGGAGTACTTAAGAAGAGATGTCAGTACCTGAAAAACAACTCCAAATGATCCAGTACCAACAACTCGTTCTGCCATATAGCTAATGGTCTGTAAAAAGCATTACAAAGATAAATATCTTAGCCTTACAAACTTGAAGAATCTGAATAAGGAAAAAGGCAAGAACCAATAAATCAACAAAAGACCTGAGATTTTTTTTTTTATACAAAGTTATTAGAAGCGTTAAATGTATCATAGAACAAATGTGGAAAGGCAATCACCAATTACAAACTTTCCCACATGGAGTAACTACGCTCTTAACTCGTGCTGATCTAAGAGGAACACAATATGAGGTAACTCCAATTTTGCGAAATTAATAACTAAAGACGGCAGAAACCGGTAATAAGAAACATAATACACCAACCCTTTTTGGCTCGCCATTTTTCCCCCCAATTGTAGTGGAGATTATGTGACCGGTGACTTGATCATTTCCCTCAATAACAGGGGCCGACATTTCCTACAAAAGGTAACACCACATAAGATATAACATACATCCAAACTAACGTGTCAACAACCAACATTATCAGAAACAAAAACATACAGAATGAGACAATAAAATTTTAACCACCCGAACTGAACCCATTTTCAAAAGATCAAACAAAACCCTTCGCCTTGGGAACATAACAAATCCAAGCACGGAGGTTAACACACACACATACATACACACAAACTCAAAGAGAGAACTTCAATTGTCATGACCACAACTTTGAGCAAAGAATCAAATACTCACAAGGCAAGGATTTACAACAATAGACACTACTTATTAAAGAATCAACTGTCACCAACGGCCAGAAGCAAACTAAAAAACGAATCACAGGTAAAATTGAGGAGCAATCAACTTTATATTATACAAGACAAATAGTACTAATAATTTATAAAAGAAAAAAAAATCTGAAGTCCTAATCGAACAAACCCCAAAGCGGCCTACATCTCACAAAATATACCAATAGCAGAAACACAAGAAATTAGCTACAAAACAAGATCTAAAATGACCTAAAATTCGCAAAATACACCAAAAAAATACAATAATTGAGCTATGAAAAAAAAAAAGTCAAATAAAGAAATCAACAGTCAAAATAAACCCAATGCCGCCGCCCGCCGCAACGATCAGTGAGCAGGAAACAAAACCAGAGATCTGATGGAAACAGTAGGGTTTTGAAACGAGATCGAGAAGAAATAAAGGCAACAGTGGAGCTGTAAAATAGCTGTAAGAAACGGAGAGATGGCTAAAAGAGGTGGTCGGAAGAAGAGAAGTACCTTGTCGGAGTCCATTTCCGGCCGGAGAGAGGCGGCGGAGATGTTCATCGGGTCATGGTGGTGGTGTTCTGGATGTCCCTGAGGCAACGAGGCCATGTGCTGCGTGCTGTTTCTCTCTCTAGCTAGCTGTCTACTTTCCGTTGTCTGGTCAAAAGTAATTGGTTCGGACAAAATTTTAGCTTAATATACCTAACATATTCAACTTAGCAATTATGGAGGTTTGACCAAATAGAAAGTACAAGCTTCAATTTTTTATTTTTTTTATTTTATTTTATTTTTATTTTTTTGATACCCAGGTTCCAGCTTCGCCGGATTATTCCTGGACCACCAGCCCCCGGTCCCTCAGCGACTGGCGGAGGTAAACCACAGGATATGCCCAAGATGATTCGGTTAGTAACATCCCTTATACTCCTGGCCCCAAGGGAGCATCCTCCATGGCAATTACATCACTCTTACATCACCAATAAATTGGATGCTCCAGCTGCTCCTGCCAGGATTCGAACTCACACCCTGAGGCTGTAAGCCCAGCAATGCCACTTTCCTTACCACTCAGGCTCAGCTGTGCCCCGGGGGCAAGTACAAGTAGAGCCGTCAATTCGGAACCGTCCCGTCCCGCTATATATATGGGACGGGACATTATATTCTTATCCCGAAAAAATGCAAGACTATTTGGGACGTCCCGTATGGGACGCGAGACAAAACGGGATGGGACGGGACGTCCCGCATTTTTTAAATCCCAGCACAGCAGCCCAATCTCAACCCAAACCAGCCAATCCCATTAAGCATTTCTTGAGGTTTTACACTGTTCTTCTACATCATGATTGGCCATATTTAAGCATCAAGCTCAAGCTCTATAGCGGCGGCCAAGAATAAGATGTGTGAGATGTCATCCCTAAAATATGAAAGTTTTTGTAATTTAAATCACTGTATGGATTATATAAGACATGATGAGAATACCATACTTTTAGTTGGATCGTGAAGATTATCAGGAATTATGATCGATAAATTTGGGTGTTAAAAGTCGAGAACTTACCTTTGTTTCACAGGGATTGCTAATTTTTTAATCTTTGATCAGTTGAATCAATTATAATCCCTATATTGAAAACAAATGTCATGTTTCTAAATAAAGAAACATTCTTAGTTTTACCATTGTACAAGCAATATACAAACACCTAAGTATTAGTATTTGTTGGATTTATTTCAAAATCGTTATTTTGTGATCGGGTGATTGCGTCAATTTATCCCGTATTTGTCCCGCGTCCCGAGATGATTTGGGATGTGACGGGGAATTTCCGTCCCGCGATAAATTCGTCTCGTCCCGTATAGTTGGCGGGACATCATAGTTTTGTCCCGTCCCGTTGTCCCGAATTGACGGCTCTAAGTACAAGCTTCAATTGATAAAGCACAATGGTGTTATAAAACTGGAAAATTAAGTGCAGATAGGGATGGCAATTTCACCGAACCCGACCCGTTTCTGAGACTTTTCGCCCCGGGCGGGGCAGGTTTGGTAAGCAAATTTCAAAACCCGCCGAATTCGGGTTCGGGTTTGGTAAAACCCTCTGACCCGCCGGAACCCGACCCGGCCCGACCCTTGTACTTAGGTTTTGTATAGTTTTCCTATTCTGCCCTTGTGTCACTCTGTTATTACCCCAAAACCTGGTTATATAACTAATGCGTAGACTTAGGGTTACATTCCGCCGTTGCTGAGGAGAGAGGGGGGAATCGCCTAGTCCAGATTGTTTTCGGCGTTGAAAATAGCTACTCCTAGTCGTCCTACTCCGGCTCTCTTGCACTTCCGCCAGTCTACCATCAACAATCAAGGTAAGTTAATGGTGGCGTTTTTGCTAGTAATTACCGGTGAAGTGAGATCGGATTCCTCAAATCACAAATATGGAGCTGGAGATGAGGTTCCTCTATATGCCAACAAATTTGGCCCTTTCCTTAATCCTAGGTAAATTCTTTCAGATCTCTCTCCCATTTTTTCAATTTTCTTGAGTTTTGATGATTGTTTCGCTTCTACTTCCTCGGCAATACATAGGACAGATTTTTTTAAGTCCCAGTTTGTCCTCCGTTCTCTGTTGATCCACATATTGTGCTCTTTGGATTGTAATTTTTCATGACAATGGCAATTGATGTTGGGAAATAAAGAGAGCAGATGGGGCAAGGCAAAAAAAAAAAAAAAAAAAAAGGTATGCAGGCCGGGCGGGTTCGGGGCGGACACGGGTTTTATAACATTCGGGCCGGGCCGGGTTCGGCATGAATGATCAATTCCTCGGGTCGGGCTCAGGTTTGAGCAAACCCGGCCCGTACCCGACCCGTTGCCATCCCTAACTGCAGAATCTTAATAGAGAATATTTTATTTCAAGACTATTATAGAGAGAGTATACAAGAGAGAGAAAGGGGAGAATGGGGATTTGTCCCCTTGTACTTAGGGTTTACATGCAGATATGCCCTTAGACCAGTTTATTGGCAATTATGCCCCTATACTCAACTTTTGGACCCGCAAATACGACCTTCGTTACATTTTCGTTTAAAATTTAACGGAATTGTTAACTAGGCATCCAGAAATTTGTAGCATTTAAAGGGTAAATATAAAGTCACAAAATTTGACTCACAAAATGATGTGTCAAGATTTTATTGGTGCTTTTAATCAGAAATTTATTGCATTTTAACGGAATTATTAATTTATTTCACTTTAATTAGTAATGGCACACCATCATCACTTGATATGTAAACGTATTAGCACGCCCTTTCTGCTTCCACTAACACGGTGTACTACATATTTAAATATAATGGGTTGTATAACATAAATTTCTCCATACTCTTGTCGTGAGACAATTATATTATTTTTTTATCACAATAATATCAACTTATTATGTTTAATTTCATACATATTATTGCTCAATTTTTTTTACATTTAATATAAGTGAATTTTAACCAATTGGTGATTATTTTAATAAAATTTTAATAAATGTAATTAAGATATCACAAATTCTTAGTTTATTACAAAAATATTACCAATAATAATTTTAATTTTATTAGTATAATTTTTTTATTAAAATATTCAAATTTCAATTGAGTTTAAATTAATTTTTTGAAGCATAAAATATACCAATAAAAATATTAATAAATTAATTAATTGCATGTTCTTTTGATTTGTTGAATTTGAAACTAACAGAATAGAATTAATTACGTAAACTTATTTTATATTACCAATTTTAAATTCATAACCATGATGGATTAACTGAAATTTATACATCTAGAAATTAAGTGCGTTCTATCTTTTATTGGTGCTTTTAAATAGAAAATTGACCTAATTTGTTACATATTAGTTTGGTCGAAGCAGAAAGATGAATGGAAGAATAGATAGCAAAAGTTAGGTGAAACGAGGCCACTTAACACAAGGTGAGGTCGTTCCTTTATTCAACCAAACGACTTCGTTTTGTTAAATGGTCTACGTGTATAAGTAATTTTGCCAATTATAATGCCCAGTTAACAATTCCGTTAAATTTTGAACGAAAATATAACAGAGGTCATATTTGCGGGTCCAAAAGTTGAGTATAGGGGCATAATTGACAATAAACTGGTCTAAGGGCATATCTGCATGTAAACCCTAAGTACAGGGGTACAAATCCCCATTCTTCCAGAGAGAAAGATAAAAGTTAGGATCTTCTGAGGTGTATTGATATGAAAACTAGAGCATACTATTTATAGGTGAAAATTGACTTCCTCTGTAAACTTCCATAAGGATAAACAATATCATTTAGTAAGGCTTGCTTATTAAGCTTTTTTGAAGATATTTACCAAGCTTCCCTAATAAGCTTTACTAAAAATATTTACAAAGCTTCCCTAGTAACCTTCGCGAAAACTTACCTTGTAAACTTCTGATTCAAAGGACATCCACACAATAATATATTATAACACTCCCCATGGATGTCCGCTGTTTAAGTATCATGCCTCATTAAAACCTTATACATACAACATTCCCTTTTTGAGATTCTTTTTGAATGATATTTGTGCTGCACGTGTTGCCTCATTAAAATCCTTCCGAGCAAAAACCCTGTGGGGAAACTAATCTCGAAGGAAAAGAGTACAACGCACAATCTTTTAAATCAACTCTCATTGCCTTGTTAAAAACTTGGCGGATAATAAAACTCAGTGGGAAAAATAACCCCGCACGAAGGAAAAATAGTACAATGTAATTTAGTATCTTCTGGATACTCCCCCTGAATAAAACATTGCTCAAGATCTCTTAGTCGCCTCATTCCGATATCATGTACTAATTTCTCAAATCTTGGAGTTGGGGATATTACTACCAATATTTTTAATTTGCCCCTATAACGAAACAAACTTCTATCTCGCCTAATTGAGTACTAAAATGGGTAGATCTAAAATTTATAAAACTGAAAAGACTGAAAATGAAATATAAAATTTACACATATCCCCCTCATCCATTATACGGTTCCTATTTTTCAAATACCCTCTCCCCCTTTTCCTCCCCATAAAAAGAGAAAACCCTAGTTAAATCCCCTTACCCAGTCGCACCATCCCTTTCCTTTCCATAGCCTTCTCCTCCGACAACTGCAACTCTTCCTTTCGGGTCACTTCTCCCTCTCTCGTCAAAACCCACGACATCCCTTACTCGGCCATGGGCGCCGTCCTACTTCTTCTCCATCAACAACCATGAAATCCCCAACTACCATGGCTGTTGCCTTTCTTATTCTTCTTCTCCGTCGACACCCCCGCATCACCCACCTCTTTCTCTTACATATTCGCCAAATCTTGCCTATTCTCCTTCCTCAATAATGAATCTTTTTCGATTTTGATTCTCAATTTTACGGTTTAGATTTGAATTTCAAAAAAAGGAGATTTGGAACTTGAAATTGTTTGACTTGAATCTGCATTTTGATATTAATTTTGTGATTTTGTGTAGATATTCAATTATTATGTTAGTTTTAGGATTGATTTTGACTTTTTAGGAATTCAAATTTACTACTTTCATGGTGGGAATGGGGAGGTTTGGTGGAATGGTGGCGGTGGGAGGCAGTGGCGGACCTAGAGTTTCGCTTGAGCGGGTGCACAAATTATACTAAAATTTCAGATAATGATTTTCTTACACTATTACAACATAAAAAGTATAATTATAATTATTCTTATGTGATTAATTAAAAAACTCTAAAATAATTATTTTGTATAAAAATATAATTGGCCTAAAAAAGAAAAAAGAAAACCTAGCACAAATTGGTAAGGGAGATATCTAATAACAGGGTCATATTAGAACTAGTGGGGTTGAGGGAGGGGGTGATTTAAAAATATGAATAAAAAAATTAAAGCAATCAAGGAATTCGAACCCTTGTTCTATGAAAGTAAATAAAGACCCTCAACCACCATCTCTTTCCATGTTAATAGTTTTTGGGTGTGCACTATTATTAATATATATTACATAAATATAATTTTTTTCTCCTTAACAATAAAAAGTGACCGGGTGCACTTGTAACCCCTCCTATGCTGTAGATCCCCCCATGGTGGGAGGTGATGGTGGTTATGGGCAGTGGTGGCTTGGTTATGTGTTGTTGTGAGGTTGACAAAGTGGAATAATAGGAAAACTTTTTTTTTCAACAATCATACTTCACAAATAACCACGTTAATAAGTAATTGGTTAATTTTATTTGCATACAGTACTTTTTTTTTCCTTTTTTTTAAGTTGGAAGTACTTCAAATTTTGGGGGGAAATTAAGTAATTGGTTATTTTTTTAAAAAAAATAAATATTTGTAACTGTTTAATTACAAAGAAAAAAATTGCAAGTTAATTGAAAACAAAGGTTCCTAACGATAATGGCGCAAGTGACTAAAACGAAAAATGTCAAAAATTTAGGATGAAAACGGAAACAAATGCATAGATTAGGGCTGGACCAATTATTTAGCTTGTTAAGTTTCTAACGTCAATTAACATCCATTAATTTTTTTAACGATTTTGGTTAGTTTTGCTAATTGATCAATAGTACGCATGTTCCTTTTGTTGTTTAGATGGTACGGAGGTTAAAGTTATATTCTTGACATAGTACGGATGTCAGAAATGTGGTTTACTCTTTTAAAAACCATTCATTTTACTTTCAAAAAAAAAAAAAAAAAAAACATTCATTTTAGACTAAATTTTTTAGTTTCCTCCTCCTTCCCCAAAACGTCTCTCCGTTCTCTCTCTATGCTCATTTCATGATTCTTTTCTACATTTCCTTCATCTACAACTCCATCCCACGACAAAGCCTCGGTCTCTACCTCGTTGGTTCTTAGTCCCCAACCACCGCCGCCGACTCTGGAGCATCAGCCTCATCAACGGCCGTAGATCTGCCTCACCCCACCACAGATTTGTTTCTTAATGTTCTTTCTCAGTAAACCCCATTATCATCAATTTCCGGCCTCAGCCCCAAAATCACCATCAAAATCAAGACCCACCAGTGTTGTCGATTTCTCGTGGAGTAGGGTTTTGGTTTCCATTTTTATTTTTGTTTTGTTGTTGATGGTAGACTGTTAGTAATTTGTGGTGATGAAGATGGTTGTTGCTAATGTTAACTCTAGGCTTCCATGTACGGGGTTGTCTTCCCCTGATTTCTTATTGTTTTGTTTGGATCCATATAAACTTTTCTTTTGTTTGAGAGGATTTTTTTTTACCATCGTTGCATTTGAAAAAAACTGGATTAGTCTCTGGAAATTAAAAACCGAGGCTATGAAAAACACAGAAGCGTGGTGAGGGACTTATTGGATGCGAAAAAAGTGAGATTTGAGTTGATTTGATTTTGTAGAATGGGTTGAGATTTTCAAAGATTTATAGTAGATTTGGATAGTAAAGCTGATGAAAATTGATATTTTTCATTGTCTTGTCAAATCACTCTTTTCTCGGAATTCAGAATCATGCTTAGAAAAATTTCAAATTCAAAAACAAAACCGTTTTCACCAAAACCAACAGCCTAATTTACATGGTTTGTCTCACAAAGTCCTAAACCACTGCACATGAAGCGAGGGATTACACAAACGACGTCACTCAAAATTTCCATATATAACGCGGCTGAAAGTTATGTTTTTTAGCGCCAAATCACCATAAATCGACAGACTTTTCTGGCTTTGTATATAGTATAGATATAGATATAAAAGTATAGATATAGAAGTTGGGGGGTTGACATATAGGGAGACAACCTTTGCTAACTTTAATATGTGAAGTAGTTTTTTTGGTTATGTTTCATTAATGGGGATTGCATACATTGAAAACAAAGAATAAGAGATAAAATGAAAAAAAGGAATAATATTAAGAAAAAGAGAGAGAGAGTTTGATACCTATTCTTGAAGGGAGAATCACTTCCAAGAGAAATTTGGTCATCTTTTTGTTGGAGAAAAAGTGGTGTTGAGTTTTTTTGTAGAGTTTTTGTGGAGAGAGAAACTCCCTTTAAAATGAACTCAAAAGGTCCTTATTATAGATAAATTAGGAGGGAAATGTGTGATCTTACTCAATCAAATGGGATCAATTCTTGTAAATTTGTTTTGACAAATAAGAAATAAAGAAGATAAAATAATAATAATAATAATAAAGATAAAATATTTTAATTAAGAGAAAAGATTAGTAATAAGGGATTGAGAGTAACAAATAAAGAGGTTTAAAGTTTGTGATAAAAAGGAGAGTTACAAATCAAATAATAGAAGGAAATATGGTGGAAACTGTAACAGACATATAAGTAAAACTTTCGACAGAAATGACACCAAAAGTTAACTTTGTTGTTTAGTTTAGTCCAAAACTTACGACATTAGTTATAAACTTAACAGAAGTAACGAAATAAACAAAAACAAGTAAAGTAAAAGGACTAAGTATACAATCGAGAGTGAGAGATCCAAGGCGGGGTGTCTATAGAGCACCTCAGTGACGTGGATTGCGAAGCAAAACACGTAGAGGAAATAAATACATCCACCGCGAACTTCGACAAATGAAAAAAAAAGACTTGATATAATAATAAAAAAAGAGACAACGAAGCCTCATGTGTAGGCGGTTTGCTTGATCGACGATGATTCCCTAAGGAGTTACTCTAATTTTTTTGTGTTGGCACGGTTTGTTGTAAAAGGGGTATAGGACCTAGGTACAACACAGAAATGCAGGCTCGATTTTCTGCTACAGAGAGTCCATCGTCGAGAGGTTAGTGTTTGAGGTCACACCACATAAATGTAGTTGCGGTTATCCACTATGAGAAAGCCAATCATAAAGAGGTAGTGTTTGTACCACAAAAATGTAGTTGCGGTTGTTCGCTACGGGATAGCTCGTTATATAGGGGTGGTGTTTGCACCACAAAAAATGCAATTACGGTTGTCCGCTTTGGGAAAGCCTGTCATAGAAGGGGCGACGTTTGCACCACAAAAATGTGGTTGCAGTTATCCGATACGGGAACATCACCATGGAACATCATATACGAGCGATTAGAGGGATATGGAAGATTTGGGTTGGAGGAGGAGTGGATTATGAAGCATCGGGGAGTAGGAGGAGGAGAGAGATGAACCTGGCGAACTTAAGGATCTAGAGAGGCCATGATTGTTGAAGAGAATAGTGGAGGTGGTGGTGGTGGCGTGATCGGTGGAAAGGAGGAGGGAAATTATTGGGTTTTGATCATACGCATCAGAATTAAACCTAAAGGTCGAGATCCATTTAAGATGATTAAATTAATATTGGGATGATTTTAGAATACTAACTGTTGGGTATGCATATTATAAACCACTCCTATTACCTAGATTTGATTGATCCCATAATCTTATTTTACTTTTTATGGACTTTAGGTATTATTGTAAGAAGTTTTATAACTTCATTAGTTAAGTCCATTTTTAGTTTAGTTATGCTTAGAAGATCAGCCCCTCAAATTTTGAAGAAACGCTGCTGCTGCTGTTGTGAAAAAGCTAAGTCTCCCTACGTGCCGCTTATAAAGTGACCGCTCATTGAGCGACCGCATGGAGTAGGCGACCGCAAACTCTATGATGGTTGTAAAGTTTAGGCGACCGTTTGCTTCTTGCTGCTGCAAGAATCTAGCGACCGCAAGCCCAAGCTACCGCAGACTTAAGCTGCCGCACAACCATGTCAAGGCCAAGAAAAAGACAAGTTTGATTTAAAAGTTGCAAAATTCAAATTTGAATTTGGTCGTTATGTCTGGTATAAGATAGTACATCTTGACCACTAACTTCTGCATCTACAAGATGACAAAGAAATTGTTGGGTTTTGAGGCACCTTTCGCAGCGGAATAAAGCAATATGAAATCAACAAAACTCTAAACCCCGAGATCCATTCATTATTATTAACTTAATAGCAAGATGAATTTAGAATACTAACCGTTGTAGAGCGTTTAAATTTTCCGGATCTTCAAATCTTCAAGTCTTCAAGCTTTAGATTTGATCTCCTCGTTCTTCAAGTTCATCGGATCACGATCACAGGAACACGAACTTGATATGATAAAGCAAGCATCCTCTATGTGTATCCACACGCGAACGAATATATAGAACCATTCTAGATCTGCATTGCTAGACCCATTAGAAAACACTTTTCTAATCTTCAAAGGCTATATGAATTTTTGTGTTCTTGATCTTTGATTCTCAATCTTGGATCAATAATTATGTTTCTCAAACATACTAGGTTGCTAGTTTAATGGCTGATGAAAAGATATATTTATAGTCCCCAGTCATTAACCCTTAATGACCTAGAAGACCTAAATCCTATCACCAATTAAACTGGCCAAAATCTGGCTTCAGGAGTCCTGGCACGGTCATGCTCACAAAGTGGCACGGCCGTGTCACTCATGCCGAGTGAAATCCCCTTTGGCGAATAATGGCATGGTCGCGCCATTTAGCACGGTCGTGCGCACAAACCGGCACGGTCGTGCCAATTGGGCCGAACTGCCAGATTTTCAGCTTTTTCCAATTTTAGCCTTTTGATCAATTCGTTCTTTTGTGTGTGACCCCATAGGATTATATTAAGTTGGCAATGAGTCCAACCAAGGTCAAACCCATAAGTCATGAGCGGACTCTAGCAAGCCATCATGACTACCCAATTAATATAACTTAACGACGTTCGTTCATCCTTATAGAACATATCACAATCCTTTTGTCACGCGATATCATATTGAACATAAGTCATGGTCAACGTCAACTTATCTTTTTCAATGCTTTCTCGATCCCGAGTAGATTGATATGAGCAAATGACATTGAACACTTCAATTCATTTGGGTATGGCCATACACTATCTTCAATCTCACTCACAGAGAGACCAATCAGATATCTCTCTTGAGAGGGGGACAAATCCTATCTTGACTTATCATTCTTCCCTACATGAATCCGATTATGCCAATCGTAGCCTTTATAACTACCCGGTTAGGGGTAGCGTTTGAGTACGTTAAACATAATGTTCATCATGTGGAAGACTATGATAATCTCAGGTCTAAGGATAAATGATATAACTATATGAGATTTAATTATGACATCTGACCATGACATAAATCTCATAGCGGGTCAAGTCCAGTATTTGTTCTCCAACAAGTACCCATAAGCTTAATTTGTATCACATACACATGATCATCATATGATTATCAATTAAACTTATACGAGTTCTTCATAAGTACTAGGGACGGGGATTATTATAATAAACATGTAAAACATATAATAACCCAGGGTTGTTATCTCCATAACAAATAAGAACATGATGTAACGTAAGGCCTTTCTTAAGGGCCTAGGGAATAATTTCCAACAATCTCCCACTTGCACTAGGCCCAATTAATGCGTATCCAATATCATTGAGCTTAGCTTATGACCATCATAACAGCATGTGGAGAATCTTATGTAGGAAGATTATCCTTATTATCATCATAAAGTATTTTGCAAATTTTGACATTTCCCATGTCAACGATTTCTCGTAGAGATGGAAATGTCTGAGTGTGTGTGTTGGATCATAGATGAGCCCTTGGCACCTTAGCTTGTGCAATAACAATTATTTCACAACGGAAGTCCATAGGATTAGTTGTACTAGAAACTATTTCTAGTTTTACTAATAACATCTATATTCAAACAACTCCCTTAGTTACAACTCTTGTAACCAAATACTCAATTTTATTGGTAGAATAATTTATAGTGTATTTGCTTGAAACTATTCCAACTAATAGCACTTACTTTAAACTTATGTTTATACTGCGATTTAAATTACCATTGTCGATTGTGGAAGCATGCATCTATGTAACCATTTACTATATCATCTCCCATGTCAACAACCATCAAGAATGCATCCTTAGTTCTTCTCAAGTACATAAGGACATTCTTGACCACTATCTAGTGACTTTCACTAAGATATGATTAGTTTGTGCTCATCATACTCCAAGTATATGAGTTATCCCATCTAAGTACATAATGTGACATACACGATAGATCAAATTGCCGAAGCATATGGAATCCTAATCGTGTATTCTTGCTTATTAGTCTTCCATTAAGACTAAGTCTTGCCAAGAATATTGTCATTAGACAACTTTGCAAGTTCTTCTCCAAGAGTCTTGCATACTGAACAATTCAGTACTTTGTCTTTATAAGCACTTTGACACAAACCAATCAACTTCCTAGATTTATATCAATAGATATTAATTTCAATGATGTAAGGCGCTTCTTCCTAGGTCTTTCATTAAGAAACTCTTTTAAAATGAATTATATGTCAACCACATGTACAAGACTAGGAATTAGACTATGCTCCCACTAATTTCTTAGCAAACACAAGTATCATCTTTGACGAATTTCAAACGATTTGAACACTTCATCAAAATGATTGTTTCAACTCCAAGAAGCTTGCTTTAATCCATCACATGGATTTCCGTAACTTACATACTTTATTAGAATTTCAAGACTATCAAAACCTTTAGGTTGTATCTAATACATCCTTAAGTAAGTTCCCGTTAAGGAACGCTGTTTTGATGTCCATTTGTCAAATTTCATATTCCAAATATGAAGATATGACAATGAGAATTCTAATATCTTAAAGCATGACTACGAGTGAGAAAGTTTTATCATAGTCGAAATATGAGTCAACCTTTTTTACATTTAGTCTTGCTTAATTAGTATGTTCCTTGCTACCCATGTATGTTTTCTCCAAGAAAACCCAATTCCATCCTTTGGTTTTTACACCTTAGGTTAGAATGATCAAGTTCCAAACTTGATTATACTATATGGATTGCCTTTAGATTTTATGACTCCAAGCCATTAATCTAAATTTGGAGCGGACTTCGCATTTTGATAGGTTGTAAATATGTCATTCTAAATGAACTTTACCTCAATACTTTCTATTACTAGAAATCCAGTATTTCTTGTTATAGATTGTATCCTATCATATATGCAAGTAACTTGTGTAACTTGAACGAATTTTCACAACTCCTTGTGAATCTTTGTTCAACTTCCATCCAAGGTTCAATGTTATTTTCTAGGTCTCGAACCATTCGAGATATATTTTACTCCCACTGATTCTTTTAGATATAAACAATTTATCTAGAAAAGTATCATTACAAACAAACAAATTTATTTCTTAGAAGTAAAATAATATCCTCAAGTTTCCTTAGGATATCCCATGAAAATACATTTATTAGATTTAAGTGTGAGCTTGTTCCAAACAAGTCTTTTCGCAAAAGTCTCACTTTCTTAAATCTTTATGAAAGACAAACCGAGTTTTCTTTCATTCCATATCACATATGGATCCTTTGAACCTATTTTGATGGAACTCAAATTAGTGTAATTATAGCGGTTTCCAATGTATAACCCAAAATTAAATAGTGGAAGATCAATTTGACTTTATCATCTAATGAACCATATCCAATAAGGTTCTATACCTCTATATAGACTCATCATTCTAAAATGGTGTTCTTCATGGAGTTTATTGTGAAACAATTTCACATCTTTAAAGATAATTGTCAAAATTTTGGTTCAATTTATTCATCATTTCGATCGAATCGGAATCTTTGAATAGTTTTACAAAGTAGGTCTAATAAGATATTAGCCTTTTACTACTCTTAGTAATAGATGTCTTGATCCAAGTAAATAAGATTTGCATATATCATATGATTCAAAATCATATGACTTTCAAACTCCGTCCCATGAAATTTTAGATATGCGTTTCTTACTTATCTGATCAAAACAATAATGCCTTAAGAATTTAATAATTTATGTTATAATCTTATTCATTATTTTGTTCTTCAAGATTTAGGATATTAGTTTTATTTATATGATTTAACAATACGATAAAGCAAATCATAATAAATAAAGTACTTTCTTATTCTCAATAAAAAATAAATATCCTTCATTATCTTCTAACAAAATAATACTTTCTACTTAATAAATAAAGCCACTTCATAAGTGTTCTACGAACAATGTTGCAACTCTTGCATCATTATCATTCGTAGATTAACTTTACTTTAAGTAGTCTTTCAATTTACTAATTCTTGCATATTTTACAAATGTGGGATCAAATCCGGTATCCAATACCTAATAATTAAAATTTGAAAGATTAATCTTATAACATAAATGTCCGAAGTGGTAGTCTCACTACCATTCACCTTCTTTGACCATCCATAATTTTGATTGCAATTTTAAATGGTCAGTCCAATTGCCATGTTATCAAATTGCACTATTTAAAGTTATAACTTTTAGCCACAATTATTTCCTTTAGGTTTGACAACATTTGTCTTACCTTTATCTTTTAATCCTTCTTTCCCTTTTAGAAATTCATTAAGTCAAAAATTAAATTTTCGACTTAGATCATCATCTTTCCGCACTTTAGTTCAGATATTGAGAGCACAAACTGTACGGTCGAAACTAAGCCAAAAGGCATCCACAATTCCGTACATCATTTAGAAATTTAGAGAACAGTCCATACGGCCGAAACTAAGCCAAAAGGCATCCACATTTCCGCATGAATCTGTAGTCTTGTTTCTAAATTCCATGTCTCACCCATTTAACTGATTTCAGCAATCAAGAACAATTCATGATTTTGATTTCAGTTTCTCTGACTTCTGAATTAACATCACTTTTTAGAAAACACGATTTCGAAAACCAGTCATCTGAAACTAGATTCAACCCAAAATAGTTTTGAACTTGACATTTAATTTCAGGAAACACAGTTTCAAAAACCAGTCATCTGACAATTAAATTCAACTCAAAATATTTATCATAAAAGCGGTAGATTTTCAATTTCCAAAATTTTCCTTATAATTGCTTTCCTTGATTCAATTAGGATTTGGTGTTCATGGTGATCGAATCATCATGATTATCAAAACCCAGAATAAACAATTTATTCATGAATTTAAGATCATCAACAAGTCAATTAAATTTTGATGATCCTACGGAACATATTAATCAAATTAATATTGCAATTTAGGTTACTTAGGATTATTAAGAATGTATAATTTCCGTTCTTGCTTTAGAACAATTCTTAAGCTCATGATCCAATCAAAGAAATTTATCTCATTCCCTTTTATCTTTTTCCTTTTAAAGAACAGATCGCAGTAACAAACATAATTAAAGTATAAGATAATATTCTACACAAATATGCAAATAAATATACACCTATATTTCATACCAATCATTTAAGAGATAATTATTGTATTTCATAAATACTCCCACTAAATTATATAACCTTCATATACAATAATTGTATAATATAATTTATGTAGGCTAAGATCCAACTTTAATTTAACTTTAAGTCCGCTTTGGCGATACTGCTCAAAATTAAATTAATTAGGTAGATAACTCTTATCAATCACATCATATGTGACTCTTAGATCTTTTATGAGATTTGATTAGACATCTTATGTCAAACATGTTTTAATCTCATCTTGTGCCTTAGGCCCAAAACTTTGTCTTTTGATAGCCTAATTAAGTCAAACCATGATGGGCGCATAGGAAACTCTCATTCACTCATTTTGCTCATACACTGATAGAATTAATGCACCTCGCTTTGGCAGAGCCCACATAAAAATACCCGGTGTACTCACAAGTGTCCATCATGGGTTGGCACATGACTTAAAATTTTCAAGAAGGTTCTTTCATATAGCAACGCGCATAACAAAGGTATAATTAATCTAATTAATTAATGAATGGATACTATGTGAATATAATTATGAATTTTAGATTTTCATAGAGTCCCACTCTAGGTATAATACATATTGAATAATGAATTCTTTCATAGAGTCCAACTCTATTAAGAATACATTACTTCATAGAATCCAATTCCATGAACAATACGTATTCTACAATGCATCTCCAAGTCTGAAAATCACAAATTCAGAAATTTGCACTGCACGCGAACTGCACAAAAAATTGCACGAATTCGTGCATTGCACGCGAACTGCACGAAAATTCTACACAAAATTCTGGACTGCACGTTGTAGATACCCCGGGAGGCCACGGCCTAGCTAGAGCGCGCGAGTTACCCTAGGATGTCTGTTCGTGTTCGCCACCTATGTTTTAAAGGAACATAAGAAAAACCTAATATTCAACCTAAGTTTGATTACGAAAACAGAGATTCTTGTTATGAGGTTCGGGGGTTAGGTTACGAGATGGGAAGTACTTAAACACCCATCTCTCCCAACTAATATTGGTCTTGCTTAATCAAAGTCTACATAAATAAAATAATGTTCTTCCTATTCTTGACTATAATAAAAAGGGGTGTTAAAAGGGGTTTTTTGGAATGTAGGGAGATAACTCTTTGACTAGCTTCAATGAAGTAAAGTAGTCTTTTGTGTCATGTCCCAAAATATTTGGGTGATTGCACTTTTGATGAAATAAAAAGAGAAGAAGAGAGATGAAGTAGAGAAGAGAGAAAGAAAAGTCTTGTTTACCTATTCTTCAAAATGACTCCAAGTTCTTCTTAGGAAAATGCCTTGAGAATACTTTGAAAGTGATTTTGTATAGTTTTCTTAATGATCAAAATCCCTCCTCCTTTTCAATGGTGAATTAGAGGGGTTTATATAGGTAAAAGAGATGTGCTTTGGTGCCAAAACCAAGTCACAAAGATTAGTTTCTCGGGCAAATCCTGTTAAAAGGAGCAAGGGAGGGATTCTTGGACAGAAATCTGTAACTGACGCCCAGGTGCGCGCGCCTCTTGCCTTGGTGGAGGGATGCACGCTTTACTGACCCCAAAGGGTGGAGGCGCGCGCCTTGGAGATGGCCTTTTTGATAGAATGGATTAGAAAGTCAGCACTGTTATTCAGTTTGGTCCCTGAACTTAACGAGATCAGTCAGGAACTTAACGGAAGTAACAGAAACTAACGAGAAATACTTAAAATAAGGAGAAACACAAAATCAAATGTTCAATCGGGGTGAGCGGTCCAAGGCGGGGTGTCTACAGATCCCCTCGGTGACGTGGATTGCAAAGCAAAACGCATCGACGAAAGAACAAAACATCCACCGGGGACATCACCAAGAAAAAACCAAAGACTCGATGAAAACAAGAATCTTGAAATTACAAGAGATAGAGGTGTGCTCCCTATGTGAGCGACTTTCGCTGATAGAAGGGGTGCGATGATAGAAATTGGCCCACCGTGGCCAATATTTAGAGTCCGTATAGGGGACTGGAGGGACTCGAGAGTATGCCTGCCTGCTGATTTAGAGGGACTCGAGAGTTTGCCTGATGATTTGGAGGGACTCGAGAGTCTGCCTGCTGATTTGGATGGACTCGAGAGTCTGCCTGCTGATTTGGAGGGACTCGAGAGTCTGCCTGCTGATTTGGAGGGACTCAAAAGTCTGCCTGCTGATTTAGAGGGACTCGAAAGTCTGCCTGCTAATTTAGAGTCCGTGTAGGGGACTAGAGATGAATGCGAATTTGTTGAGTAGACTTTGCTGATGAGGTGGTGATTTCAGTGGTTCATGGGGACCAAATTATTGTTTGAAGCTGTATTCTGACGCATGCTGCTTGGAGTCGCACTTGCAGTTGACTTTTGCAGGGTGCGGGCACAGTTGACTGTGGACCAAAAGAATGTTTCCCTTTAGAGAGGAAAATGTCGAGGTTGACTTTGAATTTTGTAACCGTCGGATTTAATGATATCCGTTGCTGAACTTTGTGCTTGAAATACCCCAAGATGGAGCTGAAAACTTGGATGGGAGTTGGAGGAATATTGATGTGATGCATTTATTCCTGCATGGGAACTTGCACCTGGACCTCGCAGGGGATGGGAGGCGCCCGCGTCCGAGAGCTGCTGCGGGACGCGCGCGCGACACATAAGGGCATCAGGAGGCGCGCGCATCGCGTTTAAGCTCATCATAAGTGCAGAAACTGTCCATTATGTTCGGACTGAGTTCAAAAACTTCCCAAACCCTCTGCATTCTAAATCGAATTTTCGCAAGGAAAATCCCAAAACGTTTCCTTTGTTCATTTGAGACCAATCTAACGTGAGATTATGTCGAGTTCTCATCAAACTCCTCCTTTTGAGATGCCCATGGGTGAGGAGGCGGAAGTCGGGATTGAGGCCATGGACCCGAGATTTCTTACATATGAGTCTCATACTCACATCTCCCACTTTGTATCTGCGGGATTGGTAAGGATTTCGCCTTTCCTTGTTGATTTTTCGCATTTTGGGGCTGTGTCATTGTTGCCCAAAATACTTCTGCAGCAACCCTTTTCTTGATGGCTGCATATTCTTACCCTTGCTGATTAGTTGCAAAAGGAATGCTTGGACACCCATTTTCATGTTCACACACTTGTTTGCACGTAGTGATTTTGTTGAATTCTTCATGTTGGGTTTGGCCATTTTCTAGCCGTTATGCTGACGAATTTTTCTTTGTCTCTTGTTTCCTTTCAGAGGTGGAACCGTCTGACTGAGATCCGAGGTGGGGCTCAGGCACCCGTTTCTGTATGGAAGAAGTTGCCCAAGAATGTACGGGCTCGGGTTACAGCTACGTGCTTCGGCCCTTTCATTACCAGTTTACCCTCGCTGAAGAATGTTCCTGATGTGATTCAGCCTTTGAGGGAGAGATGGTGGGATACCACTCACACTTTCCACTTACCGATGGGGGAGGTGACCATGACACCTACCGAATTTACTACCTTGACTGGCTTGTTTTTTCATGGAGTGCCCGTCCCTTATGTGTGAGGGGGACTGCTCGGACACCTGCTGAGCTGTTGGTTTTGGTTGATTGTGAGTTCGTGGTGAAGAACTCCCGAGTGACTTGGGGGAAATTCCAAACTTATTTTAATGTCCTTGCAGCTGAGTCTCGAGGCGTTACCGCTGACAGGGTCGAGGCGGTGGCCCGGTGCTGTATTTGGTATGCTTTGTCCCACACCCTATTCGCGAATAAGGGAAGTTCTGCTTCTTTGTCCCTGCTGGACCTTCTGATTGACTTAGACCAGGCTGCTCAGTACAACTGGAGTGCAGCGGGTCTGGCTGCTTGTTATCACGGCATGGACTTGACTAGTCGTTCGACTAGGAGCTCGGTCACGGGCTTCTCTCTTGCTTGGGAGGTACATTTATCGTTTTTCCCTTTTAGATTTCTGCCTTTATCTGTACTTTTAACTGTCATTAATCCTATCCTTGTTTCTGTTTGCAGCTGTGGGCTTTTGCTATTCTGGGCATGAGGGACTTCAGGATTAAGAGAGAGGGTCAGACCTTGTACCCTGACTGTGTTAGGTGGTCTTACAAGGCCATAAATGTGAAGACCGGCACTGCCCCCATTAGCTTGGTTTCAGCCAGACAATATCTGGATGGTCTGAGGCCCGAGTCCGTATCTCAGTCATTGTTTCCCTGGAGACCGATTTACGGTAGCATAGAGCATACACTGTTCCATACCCGCTCGAGGCTTCTGATGAGCTCCGTGGAGTGAATGACTATGTACTTGGGAGAGAGGGTATACTGGGAGCATGGGAGCCAGGTGGTGGATTACCATAACCCGCCTAGGCCGGCGGTTCCAGAGTTCCCTCCTTTCTGCCCTCGTAACTGGGGAGCGCTGTCTGAGGATGATAGGGCCATGTATATGGTGGGGATTGAGGCTTCCCCATTTATCTTTATCCAGCAGGACTACGACCTTTTTCGGGCGAACCATCTGATGCCGAGCTTCATGTATGCCGACCCTCGGGAAACACAGCCTGCCCCCTCGACTTCTGCTCAATTTTATCCTACCGGTCCCGGTTATTGCTTTGATCCTCCTCTGCCTCCTTCGTACTACACGTACTCGAACTTTGGGATTGTTGAGGAGCATAGGGAGATAGTCCCAGAGGAGATTTCACCAGAGAGGGAGCCTCCTGCCCAGACGGCTATGGTATGACTGTATTATTTCTTGTATATTTTTTATTATGACCCATTTTATGTTTCAGTATCTTTTATCTCAGCATGCTGATGTAGTTTCCTGTTTCTATTGTAACAGGTACCCATGGCTGCTTATAGGCATATAGGCCGCCAGAACAAGGGGATGTGGAGGAGGCTGCGCCAGCTGGAGGAGAAGGTTCTGGATCTGTGCAGAGACATGGTGAACCTGACCAGGGAGGCTGCAGGGACCGTGTCTGGAGCTGTTAGAGGCATGGCTCGGGGAGCTCAGGGCATGGGACGAGGTTGCAGAGATGCGTCCCAGGATGTCGATGATGCTGTCACTGATGCTGTCACTTCGGCGAGGCGGTCACTGAGTCGGAGCCTTAGTCGTGGTGGTGCTAGTTCCTCGGCGCATGTGCCAAAGAGACGCCTTCATGAGATCACGGTCGAGGAGTCTGAAGAAGAGTCTGACAATTATGAGGAGACCGAGAGCGGTGATGAGGGTGAGCACAGTACCACTGGGGATGATTCAGAGTAGACTAGGGAGGATGAGTGCCTGAACAATTTATTTTTTGAACATGTAATAACATTTAGCACGTATTTACAGTCCTAGCTATTTTATCTACATTTTTATATTTATCTAGACTCGATCTTATGTGTTGACGTCTTTACAAACAAATGTGTGTCCAAAGTGTTTTAGTGTTGTTGTGGAATGTAGTTTTGCTGCTGTAGATTCTGAACTTGTTGAAGGCATTGAAATGCCTGGGCTGTTGCTGAACTGACAAGGCATGTTCTGTACTGTCCATCTGTCAAAGGCGCGCGCGCCTGGACTTGGGTATGGGATGCGCGCGCGTTTCAACACCAAAGGTGGGGGCGCCCGCCTATGGGCTGCTGATTTACAGCCCCTTTCTTTTCTGAAGTGGATTCTCCAACAACTATAAATTTGAACCCATTTCGATCAGTTTGGTCACACAGCAATATTCTGCACTACTTCTCATCACTTTAAGCCCCTAATTCTAGTCAAGAATGGCCCCCATGACTTTTTCCTTTGAGGTGAAAGTGTCTGTCCCCGAAGGTGAGCAAGTGAAATCCGTCCCCGTTGTGAAGGCACGACCGAGTGTCTTTGATCGCTTAGGAAGACCAAGTGGAGTTGCCATTGAACCGTTGAAACTGGTGGTTCGAGTTGAAGCCCCTAAGCCACGCTATTTTCAAAGAAGAAGAAGGGTAAAGGTAAAGGGAATTCCCCTTATGTATGGAAGCGCCCATACAAGGCTCCGGTCAAGGCTTCTTTTGACAAAGGCAAGGGGAAGGTCATTGATGAAGCTACGTCCCGTCCTAGCGTCTTCTCTCGTCTTGGCGGTTCCGAGAATGATCCGCCCCTCCTAGGAAGGTCAAGGGCCATAGCAAGAAGTAATGGGTTCCCAAACCGAAGAAAGATTAGAAATTTCTTAGTACCCCAAGATTGCAATTAAATAGACCACTTGTTTAGGATTTAATGTTTTAACGTATTTTATTGCTCAACATTATCCGTTGTAATGGCAAGAATGATTTGAGAATTGAATAAAAATTGCATTTTGTTATGACATGATTGGGTAAAAATTAGTTTTTTAGACCGCACCCGAAGGTTGCCTACATTCCTCTCGTAGAGAGGCTCAGGTCTCCGTAGTTCAAACAAATGAAGACCATTATTTTATTTTTTTATTTTTTTGTGTGCACCCTGTTTTTTGCCTAGACCTCCCTTTCGGGTTTTCAATCTAGCGGGCTTCTTTTTTTTGCACTTGCTCTAATTTTTGCCTAGGCCGCCCTTGCGGGTTTTCAACCTAGCAAGCGTTTTTTTTTTAATGGTCTTTATTTTTTAAGCGTAGAACTTCTTGAGCTTGTCGAGGTTGACCTCCTTTGGCAATTCATCACCATCCAAGTCTACGAGTCGGACTGCACCGCCACTTAGTATATTTTTGACCACATAAAGATCGATCCATCGGGGTCCCCACTTCCTAAGGGGGTTCATGGCATTGGGAGGATGTTGTCTTAGGACCAAATCTCCCACTTTGATATTTCGAGGATTCACCTTCTTGTTGAAAGCTCTTGCCATTCTCTGTTGATAGGCTCTCGTGCGCTAGAACGCTCTTAACCTCTTTTCGTTGAGTATGGCTAGTTGCTCGTATCGACTTTGCATCCAATCAACCTCGTTGACTTGGTTCTCGAGTAAGACCCGTAGAGAAGGAAGCTCGAGTTCGACTGGGAGTACGGCCTCAGAACCATAAACTAATGAGTACGGAGTTTCTCCCGTTGCTGACCGTATTGACATGCGGTAGCCCCACAATGCTAGTGGTAATTTCTCGGGCCAATCCCTTCCTGTTGAAGCCATTTTTCGTATGATGACCTCGATTGTCTTATTTTCTGCTTCGACCGCTCTATTGGCTTGGGGGCGGTACGACGATGACTTGTGCTTGGTAATTTTGTAGTTAACCAAAAGTGCATCCATTTCTTTCTCAAAGTGAGAACCATTGTCGGAGATGATCTCATGAGGAATACCGTATCGGCACATGATGTTATTCTTCACGAATTCGGCCACTTTCTTGGCGTTGAGAACTCGGTAAGCTTGTGCCTCGACCCACTTTGTGATGTAATCCACGGCCACTAGAATGAATGACTGTCCGTTGCTTCCCGTATGATGTGTTGTTCAAATAGATTCCTAGATCATAGAATTACTTAATCCCAATCATGTTTGCACTTAGGATCCCCCAATTTTATTAGAACCTTTTTATGTACCCTTAGGATTCTTTGTGACCAGCACAGGTGTATTACAACTCTTCAAAACAAGACAAACCAGCAGAGGAAGCAAATCAGCAGACCAGTAAACAAGTTGCCGATCAACTTCATTCTCAACTTGCCAATGAGAAAGACAGTCTCTGTACTGTCAGTCAGGTTACATCGATTTATCTTAAAGTTAACCTTGCTGATTGTCTCTTTCCGTACTGTCTTATCAAATAGTGGTTTACCTGCTCTGTCATGATTATGCCCCGTCTGACACATAGCTACTTTTAGCTATACTTTGTCTCTACTTGCTTTTGCAGGTAACCGGTTGAGACAAAAGGGTGTTTACCCATAAGACTTTTCAAGCATGCGTATCTTCACCATTAATGCCAAGGATACTGCATTAAATGCTCCTTACCTACCCAGCTGGAAATTCAAATATTATCCTTCTTCAACAAGCTAAGACATTTGCTCCTCTTATAAATAGAGGACTTGCTACATTGAAGAAGGTTGGTGCATTGAAGAGAGTTGATTGTTGAAGCATTCATTGAAGCTCAACATTCCGTCCAGATAATCATTAGACATTAATAGGACATACACTCGTGCACAAACTCATCACTTTGTTAATATTCCCAAGCTAGACTTATATAAGGAATATTGTGATTGAGTTATTCACACACCCACTTGAGTGAGATAAGTTCTTTTGAACTTGCCGCTCAAAAACACTTGGTCAGTATTTGTCTTACGATCCATTAGAAATTTCTAGAACTTAGTCTTTGTATACCGGCAAAGCCATGCTTGTAATAGACTAGAAATATCTAATAGTACTCTTAACCCAAATCCAAGTTCTGACTAAACTTGGTAGAGGACGTAGCAGTATTTACACTGTGAACCTCTCCAAATCTCTCTCTCTTGTCAACTACTTTATGCTTGCCGATTGAAAATCTCTCACCAGCTGATCTGACTGTTCATACTGATTCATTGTATTTTCCTTTGACCAATCTCTTGAAACTGCATTGAACTTTTGGAAACAACTTTGTGTTAAATCAAGCTCTCAAAACCTTTTATACACTGATTTTGTGTGAGTTAAACTGAGTCATATTTTACCCGCTGCGCTTACTGATAATAGTTTGCAATCTGTTAAATGACTTTGCATTTATAAAGTGTTTCTTCCAAAAAAGTTTTAATTAGGCTATTCACCCCCCCTCTAGCCTATTTTCCTACCAATTGGGCCTAACAATTGGTATCAGAGCTTGGAATTTTGAAAGAAATTTCCAAGCTTTGCAGCTTGTATTGCCGATACCATGGCAGGAAAAATCATGCAGTCGTTCAACATCACTACCATTCCGTTGTTGAACGTCAATGAGTTTGGTGTCTGGAAATCTCGTATGATAAAGTATATGAACTCAATCGATGACCGATTAATGAAAGTAATAGAAGGTGGTCCAATCATTCCTCTAAAGGTCTCAACCACCTACCGACCAATTCCCTCCACTCCGCTGACTGCTCATGCTGATCAAGACACTGAACAAGAAACGCATGTTCAAGTTGATGAAACCTTGATTGAAAAACCTAGAGAAGAATGGACTGATGAAGATAAACTTTCAATTGCTTTAGATGGAAAGGCGTGCCACATTATTTCATGTGGATTGGACGACAATCAATATAAACTGATTGACTTGTGCTCCACGGCTCAACAATGCTGGAACAAACTCCTTGCATACTTTGAAGGAGATGAGCAGGTGAAAGACAACAGACTCTACGACTGCATTGCTGAGTTTGAATCTTTCAAGAAACTAGATGGTGAATCTCTCAGAAGTGCCTACGACAGATTCTACGAGGTAAGTAATTTATGTGCTTCATTAGGTAAAGTGTATACTATGAAAGATCTTAATATTCGTTTTCTAAGTTCTTTAGGAAATGAGTATCATACTAAGGTCACTGCTGTTAGAGAAGTTAGAGACTTAAACAAGACCTCTATTCAGAATCTTGTGTCTAGTCTGTTCTTGTATGAGAGAGAACTGCAAAAACTTAACGTTCTCGATAAAAATTTCAAAAACTTGTCTCTATCAGCTCAATCTCAGGTATCCTTTCCTTCAACCAAATTCCCTCCTATAGATCCCCATCAATCACCCTGCTGTTCAAAAACCTCAGAAACACCTTCAGAACAAACAATGGAAGAAGACGAATTTGCCGCCTTCGCCAGAAACTACAAGAGGTTTAAAGACTTCAAAAGGATGCAAAAAGAAAGTCACCAGCAACAAAAATACTTTACACCACCATTTCAAAAATCAGCAAGCTACAACAAACCAAGTACCAGTGCTACCGATGGCAAAAACAACAAAGGTGATCTTGTCTGCTTCAACTGCAGAAAACCTGGTCACTTTGCTTCAAAATGTCCTTAACCAAAGTATGAATACGTGAGGAAATCAGTAAACAAGAGATATCCAAAGTCTCGAAGTTATGTTGCCGATGATAGCACAGAAAAAGCCTTGCCGGTCTGGTGTGAAACTGATTTAGACGAAGATGCCGATGAAGATGCAGACGCCGATGTAAGTTTCGTTGCATTAGATTCAGATGATACCGATCTTTGATCCTTGCTGACTCCAATCTACCGAGATCCCTCGCCGCCAAAGACTCCAGTCAAAGAAGTACCAACTGGAAGAGCTCAACCATACTTCCGGGAAGTAAGCATCAAAGCAGAAAACCCAATAGGATACAAGGTTCATCAAGTGGGAACTTCACTCTATGGACTGTGTAACTCTTCTCACTTCAATGTTTCTAAAACAAAACCCTTGCCGATGACAAGAAAATTCCCATTCACCGAACATCCCAATATTGCCAAAAGCCTTTCGAAACCCATCTCTTCCCTACCTGACTTCTCACCTGAACCCATTCTCTCTACTCCAAAAGATTCAGCAGACCCTCTTCCAGAATTATCTAAGGCTGAGATGGTAGAGACAATGGATGAACTTTTTATTGATTATGAGAAGCTGAGTAGCGTTCATAAAGTGATGACTGCTGATTTCAAAAGAATTTCTAACGAGAATAGCTCGCTTATGTCTGAACTTTCAGTTCTCAAAGGACACGAGCTTGAGTCTATTTCTCTAAAAAAGGAAAACCTGGATCTCAAAAGCCAAGTAGCAGTATTGATAGCTCAAATCGAAGATCTTGTGAAAAGAAACAATCATCTCTCATGGATTGTTGATTCTTACACAAAATCTAGAGTTGCTGTTAAAACAATCCTACAGACCCAAATGTCATATAAGGACCAATCTGGGTTAGGATTTGATTCCAGCAGCAGTAGCTCTACTGAAACTTGTGCGACCGAGAAAAAGGATGAGAAAGTTGAATGTAGTCCTGTTAACTCAGTGCATAAGGATGCTAAGCCAATATACAGTGCTGTGGCAATGAAGTATCCTAAGAACCAGAACAAAAGGAATGATAAGCACAAACAAAGATATGTTAAGGTTGCTGATACTGAGTCTGCCGATAACGATATTCTTGGTGAATACATCAGCAGAGCAAGTGCTGCCGGTCTAACCACCTCTGCTGCCGATGGACAAGTACCTAAAAAGGTAACTGCCAAAGGTAAACAGAATGGAAAGAAAGGCAACACTGTCACCTTTAAACCTACTAAGTTTGTGCCTGCTCAATTCCCTAGTTTTGCCGATGCACTGACTAAACAGAATGATGTTCTACCGACTCCACAGCCTATCAGTCAAGTGAGATGTTCAAATTGTTCTGATTATGGTCACAAGGCTCATGAATGCCTCTTGAAGCACCTATCTGGACCCACTGAGGTTACATCCTCTAGTAGTGGCCAGATGTGGTTGCCAAAGAGGAACTAACCCTCGGACCCAAGAATAAGGGGGACCATAAGCATACCGTTTTATTTCAGGAATGCTTCATGGCCTCAACTGGTGCAAGCAAGGATTTGTGGATTCTAGATAGTGGCTGTTCAAGACACATGGCAGGATTTGCAGATCTACTTGCCGATATCTCAGAAGCATCAGGTCCCCCAGTGGTTTTCGGTGATAATGCCAAATGAAAAATCATCGGTATAGGTACCATCAAGAGAGGTGCAGTTACTGTACAGAAGGTCTCTCTAGTGGATGGTCTGAAACACAACCTTCTATCAATATCACAATTCTGTGATAAAGGAATGCAATGTATATTTACTACTTCCGGTTGCTATGTGAAAGACATTGCTTCCAATGAAACTCTTCTCACTGCCAAAAGAAAAGGTAACATTTATGCAGTAGACTTAAGTGCTATTACTGGTGTTGCTAATGTTTGTTTTGTAGCTAAGAACATCAGTGAGAACTCATGGCTATGGCACAAGAGACTCAGTCACTTGAACTTCAAGTATCTATCTAAGCTTGCCGGTTCAAATCTGGTTACCGCTCTGCCTCAAGTGTCTGCTGATCAAGCAAAGAAATGCAAGGCCTGCCAGCTTGGAAAACAACATAAGTCATCTTTCCGAAGCAATCCCTGCATGTCAACTACTAAGTGCCTCCAATTGCTACATATGGATCTATTTGGCCCCACAACCACTGTAAGTATTGGGGGAAGTAGATACACTTTGGTTGTAGTAGATGATTTCTCTAGATATACTTGGGTAGAAACCTTCAGTCACAAAGATGACACCTATGCAGTTGCTACCAAGTTATTCAGACTACTACAAACTCAGAAAGAAAGCGATATCATCAGTATGAGATCAGACAACGGCACTGAATTCAAGAACTATGGTATTGCTCAGTACTGTGATGATCATGGCATAGACCACAACTTCTCAGCTGCCTATACACCACAACAAAATGGTGTCGTTGAGAGGAAAAACAGAACTCTCATTGAAGCTGGTAAGACCATGATTGCTGAAGCCAGGCTGCCGAAATACTTTTGGGCTGAGGCCATCAATACCGCCTGCTTCACTCAGAACAGATCTCTCATCAACAAATTCCATAACAAAACTCCTTATGAACTCTGGAGAGGCAGAATTCCCAACATCGGATTCTTCAAGATATTTGGCTGCAAATGTTACGTGCTTTACAATGGTAATGAGCACAGAGGTAAATTTGATGAAAAATCTAATGAAGGAATCTTTGTTGGTTACGCTAAACACAGTAAGGCCTTTCGAGTTTTCAATAAGAAACTTTTGAAAATTGTTGAATCTTTTCATGTAACCTTTGATGAATTTGATTTGCTAGAGTCTGACAAGGCTCCAAATAGTACTAATGAATCTAGTGCTCATGAGACAGGTGAATCCAGTCATACTAACCCTGCAGATCAAGTATCAGCTGCTGATCCAGTCATTTCAGCAGAAGAATCAGCAGAAGCTCAATACTTTCCTTCATCGGCAGAACCAGAACCTACCGATGACTTTCATAATCCGTTTGCCGATGCAAACACTGCTGATCATCCTGAAGACAGATCAAGCCCTCAACCAATTTCTGTTTTAAGACCTAATCCTCCAAGTTTTCATCCACCTCTCACTCAGAGCTCTGCTCTTTCACCATCTGCTGATCTTGATCCACCTCTAGAATCTTTACAACAAGAGTCAGTAAGACAAGATGTGCCAAGAGAAGTTAGAACATCTCGTGATCATCCATTAGAAAATGTGATTGGTGATGTGTTTGGTCCCAGATTAACAAGGAACCTTAGTAGAGCATTTGCTGAAAGTCTTTTCTCATCTGTTATGGTCTCCAACATAGAACCAAAGAAGACTGAAGAAGCTCTTGCCGATCCTGGTTGGATTGAAGCCATGCAAGAGGAACTGAATCAGTTTGAAAGATTCAAAGTATGGGAACTTGTGCCAAGACCAACTTCTCAGCAAGTTATTTGGGAAAATCATTAGAAACAAAGCAAGGTTAGTTACTAAAGGATACCCTCAAGAAGAAGGGATTGACTACGATGAGACATTTGCTCCGGTTGCAAGATTGGAAGCTATAAGACTTTTCCTAGCCTATGCTGCCTTCAAAGAATTCAAACTGTATCAAATGGACGTGAAAAGTGCCTTCCTGAATGGAGAACTCCAAGAACTCGTTTATGTTGAACAACCTCCTGGTTTTGAGGACTCCAAGAAGCCTGATCATGTCTACCGATTGAAGAAAGCTCTCTATGGCTTGAAGCAAGATCCAAGGGCATGGTATGAAACCCTTTCTAAGTTCTTACTTAGCGATGGCTTAGGTTTCACTCGAGGTAAAATCGATACCACTTTATTCGTTGCTAAGCATAAAGGTCATTCATTGTTTGTTCAAATTTATATCGATGATATTATTTTTTGATCTACTAATGAATCACTGTGCAAGAGATTTGAGAAACTAATGCAGAACAAGTTCGAGATGAGCATGATGGGTGAATTAACATATTTTCTTGGACTTCAAGTCAAGCAAATCCATGAAGGAATATTCATCAGTCAAGCCAAGTACGCAAAAGAACTTATCAAGAAGTTTGGTTTTGACACTGCTCATTCTCAAAGCACACCGATGGGCACTAACATTCATTTAGATAAGGATGAGTCTGGTAAGAAAGTAGACATGACTGTCTACCGAGGTATGATTGGCTCACTCCTCTATTTAACTGCCAGTAGACCAGATATCATGTTTGCTGTTTGTGCATGTGCCAGGTTTCAAGCTGACCCTAGGGAATCTCACCTACAAGCCGTTAAAAGGATCATAAAATACTTATGTGGTTCTGCTAACCTTGGCTTATGGTATGCTAGAGATTCATCTTTTAATCTAATAAGTTATTCAGATGCAGACTTTGCAGCTTGTAGGGTAACAAGAAAGAGTACAAGTGGGACGTGCCAATTTCTTGGTGATAGATTGGTGTCTTGGTCCTGCAAGAAGCAAGCATCAATTTCAACTTCCACTACTGAAGCTGAATACATAGCCGCTGCCAGTTGCTGTTCACAAATCCTATGGATGAAGCAGCAATTAGTTGACTATGCTATTCCTACTAAAGCTTGCCCTATCTACTGTGACAATCAGTCTGCTATCTCAGTATCTAACAACCCGGTCATGCATTCCAAAACCAAGCACATAGACATCAAGTATCACTTTCTGAAGGAATATGTGGAAAAAGGGAATGTTGAGCTACTCAAAGTCCACACTGACTTTCAAAGAGCAGACATACTGACAAAGCCCTTAGATCAGAAAAGATTTGAGTTCCTCAGAGGTGAACTAGGTATGATTGATTTTTATGGTTAAAGTGTGCTAACTTTGCTTCTGTGTTAAAGCTTGCCGACAACAATCGGCATCACTTGTACTTGCCGATAAAAACCTATCTTGCCGATCAACAATAAATCTGCCTATAAAGTGATATACCGACCAATACCCTGCTGATCAAACTATCTTGCCGATTCAAACTATCTTGCCGATTTGTAAAAAGCATCAAATCAGCACGTCTCTGCAAAAAGATAAGATTCCTGACACATGACGTAAGCAATCAAATCAAAGGTACATCGGTCACACCAACTCCCTGACACGTATGTGTACCTTTCATACCCAAAATCGTGTCATGATGTATTCCATTTAATGCGATACATCAGCAAGGTAACTGGTCATCATCAGTTTTTTAATTTTGACTAATTTACCCCTTCTCCCTCTTTCTTTTAACTGTTCATTTCTCACCGTTTTGTGTGCGCATTAAATTTTGCGTGCGCACGTTCTCCGAGATTATAGGTACAGTTACTTCCCATTATTCTTGCCTTCTCATATTCTCTATCTCCCCCATAACATATATAACGCCATTTCAAAATCTTTCAAGCTTTCTCCTCCATTTTTTTTACTGCTCTCTCTCTCTCACTCCTCTTACCGAATTACTTAGATTCAATTCCTATTTGCCTTTATCTTCATAATCTGGTAATTGTTAATGTTTATACTTTGCTCATTTCTAATCATCCTTTTTTTATTTGTCTTTGTTTCTAACATTGTGAGATTTTTGAGTAACTTGCAGAAAATGTCCGGCGAAAAAGATATCTACGGAGGTTATGTTGACTCCGACTACTTCAATGACGAAGCCGATGGGGTTTTCTTGAAGAATCTTCTTATTGGGTCTTTGCTCGACTCTTTCGTTACTCCATATGGAGTTTATTTTGTGTTCATGGATCTGGTTAAAGAGTTCTTCTCCAACTCCTCGGTTGTCCGTTCTCCGGTTAACTCTTCAATCATCGTCTCCGTCAATTCTACAGTCTTAGGCGTGCAAATTTCTCTTCTATTTCTGAAGTTTTTCCCTCTCTTGGGAATAAAGGGTTGAGTGCTCTTGTTGATGATAAGGAATTGGACAAGGCATGGAATCTTATGAGAGGAGCTGGTCCAAGACTCAGTGGCACCAGTCATCTGAAGATTCATTATCCTCGCCGATACTATGCTCTTCCTGAGATAGTGGATAGATGCCTCATTTGCCGATCTGGATCTCATAGCAATGTAACTGATGTACAGTTTGAAGCCATAGCCGCCATCGTTCTGCAGATTGAGTTCAACTGGTGTGCTTACATATTTCGGATCATTGCTACTAGGGATGGCCAAACCGGACCGGAACCGAAAAAACCGTAACCGCCATGAACCGCCACGAAAACCGGAACCGTGGGAACCGGAACCGTTTTGGATAAGGGCCGGTTAAGGTTCAACCCCCCAAAAAACCGTGAACCGGCGGTTCCGAACCGCCCAACCAAACCGCGAACCGGAACCGTCTGAACCATCAGTAAAACCGTTAAAAACCATCAAAATCATTAGATTTCTAACAGTTTCATTAGAATTAACCGTTACTAATGATAAGTTGACAAGAAAAGTTGTGTTTTGACTGATTTTTTTTCCAAAATCAGTGAATGAAAATAATAAAAATGTGTTTTTGACCGATTTCTAACAGTTTCATCAGAATTAACCGTTAAAAAACCATCAAAAAATGAACTGTGGAACCGAACCGGAACCGGACCGGAATCGAACCGAAACCGTATTGTGACAACCGGAACCGGTGTAACCAAGGGCTGGTTAAGGTTCACATAAAAGCCGAACCGGAACCGTAACCGGAACCGGCGGTTCCGAACCGGAACCGTGTTTGGTCATCCCTAATTGCTACTGCTGCTGACAAATGGTCTTTTGATAGACTGAAGAACAAACCCAATCCTGGGAAAGGATGTCATTATCTCTTGATCAGTATGATTTTGAGAAGAAATTCCATCATAGTCAATGCAGACCGTTCTTCATCCAGCATTGCCTTCAGCAGATTAAAATCTTTTGATGCTAAAGATTGGAAGAGAATAAAAAAGAAGGCTTCTAGTGTTGTTGCACCTGCACCAGCACCTGCTGACGCTCCAAAGAAGAAAAGAGCTAAGACAATTCCTTTAGTTGCTTCCAAATCTGCAGTCTCTACTCCTGCTCCTTCAAAAGATAGAATTCTTGCCGATTCTACTCCTGGTGCTCCAAAGAAAAGGAAATTGGTGAAGGCTGCTGATAAAGTGGTGTCAAAGAAGGCAAAGGTTGCCAACGAACCAGACTTGCCGATGAAGAAGTCTACTCAAGTTGCTGATAAGATGGCCTTGCCGATGAAGAAGCAAAAGTCTATTGCCGACGAAGTTCCTTTTGCTCCTATTGATTCTGCTGATCCTAGAGCACAGTTGATTAGATTTGCTCCTTCTCATCTTGCCGGTGCTTCCCTCACTGCCGATCCTGCTGTCAAACTTGAAATTCCTGGTGAAGAATCTACCGACGACTTTGCTGATGGCAAAAGTATTGAAGATGTTATTGAAAAGCTCAAGTCTCAGACTCCAAGGAAATGTGCTCCCATCAGAAATCCCACCTTCCACACCTTCTACAGAAACCCTTGGTCCTTCACTAACAAGGTCTTGAACAAGAAATGGGTCTTTCCGATTGATCATCTGCCTCCTTTCATTCGTCGTCTTCTTCAGTTTCATGAAGAAATGAAGGAATCTGTGCCATCTGGGAAAACTTCTGATTATGTTGACTACCGGAGTTTGAACATTCGCACTGATATGTGGAATGAGAAGTTCTTCCCTCTCTCTAAGTTCAAGCAGTTGAAAGAAGCTGAACTGAAACTGAATTTTGGTCGTTATTTTGACTATCTGCCACTTCACTGGAACCAAGTCTATCTTTTTCAAGATCGAATTAGACAAGACTTGATGGTTTAAGATGTTTGGATCATATATGCCAGAACTTTCAATCAGCTCTCCCAATTCACTGAATTTGATCCTTATCAGATTGGCAGACTGGAAAATGATGAAGACTTGCTGATGTACAATGATGATGAGGCTCCTGCTGATAGTCCTCTCAATGCTCATTTCCATAGATCAGTAAAGAAGGTCACTATGGACTTGATTGAAATGTCAAACGAATTTCTGTTAAAGCAAGATGCCGATCGTCGTGCTGCCGAAGATCTTGCCGAGCAAGTTACTCATGCTCCTTCGCCTAGCAGCAGCAGGACTCTGTCTGATGCTGATGGTAAAAATGTTGCCGATAAAAGTGTTGATGCTGACAGTGATTCTGCTGATAGTGATGATGATGACAATGATGGTGCTGACTTACTTGGAGAATTGGTTTGTGCTCATAAAGTCGCCGATGTCTCTCCTTCAACTTCTCAAACAACCGACAGTGACAAGATGCCGATAAGATCTGTCATGGCTAAAGCTCCCTCTTCTGCTGAAGTCTTTGCAGAATCTGTAGTGGTGAGTGAAAGTAGTACTGAAGTTCATGCCGATGAACCTGTTAAAGGGGTTGTGGAATTTCAAGTTGAGAAAACTACTGACACTCAACCTCTAATTGAAGTATCTGCTGACCAACCTTCTCCTGTTGAGGAAACTATGGACAATCAACCATTAGATGATGTAGTTGATGTATCTGTTTCAGGAGGAGTTTATACTGAACAAGGGACTGGTGAGAAAACTGCCGACACTCATCTTGCTGAGCAAACTACAGACACTCAGTTAGTCACGGTAACTCCTGAATTGCAAATTGTTGAACCTACTGGAATCAAGGAGATTGTTGAGTTGGGAGGAGGTACTGATGAAAGGACTACTGATCTTAATGCTGATATAGCTGCAAGCTTGCAATTTGAGGAAGTTTTTATACAGCCATTGATTAGCTTGCCGACTACCGTCCCCCCTCCTCTACCTACTCCAACTGTTGTTCGTGCCAATGGAAATCATATCGATGAGACTGATCCTGCTGATTATATAGAGGTGGGAGAACAAGCTTTCGTGAATGCTGATGCTGTTGATACTTCTCCACCTACCAACTATGATTATTTTCAGAATGGGAAAGATATGATGTGCTCCAACTAGTACACTACCAATGCTTCTAGCCCTTCCAACAGCTTTGGACAGCCTCTCTTTACTGTTCATCCGAGGCTATCATTCAAATATACCCTCCAAAGGTGTCCACTTCCATTTGGCATAGACCACCCTCATTTCACCAAGCATCCATTCTCTTCTGGCGCATCAACCAGTGACAGACCCATCTTCCTTCCATGGATCAAAGATGACCTTATTCGTACAAAGGGAAAGACTCCTCGGATTTTTAGACTGAAGCAGAAAATCATCTATGAACCTCGATGTCTACTACCTGGTAAACTGAAGATAGGTGGTAAGATCGTTCTCCCTGGTCTATCTCCAAAAGAAGTTTGCATCACTTCAAATGGTTGGATGAGGAGATGCTCTATGATCAACGATGAGCTTCGAGAAATTCTGGAGTATCGGCATATCAACGCTCGTGGCCTTGTGCACTTAGTCAAATCTGCTGTACTTGCCATTACTCTGCCGATGTTTCATCCTCGTCAGCGTGCCGATCACCTGGTTTACACATCTAAGCTGATGAATGCCAGATTGGTGATTATGATATTGGAAGGCATTTCTTGTGTGGTGTTTCAGCTAGCTCTGTTGCTATCTATGGAAGACAACGGCATATTTCATCTGCCAGGAGATAGGGATATCATTGTCCATCCTAAATATCCTCTGGAGATTGTTTATCCTAGACCTGCCGATATTGTCTCAACCTTTGTCCCTGCTGATTTTTTTGTTGCCGATGCTATCTCTGCTGATGCCATTGTTCTTGCCGATGAGGATCCTGTACTCCGTCAAGTTCTTTCTTTACCTCCACCTCCAGCTCCTCTTCCATTTTCTCCATTGCCGATAGTTATTTCTGATGATGAGATGCAGATCGCTGTTGATGATGTACAGATCGAGGATGCTGACTTAGAGAATGTGGATTTTGACTCTTCTCTATTTCTCAAAAATCCCAAAGTCTTTGTTGCACCGATTTACGTTGTTAGCCTATCATCTTCAACATCATTCATGACTTCCATCTGTTTGAAGAAGGATTAGACTATAATCAGAACGAAGCTGCTAGTCGTGGTGATTTGGTTGATTTCTCCCTTTCCATTATGGATTTGTTCAAGCAATCCACCAAGGAGCTTACCAAGCAGATACATAAGTCCAATCAGGAGGAAGATGTTAACAGGATCAGGACATCTGTATACAATGATATGAAAGATCTGCTGCAAAATAGAACTGAACGTGTATTTAATCTGTCAGAGATAAATGGCTCTCTTGTCACTCAATAGAACATTCTACTTGCCGAGCACAATGATACCCGCAGCAAACTTGAAGCCTCAATAGAGAAACTTGCTTATCAAAGGAATGAACTTGTTCAAGCCAAGTTAAAGATTGCTGAACTTGAGGCGAACAACAAGATGCTGAATGAGAGATTGGAGAGTGCTCAAAGAAGACAAAGCAAGGCGAAAAGGAAAGCAGAAAAGAAGGAGGAAAGAGCAAAGAAGAAAAGGAAGAAGACTGAATCTACCCCAAAGGAATCGACTCCAGCAGAAGATCCCAAGACTTCAGATCCAGCTGCTGATTCTTGAGTTGACATAGCCTATGATGTAAATATCTTATGAAGACCTCCAGAGACAAATTTATTTGCCTAATGATATTTTGATTGTGCTAATATGTTATTTCTTATAATTGTGTTATCTGCATTATTCCATGTTAATCTTTTATGCAGATCATCACTCTTGCCGATTCGCTGAACCGGCTTCACCATTTATTTTGGTGAATCCACCTTTTACTTTAGACATTTAGTGTGACTTACCTTAGGAAATTATTTCACCTAGACATCTGCAGAAAACATTTCCCTAAGTTAAGAGATGTCCTTAGTATTAAGGGTGATTGGACTTAAGTAATTAGGAGGAGATAGTTGTTCAAATAGATTCCTAGATCATAGAATTACTTAATCTCAATCATGTTTGCACTTAGGATCCCCCAATTTTATTAGGACCTTTTTAGGTACCCTTAGGATTCTTTGTGACCAGCACAGGTGTATTACAACTCTTCAAAACAAGACAAACCAGCAGAGAAAGCAAATCAGCAGACCAGTAAACAAGTTGCCGATCAACTTGCTACACAAGTTGCCGATCAACTTCATTCTCAACTTGCTAATGAGAAAAACAGTCTCTGTACTGTCAGTCAGGTTACATCGCTTTATCTTAAAGTCAACCTTGCTGATTGTCTCTTTCCGTACTGTCTTATCAAATAGTGGTTTACCTGCTCTGTCATGATTATGCGCCATCTGACACATAGCTACTTTTAGCTATACTTTGTCTCTACTTGCTTTTGCAGGTAACCGGTTGAGACAAAAGGGTGTTTACCCATCAGACTTTTCAAGCATGCGTATCTTCGCCATTAATGCCAAGGATACTGCATTAAATGCTCCTCACCTACCCAGCTGGAAATTCAAATATTATCCTTCTTCAATAAGCTAAGACATTTGCTCCTCTTATAAATAGAGGACTTGCTGCATTAAAGAAGGTTGGTGCATTGAAGAGAGTTGATTGTTGAAGCATTCATTGAAGCTCAACATCCCGTCCAGATAATCATTAGACATTAATAGGACATTCACTCGTGCACAAACTCATCACTTTGTTAATATTCCCAAGCTAGACTTATATAAGGAATATTGTGATTGAGTTATTCACACACCCACCTGAGTGAGATAAGTTCTTTTAAACTTGCCGCTCAAAAACACTTGGTCAGTATTTGACTTACGATCCATTAGAAATTTCTAGAACTTAGTGTTTGTATACCGGCAAAGCCATGCTTGTAATAGACTAGAAATATCTAATAGTACTCTTAACCCAAATCCAAGTTCTAACCAAACTTGGTAGAGGACGTAGCAGTATTTCCACTGTGAACCTCTCCAAATCTCTCTCTCTTGTCAACTACTTTATGCTAGCCGATTGAAAATCTCTCACCAGCTGATCTGACTGTTCATACTGATTCATTGTATTTTCCTTTGACCAATCTCTTGAAACTGCTTGAACTTTTGGAAACAACTTTGTGTTAAATCAAGCTCTCAAAACCTTTTATACACTGATTTTGTGTGAGTTAAACTGAGTCATATCTTACCCGCTGCGCTTATTGATAATAGTTTGCAATCTGTTACGTGACTTTGCATTTATAAAGTGTTTCTTCTAAAAAAGTTTTAATTAGGCTATTCACCCCCCCCTCTAGCCTATTTTCCTACCAATTGGGCCTAACAGGATGGACTTTGCCGATGATATCTATGCCCCAACAAGAGAACGGCTAAGGTGTGGTCATGTACAGTTGTGAAGGCGGAGCATGTTGTAGATTAGCGTGGAATTGGCACTTGGCACATTTCTTGACTTTCTCGATGCAGTCTTTTTCCATTGTAGTCCAATAGTAACCAATACGGAGTATCTTCTTGGGTAACATAATCCCATTCATGTGGGGCCCACACTCACCCTCGTGGACTTCGTGTATGATTTCTTGAGCTTCGGTTTCATTTTCACATAAGAGATTTATCCCTTGATGATGTCTTTTGTAGACTCGGTTTCTAATCAACACATATCTGGCGGCTAGCTTTAGTAATGCTATTCGAGATTTCCCATTGTTATTCTCGGGGAAAGTGCCGCTGTTGAGAAAGTTCATGATGTCTGTGTACCACGGGGGGTTGTCTTGGACTTCATTGATCTCAATGTTCATGCAGTATGTCGGACTGGTCCTTCTTGAAATTTTGAAGGGTTTCACCGTTTTTCCTTTGGACATTTCAACCAATGAGGCTATGGTATCTAAAGCATTGGCAAAGCGGTTCTTGTCCCTCGGCAGATAATTGAACGTGATATCTTGGAACTGTTCAGCTAACTCCTCGAGGTGTTGACCATACTGTTGGGAGGATCGGGACTTGGATTCGCCATTTACCTGATGTCTGATTGATAAGGAGCAGGGAGTCACCGAATACTTCTAGTTCTATGACATTTCTTTCTAGTGCTGCTTCTATCCCCGCTATACATGCCTTATATTCAGCAATGTTGTTGGTAGCTTCGAATTCAAGACAGATTGCGATTGGAGTGTAGATGTCCTTTGGATCGACAAGCAACATTCATATCCCATAACCATTCTTATTGGCTGCGCCGTCGAAAAAAAGTTGCCACTTATTTTCCCAGTTGTAGTGCAAACCAGGTGCTCTTCGGGAAACTGTAAGTCCTCCCCCTTCACTTCGTCACACGGAAATTCAGCAAGCTGATCACTGAACACTTTCCCCCTGATGGATTTGAGTTTGACGTAAGTGATATCATAGCTGGCGAGCATGAATTACCACTTGGCTATCCTTGTTGACATGAAAGGCTTCTCGAAGACGTAGCGGAGCGGGTCCACTTTTGCTACTATCTTGATTGGAAATGTTTCCATGTAATGTTTAAGATTTTGAGTAACCCAAACCAGTGCTGCACATGGCTTCTCCAAGACGGAGTAGTTCTTTTCGCCTCCTTGAAATCGGCGACTGACAAAATAAATGGCATTCTCCTTTGTGGAGTCTCGTTGCTCTTGTGATAGCATAGCCCCAAGGGCTTCATCATTCACTGTGAGGTAGAGAAAGAGAGGCTTCTCCTTGTGAGGTGGAAACAAAATTGGAGGGCATGTCAAGTAATGCTTCACTTAGTCGAAAACTTCTTGGAAAGCGTCGGTCCATTCTAGAGCCACATTCTTCTTGAGTAGCTTGAAGATTGGCTCACACATGGAAGTAAGCTGGTGCACAAACTAAATGATGTACTGAAGTCTGCCCATGAAACCTTTGATTTCTTTCTGTGTCTTTGGGGGAGGCATGTCAATGATTGCCTTGATTTTTGAGGGATCTGCTTCAATTCCCCTCTCGGTAACCATGTAGCCAAGAACTTTGCCTCGGATAACCCCAAAAGTGCATTTTGCGGGATTGAGCCTCATCTTGTGTTGCAGAAGCCTTTCAAAGAACTTGCGGAGGTCGATCAAGTGTTGACCGTTGGTTCCTTTTGAATGGATGATCATGTCGTCCACATAGACCTCAATTTATTTATGGATCATGTCATGGAACAAGTCTGTAACAGCCATTTGATAAGTATCCCCAGCGTTCCTTAACCCAAATGGCATGACTGTGTAGCAAAAGGTGCCCCACGGTGTTGTGAAAGCAGCCTTGTGTTGATCCTCCTCTGCCATGAGAATCTGATTATACCCAGCGAACCCATCCACAAATGAGCGGACCTCGTAGGCGGCAGTGGAGTCGACTTGCATGTCGATGTTGGGTAGTGGAAAATCATCCTTTGGAGAAGCTTTGTTCAAATCCTGGAAATCCACACATACACGGACCTTGCCGTTAGTCTTTCTGATTGTCACGACATTTGCGAGCCATGTTGGACACTCAATAACCTTGATGAAGCCCACACTGAGAAGCTTCTCTATCTCTTCTTTGACTTGTAAAAACCATTCTGGCTTGATCTTTCTGAGTTTCTGCTTTGTCGGCTTAGTATCGTCTCTGATCGGAATCTTGTGCTCGGCGACCTTTCTGTCTAAACCTGACATGTCTTTGTATGACCATGCAAATATATCCACAAACTCTTTGAGCATTGCAGTCAATCTGTCTTTCTCGTCCCCCTTGAAGAAGCTTCCGATCTTGGTCTCTTTCGGCTCTTCATCGGTACCCAGATTAACAACATGCAATTCTTCGTCAGCCCCTGGACCATTTTCACCACGACTACGGACCTGTTGAGCAAGTTTATTTAAGTCTGTTGTGTTTTCGTGGTCTGTTTCATCATTATTTGAATCGTTATTAACTAGTTCATTAAATTCGTTATTAGTTAATTCATCATTCATGATGTTTGCAATCTCGGGGTACTCAGAAAGGTCAAATTTTTCATTAACAAAGAAAGGGAACACAAGCTCGGCTATGGCCTCCATATCCTCTTGGGTGAGGGTATCGGAAACACACTCGGACTCGAAAGAGAATGTGAACACGTCTTCCTTTGTAACCTTGCGCGGTATGCAACCCATCTTCTTGACCGAGAATTCATCGGATACCACAGGCCCCTTTGTAGAATACTAGTTGTTGATTGGCACTGAGCTTGGCTGGATCTCGCTGATAGTTTCCGTTCTCGTGTCGGTGTCGTAGATGGCATTTACTTGGCACTCATCCATGATAGCAAATTCTTCAAACATGGAGGCTAAAACTGTCAATTCTTCCCCCACGGTAATCTTTGTCTCGGACTCTATGGTCACTTTCTTCCCCCCACCATTCTCGGGGTGACATGGGAGTTGGTTCCCCTTTGGATTTCTGAATCTCACAGTCGGCAAAGACATCAAGACCGGGATTTCTGATGCCCTTGCTGTTAACCCATGGCTCGAGAAAGATCACGTATGGGACGTCTTCCCCCTGACGGACAAAGTAGCCATTCAGTGTCTTGCAGTAAGGCCTCAAATTGGGAATTTCATAGTGACGGCCTTCTCTACGAGCTCTGGCCTTTTCATTCTTAACGGCTTGCTCGTATCTCATGTCGTCCTCGGAAGGTTCGTATCCTAATCCGAACTTGTTTTTGACAAATGGGACCTCTACGGGTTGCATTCTCCCTTGTTAATATTTCCCTAGGCCTAAACTAGGGAAGTAATTCATATTCCTCATCATGCGAATGACTTTGTGGTTACCAAGGGTCCATGATCTGTTTCCCCCTTGTTCGTCGATGGCGTTGATTGAGACGCTGGAGAGGGTGGAGTCTTCTAACCCATGCTGTACTTGATGAACGGGTTCCCCATTCCTATGGATAGTGACGTTTTCTGCCATGACGGTCACTATTTCATCTCCATTTTTGAACTTGACACATTGATGGAGAGTTGAAGGGACGGCGTTGGAACTGTGTGTCCACGGTCGACCTAAGAGCAAGTTGAATGAAGAAGGTACATCGAGCACTTGAAACGGGACGGACATGACCATGCTCCCAAATTCAATGTCTATCTCCACCATACCCATGACTGTGTGGGTAGTGCTGTCATAACCTTGGATTACTTGAGTAGAAGGCTTTAAATCTGAACTCTTAAGCCCCAGTATGCCCATGATTCACCCGGGCATTAGGTTGAGTGCGGAACCACCGTCAACCAAGACTCTTGAAATAGGTCTCCCCTTGCTCTCACTTTGAGATAGATGGCCTCATTATGATCGGACCCAAATGGTGGAAGGTCCATATCGGCAAAAGTGATGACATAGCTAAAATAAATGTGGCCTATCATTGCAGTAAGGTCCTCGGGAGTTGTATTAGGGGAGACTGATGTGTCGTCAAGATTGCTGATGATAAGATCCCGGTGCTTCTTTGAGGATGCAATGAGGTCCCAAATGGAGATGTTGGCTTGAGTTTTCTTGAGTTGTGTCAACAAAGGATCTTCGGGAGTGTCACGAGCTTGCGATCTTTGAGAAGAGGCACTTGGTGCAGAAGTAGTGGGGTTATTTGCTATGACTTATCCGGATCGAGTTAGCATATTGACGTTCCCATTTTGCTTCTTTTTCCTATTCTCTAAAACCTCCCTCATTACCTCATCGTAAGTCACAACGTAGCAAGAATTATCAATTGCATTAATAAAATTGGAGCCCTTATTCACAATTGGGATTGAATAAGTGGTCTCCTCAAACTCTCCAAGCTCTATTACATTGACATCGTCACCACTAGGCACTATGAACTCTTTCTTGTCTATGAGATCTTGGATGACATTGCAGAGGATAAAGCATTCCTCGGTGGTGTGGCCACTATGTTGGTGGTAGTCACAATGCTTGTGGTGGGCATGGTTAGGACGTATCGTCTTGGGTTTGTACCCTTGGAGAGTAGTAACTTGCCCTTTGGCCTTGAGAGCTTCGAATGCCTCGGTGATAGTCATGCCTTGAAGAGGAGTGTAGACACGATCATTTTGGAATTTCTTGCCTTGTGGAGGGGAACCCTTTTGTAATTCCCCTTGTCAGTAGTGACGGCATTAACCGAAGCCTATTTGTTTGAGTTAGAGGCGGCCTTGTATCGGAAGCTAGGAGCATTTTTCTTGATTTGTTTGAGCAATTCATCCATTCGGACCCCCGCTTCATACATTTGGGAGAAATCTGCGTAGCAAGCCCCACTTAAATGGGTACGGAGATCAATCTTTAGACACTTGAGGAAGATGTCCATTTGCTCCTTAGTGTTAGGCCTCTCGACAATTTCGGCAAGCTTGTCATTCCACCTCCTTGTAAAATCAATAAAGGACTCATTGTCCCTTTGAGTGGTGTTCTCGAGCTCTTTCTTGGTCGGGTGATGAGTAGTGTTGCCTTGGTATTGACTCTTGAAGGCAAGCATAGCGGCGTCCCAATCAATATGGACTGTGAGCGGGAGAGTTGCATACCAATCCTTTGCCGCCCCCTCGAGAGTAAGAGGGAAGCATTGTGCCATAACTTTAGGAGAGACTTTCTTCGGAACCATAGCCCATATGTAAGTCTCGATGTGAGCCTTGGGGCAAGAGTTGCCCATAAACTTGCTGATGTTGGGCATTTTGAACTTGTCGGGGAGAGCGGCCATGGTGCTCATGAGAATGGAGGACTGATAAAGGCTCGTGTTGGGACTTTTCCCCAAGTTGAGGCCGTTAAAACGTTGATCTATGTAGGCCATAATTGAATCAACCATCTTGTGCTCATTGTTCTCGGTGCTTGGTTCCCCCATTTTCTTGGTGCGGGCACTGACATAGGGGCTTTCAAACAAGCCTTTGGTCCACTCGGACTCGTCATTGTCTTTCTTGTCTTTACCCTTGGCAAGCTTGGTGAGCTTCTCTTTCATTTGCTCCATTTCATCCTCGTGGGTCTCCCTTTGATTGTCAAGATGGTATTGCCAAAGATCATCCTTGTTTTGGGATTCTTTTTTAAGAGTGGAGACTTTCTCTTGGAGCACTTGGACCATAGCCGAGAGTTGTTAAATATACATGGTGTTGCTGCTGCCGGTCATGGTTGCTGCTGGAGCTGTTGGAATAATCACTTCACGAACTAACCGATTCGCTAAATCCCGGTAGACATGGTAAGTACCAATTGAACCTATATTGAAGAAGAGGCCCTTGTCAGTCTTGAGTAACACTTTCAGTCCATGAAGAGGTTTGGAACACACAGTGGGCACACGACTCAAAACCACATAAAGAAAAAGAATTTTATTTTTTTATTTTTATATAAGTCGGAGGGACGGGATCCCTTTTGAGTTTCTAAGAAAATAATGGAATCGTCACACTAGTATATAGACCTTCTCGCGGTCCCATATACTCATCGGATTCCATCACGCTTGTGAATCCTACACATGTCGGGATTAAACTAAATTAATGTAGTAAAACATACATGCGAGGACGGATTTTTTTATTTTCGTCCATAATAACCACTTGGGGACGGAGTTTTATTTCGTCCATGATAACCACTTGGCATGTATGTTTTGAAGACATTAGTTTAGGGAAATCTCGGCACATGAAAACCGACTTAGTCACGGAGTGTTAGACCCTAACTAGAATTGTGTTGGCTTGTGCTCGGCTAATGAGAGGCTTAAGGTCACCCCCGGCATGTAGTCATGAACTACGCCACGGGATGAGGTTTACCGCTTTAAGAGAGTTAAGGTCGGGTGGAGCTTGAAACTCTCTAGGACGGGACTCGACGGGTTTGGGGTTATGAACTTGTGCGACTCGATAGTGAGCAATTGATAAGAAATAGTGTGAGGGCCAACATGTGACAAATTACTTTTTTTTTTTATGAAAGAAAAGCAAATAAGCACATAATTTACAACTCTCGAATCACCCGTGTGACCGATAAAACAAAACACGAAAGTAAAACAGTCCAAAGGTCCAAATCAAGTCTGATGCAGGAAACTTTGCCCACACCCCAATATTCGGCTCTGCTCTGAAACTGTCCCTGTTTTGGAAGACCACCCAGAAGCGCGCGCCTCTGACCTGTGTTGTGGGACGCGCGCGCCTGGCACAGAATATATGGGAGGCGCCCGCTTCTAGGCAAAACTGTCTGATTGTCAGACTTTGGACTCAGGGGATTGCCTTGGTTCTGAATATACATTGTGACCCCTGCAGAAATGATTAGTGTAGAAAAAAGAAGAATAGGAAGAACATTAAGAAGCGGGCGACTCTGGTCCTTGATGTGGGCCGCGCGCGCCTTAGTCCAAGAAGGCCAGAGGCGCACGCTTCCCCCATCAGGAACCAGAATGCCCAGAAAAATGTAGACTTTGAACAACAATGCAAGTTTAACCCTCAAACGTCCCCAGCGGAGTCGCCACTGTAGATACTCTGGGAGGCCACGGCTTGGCTAGAGCGCGCGAGTTACCCTGGGATGTCTATTCGTGTTTTAATTTGTTAGAGTCGCCACCTATGTTTTAGAGGAACATAAGAAAAACCTAATATTTAGCCTAAGTTTGATTACGAAAATAGAGATTCTTGTTATGAGGTTCGGGGGTTAGGTTACGAGATGGGAAGTACTTAAACACCCATCTCGCCCAACTAATGTTGGTCTTGCTTGATCAAAGTCTACATAAATAAAATAATGTTCTTCCTATTCTTGACCATAATAAAAGGGGGTTTTTGGAATGTAGGGAGATAACTCCTTGACTAGCTTCAATGAAGTGAAGTAGTCTTTGGTGTCATGTCCCAAAATGTTTGGGTGATTGCACTTTTGATGAAATAAAAAGAGAAGAAGAGAGATGAAGTAGAGAAGAGAGAAAGAAAAGTCTTGTTTACCTATTCTTCAAAATGACTCCAAGTTCTTCTTAGGAAAATGCCTTGAGAATACTTTGAAAGTGATTTTTGTATAGTTTTCTTAATGATCAAAACCCCTCCTCCCTTTCAATGGTGAATTAGAGGGGTTTATATAGGTAAAAGAGATGTGTTTTGGTGCCAAAACCAAGTCACAAAGATCAGTTTCCCGGGCAAATCCTGTTAAAAGGAGCAAGGGAGGGATTCTTGGACAGAAATCTGTAACTGACGCCTAGGTGCGCGCGCCTCCTGCCTTGGTGGAGGGATGCGCGCTTTTCTGACCCCAAAGGGTGGAGGCGCGCGCCTTGGAGATGGCCTTTTTGACAGAATGGACTAGAAAGTCAGCACTGTTATTCAGTTTGGTCCCTGAACTTAACGAGGTCAGTCAGGAACTTAATGAAAGTAACAGAAACTAACGAGAAATACTTAAAATAAGGAGAAACACAAAATCAAATGTGCAATCGGGGTGAGCGGTCCAAGGAGGGGTGTCTACACACGTGCACTGCACGTAATCTGCACGAAATTTCTGAGGAGGGGTGTCTACACACGTGCACTGCACGTAATCTGCACGAAATTTCTGGATGAAATTTCTGCACGAAAACGTGCATTGCACGCGAACCGCACGATCACAATTTATCAAATCTTGATCCTTTAAGAATTCAACTATTTATGATAATCAAATTATCATTAACATCAAACCCTAAGAGCAAACAATTTGTTCTTCAAGATCAAGAATCATCAATTCAATAATCCAATTAAAAATACTGATGATCCGATAAATAGATTAATCATATTAATCATGCAACTTGAAAACCTTGTTCATAATCATACTATATAAAATATATATTTTGTTTCACCAAACAATTCACATAAATCTCTTATTCTAAATTCTCATCATGCTAGATCATATAATCAAATTATATATTAAACATGATAATATTAAAATAACCATACTTGAACGGGACTCTGATACCATTGTTGGGTTTTGAGACTCCTTGCGCAGTGGAATAAAGCAATATGAAATCAACAAAACCCTAAGCCCCAAGATCCATTCATGATGATTAAATTAATAGCAAGATGGATTTAGAATACTAACCGTTGTAGAGCGTTTTAAATTTTCCGGATCTTAAATCTTCAAGTCTTCAAGCTTTAGATTTGATCTCCTCGTTCTTCAAGTTCATCGGATCACGATCACAGGAACACAAACTTGATATGCTAAAGCAAGCATCGTCTATGTGTATCCACACGCGAACGAATATCTAGAACCATTCTAGATCTGGATTGCTAGACCCATTAGAAAGCACTTTTCTAATCTTCAAAGGCTATATGAATTTTGTGTTCTTGATCTTTGATTCTCAATCTTGGATCAATAATTATGTTTCTCAAACATACTAGGTTGCTAGTTTAATGGCTGATGAATGGATATATTTATAGTCCCCAGTCATTAACCCTTAATGACCTAGAAGACCTAAATCCCGTCACCAATTAAACTGACCAAAATCTGGCTTCAGGAGTCCTGGCACGGTCATGCTCACAAAGTGGCACGGCCATGCCACTCATGCCGAGTGAAATCCCCTTTGGCGAATAATGGCACAGTCGAGCTTATGATCTGGCACGGTCGTGCGCACAAACCGGCACGGTCGTGCCAATTGGGCCGAACTGCCAGATTTTCAGCTTTTTCCAATTTTAGCCTTTTGATCAATTCGTTCTTTTGTGTGTGACCCCCATGTAATTATATTAAGTTGGCAATGAGTCCAACCAAGGTCAAACCCATAAGTCATGAGCGGACTCTAGCAAGCCATCATGACTACCCAATTAATATAACTTAACGACGTTCGTTCATCCTTATAGAACATATCACAATCCTTTTGTCACGCGATATCATATTGAACATAAGTCATAGTCAATGTCAACTTATCTTTTTCAATGCTTTCTCGATCCCGAGTAGATTGATATGAGCAAATGACATTGAATACTTCAATTCATTTGGGTATGGCCATACACTATCATCAATCTCACTTATCGAGAGGCCAATCAGATATCTCTCTTGAGAGAGGGACAAATCTCATCTTGACTTATCATTCTTCCCTACATGAATCCGATTATGCCAATCGTAGCCTTTATAACCACCCGGTTAGGGGTAGCGTTTGAGTACCTCAAACATAATGTTCATCATGTGGAAGACTATGATAATCTCAGGTCTAAGGATAAATGATATAACTATATGAGATTTAATTATGACATCTGACCATGACATAAATCTTATAGCGGGTCAAGTCCAGTATTTGTTCTCCAATAAGTACCCATAAGCTTAATTTGTATCACATACACATGATCATCATATGATCATCAATTAAACTTATACTAGTTATTCATAAGTACTAGGGACGGGGATTATTATATTAAACATGTAAAACATATAATAACCCAGGGTTGTTATCTCCATAACAAATGAGAACATGATGTAACGTAAGGCATTTCTCAAGGGCCTAGGGCATAATTTCCAACAAAAATGAGCTCCAATCAGAATGCTCCAGCTCATCATCTTCCAAACTTGTCCTCCAAGAATTCAAACAGCTATCTCTCGTAAAGGCTATAAATAGTCATTGCTTTCTTCATTGAAAGTGTGATGAGATTCAAAGAGAGAAATTGCTGTTGAAATGCTTGGTGATTGAAGATCATACTCAAGATTTCCTGAATCATTTGAATCTTCAAGCATTCGCCTTCAAATCTTCAAAGATCTCCAGCAACATTCAAGCACATCAAATCTCAAGCCCAGCAACACTTAAAGATTCATTAGGCTCTCAATCATATAGATTACATAGAGCTCTTGATTCTTTACACACACACACCCCGATTGATCAATCACATAGATTGCATCATTAGGGATACACTGGTCTAAGTCTAGGATTTGTTCTTCATAGAAAGTAGGTGTTAATTCAATACTTCATCTATGTAATCTATAATCAAGAGAATCAATATATTCCTCCATTCAAAATCCAACACTTACCATCTTGGTAAATGACGTAGATTTTTTAACAGATCGAACATTTCCAAATCATCGTATCATTTACTTACTGCAATTTACATTATGCAAATTTACTTTCAGCCATTGTTCTTATTGTTCATATTAATCTTGTTCGTCATTTAGTGTGTTAATCTTTACAGCTATTCAAATTATTGTGAATTGTGTTTGTTGCTTGCCTACTGCCTTAGTTATTACTTCTGACTACTTATCTATTTGCCAAAACTCTCAGACACAAACTTTCATTTTCAACCTACCTTGTCTGTTCCCTTTGCAGACCGCAGATTGCCTACCGCAATCTTGCCGACTGCAATCCTTCCTTACCGCAGATAGAACCATTCATGTTCACTCGATCACTGCCGACCGCAATATTGCTTGTCGTACTCTTTGCCTACCAAGTCGTTTTAACTTCAAAACCAACTCTACCTCGTTTTTATCGAAAACTTTCGCTGTGCATTTTACTTTGAACTAGTGGTTTTTACTTAACCACAAAATTCAAAAGTAAGCATAAGGTTGAATTTTGAAAAAAGGTTGATAATTTTAAATAGGCTATTCACCCCCCTTATAGCCTTTTTTCATACCCTTGTTGTGTCTTTGGGATCAACACTAACCGTGATGATGCTTTAAAATTTTCGAACCTTTAGATCTTTGTTCTTCAAGCTACGAATCTCGTCTAAGCGTTCTTCAAATCTTGATCGCAATAACACGAACTAGAAGGCAGTGTTCTAAAAATCGCTCTATGATGCAGGACGAATATATGATTATATCAAATATTATAATTATATTGGTATTTTATTATTAGTTAGGGTTTAATTAGTATTTTCATTATTATTTTCGTCATTATTTTTAGTAAGTTAATTTTAGAGGATTCTAGAATAGATATTGAGTCAATTTACTAGTTTTTAAGTCCTATTAGGTTATCATATAGGTTAGGATTAATTCTAGAATGTTTTAGATTGTTTTTCAAGTTTTATGGGCACTATAAAATAGGCCTAAAGTTGTAATCCGAAAATTAGACTTTTTTTTTAATAAATTTGATTGCTTTGCAATTTTGAGGTTTTTACCTTGTAGCCTTATTGGCTTGTTGAAGATTTCTTTGAAATTCTTCTTCTTTGGTTTCAAGAATTCCATTGTGGTTTTCTTAGGGGCTGATTTCCGCTGCGATTCTACGACGATTGTTTAAAGTCGTCATAGACTTTACTCTTCTTGTAGCATCACGCTACATCAGTTGGTATCAGACAAGGTACGATCCTTGGAAGATTCAGCAATGGATGGCAACAACGGGGACAACACAAACAACACAGACTGCATGAATCTTGGGGTATTTGAAGAAATATCGGTTCGAGGAAAACTATGCTCGAGACAGGGAGTGCAAAGCAAGATATTGGGATGAGAGTCGATATTGGCGTGAAATAGCAGACTTTATGTATCTCCAGTGTCGATCATTAGAAAGAGAACTAGATGTTGTGCCAAGTTTTGAGGGTTGACGGTAAAGTCTAATGGCAATGAGCGGTGGTTCGCATAGAACCTGTACAACATGTGGACAACCTAGTCCATCGTGTTCCGCCGGCCGGAGGCACATATTTTGATTCAACTGGGAAAAACTATAGCGTTGGGCCCATTGATCAGAATCTAATTGTTAGTGTTGGTGTGGATTTCAAAGGAGAAAAGGTTAGTAATATTTTTTTTTCCGAGGGTGGAGAGATTGTTCCAGAACCGAAATCAGATGAGTCATTTTTTTGAAGTGGTGGTGGATAAAGAATGTGTGAACGAGTCCTTGGAAGAGCATCCAGAACCCGGACGTGAAGTTCCAGCACAAGTCCGGCCGCACCACGGACAAGACCCGTACGGACAAGGTGGTGTGGTCCGACCGCACCCGACCAAAGACCCGCCCGGACCTGGATGGATTAGGCCTAACAAATTCCAACAACCGGCCGAACATAATACTGTCTTGCCAGAAAATTTTAAAGCCGTTGATGAAAAATTGTCCTATTTCCTACCTTGTGCAGAAGTGCCAGATTTAATGCGTCTCGGGAAAGAACGTGTTTATTCCAAATATCTCTTCAAGTGGAGTGGAAGACTACAAGTTTCAAGAACAAACTCGAGGACGAGTTCTTTTAAAGTGGTGGTGAATGATGCAGGACGAATATATGATTATATCAAATATTATAATTATATTGGTATTTTATTATTAGTTAGGGTTTAATTAGTATTTTTATTATTATTTTCGTCATTATTTTTAGTAGGTTAATTTTAGAGGATTCTAGAATAGATATTGAATCAATTTACTAGTTTTTAAGTCCAATTAGGTTACCATATAGGTTAGGATTAATTCTAGAAGGTTTTAGATTGTTTTTCAAGTTTTATGGGCACTATAAAATATGCCTAAAGTTGTAATCCGAAAATTAGACTTTTTTTTTAATAAATTTGATTGCTATGCAATTTTGGGGTTTTTACCTTGTAGCTTTATTGGCTTGTTGAAGATTTATTTGAAATTCTTCTTCTTTGGTTTCAAGAATTCCATTGTGGTTTTCTTAGGGGTTGATTTCCGCTGCGATTCTACGACGATTGTTTAAAGTCGTCATAGACTTTACTCTTCTTGTAGCATCACGCTACATCACTCTAGGCTAGCATCACGCTACATCACTCTAGGCGGCCCCTAGGCGCTGGGCGCTAGCCATACGCTACGATTTATGGCAAATCGGCCATTCTAGGCGTGAAAGCCACTAATCGGCGACTAGGCGCTCTAGGCGGTTCCTAGGAGCGCTGAACACCTTAAGTAGCTATGGTTAACCGCATGGCTGCCTGGCTCCTTATATGCAAAGGCTTAGGTCTCAAGCATAAGGATTGCTCTATTTATAAAAAACTTCTCCTTTGCCTCTCACTCCACAACGACGTGTGGTTGTTTCCTTCCCCTTCTTAGGCTGCTGTTCTTGTACGAATTTTTCCTCTTTTTTATTCACAAACAATGTGGGATAAGTGCCAACCCACCAGCCACTCCTCCACTCCATTTGAAAAGTCGTCCACTCCGTTCCATTTGAAAAGGTTAAGTTATTTCCTTGGCTTGTAACTATAAAATCCAATAAGCGAAATGTGTTAAAATTATTTTAATAACAATTTTAAAACTATTATCAACACATAATTATATATATTATATTATAAATAAAATTTAAAATATTCATTAAAAAATAAATATTAATTGAGCTAACCCCTCAATTTTATACTACTTCATTGTCTAAACACTTAATTTTATAGTCCATGTGGGATAAACATCCATGTGCATACTACATGTGATGGACTTATATTTCAGAGTTGCCATTGTTGCTGGAGAATCTCACCTTCTTACTACTTGAATCTATTCACTATCCAGAACTACATTTACCAGTAACTATCGATAACTATTGATATATTATAGAGTAGTAGCCGGAGAATCTCGCAGCCTTGTTAATTGAGTTAGTATATTAATTTTTATTTTTGAAATATCTTAGAATAATATTCAGAGTACTAGTTAATTATACTAGTTAATTAGTTATGATTTTTTTTAATTAAATTAATATTATTCATATTTGATAAATAATAAAAATAAGTAGTACTGTTTTTGGATAAATATATATATAAATATATTAAAAATATATAAAAATGTATTAATTTTTTGACCCCGACTAGTCCCCTAGGCGCTAGGTCCGGCTTTGCCGCCTAACGCTTTTTAGAACACTCCTAGAAGATGATAAAAGAATCACTCTCTGTGGATATCCACACGCGTCTCGATTGCTAGTTCCAAACTAGAAATCTAATTTCTATTCTTTGTGCTATATGAGTTTTGGGGTTCTTAATATTTAATTATGGATCTTGGATTAAAAATATTGTTTCTCTAAACAATGGAGGTTTACAATACTGATTAGGGTTAAAGAGAGGGTGTTTTATACTCATTAGTCCTTAACAATTAAGGAGTAATAGTCAAAATCTCGTAAAAAACCGAAGTAAAAAAATTGGCCTAGCCCAGGGCTTGCACGACCGAGTCACTACAATAAAAATGGTTTTTCCGGGCACTTATTTACCGGTGCCGTAAATTTTGGCACTTTTGGAAAAAGTGCCGCTAATTTCCGGCACTTGTTAAAAAGTGTAGGAATTTAGCGGCACTTACGAAAAAGTGTCAGAAATTTAGCGGCACTTTTGAAAAGTGCCGGCAATTAGCGGCACTTCTGAAAAAGTGCCGGAAATTAGCGGCTCTTATGAAAAAGTGCCGGAAATTAGCGGCACTTATGTGAAAGTGCTGCTAAATTTCCGGCATTTTTTTTTATAAAGTGCCGCTAAAAATAAAATATTTTTTGGATATTTTTATTTAATTTTCATATTTAATCATATTTTTCATGTAACTTTGCTTTAATTTGTTACTTGTATTAAATTTTTATGGTCTACAATCATACAAATGAACTAATATAAGTTTTTATTTTGTAATAAATAATTGTATGTGAAAATTTATAACAAAAAAAGATTTAGCTTAGTGGTAGAAGTAGTGCTTCATATACAAAAGGTCTTGTGTTCGAATCTGTGTAAGTTCAAAAATACTTTTTTTAAAAAATACGGCACTTTTTATAAGTGCCGGAAAATATCGGCACTTTTGAAAAGTTCCGGGAATTAGCGGCACTTTTTATAAGTGCCGGAAAATTCCGACACTTTTCAAAAGTGCCAGAAAGTATTCCCGACAACACTTTTTCGGCACTTACAAAAGTGCCAAAAAGTGTCAGAAATAGCTTTTCCGACACATTTTTCATGTTTCCGGCACTTTTTAAAGTGCCGCTAAAAGTCATTTTTGTTGTAGTGACTCCTTTAAGGTGCTCGGTCGAGCAGCACGACCGAGTCCTTTAAAGTACGCGGTCGTGCACTTTTGGTCTAGAATCTGTTGCATTTTGTAATGCAGTGCACGGCCGAGTCACATAAAGTGCTCGCCCGTGCAACCCCGAAAACTCATTTTTAGCCTTTTAATTAATTCGTTCTTTTATGTGTGACCCCACAAGATTATATTAAGTTGACAATGAGTACAAGCACATTTGTTCTCATAAATCATGAGCGGACTTTAGCAAGCCATCATGACTACACAATCAATATAACTTGTCAAAGTTCGTTTATACTTATAGAACATATCAAAATCCCTTTGTCGACGATGTCATTGAAAATAAGTAATGGTCTATATTCATCTTAGAGTGTTTAATACGTTTCTCGATTCTAAATACATTGATAATACAAATGACATTGATCATATCAATTCGCTTGAGCACGACCATGCATTTCATCAATACTATTCATCGAGGGGCCCAAGCTTGACACCTCTCACGAATATGGACAAATTCCATCTTGACTTATTACACTTTCCTATATAATCTCGATCATGTCAATCATATCCTTTATGATTACTTGGTTAAAAGTAACGTTTGAATATGTCAAACATGATCTCCATTATGTGGAAGATCATAATAATCTCATGTCTAAGCTGCACTTGTTTCCTTTTTGGGTGTCCCATTGGTAAGTCCCCTTTCCTAAAATGTTCAAATTTTATTATTTTTCTATTCTCCCTACCCCACTTGTCATACTCACACACCTAATTTTGGACCCCACTTGTAAATCTCACTCAACTTATCCTACTCACAACCTCTTTCCCACTCACATCACTTTTGAATTTTTATACCAATTCCTTAATTCCCGTGCATCTCCAAATTGGTGCAAGGTGTTTTAGGACGGAGGGAGTAACTATTATGAGATTTAATTATGACATTTGACCATGACATAAATTTTATAAGTGGGTCAAGTCCACTACCTTGTTCACTTACAAGCACCCATAAATTTAATTTATATCACATACACATAATCATCACATGATCATCTAATTAAACTTATACCAGTTCTTCATAAGTACTAAGGACGTCGATTATTATTAACAAAACATGTAACATCAAATAATAATCAAACAATATCTATTTATATAATGAATAAATGATAACACAATAGCGTTCAAATAATGTGTTTAAGACATACTCCCTCCGTCCCATCACAAGTAGGACTTCTTTGCCTTTTAGTGTCGCGCCCCAGACCCGTGGTCCTACTTGGCCCCACGCTCGGGACACGATTGGAAGACGTTATAAAACACCTTTAGAAAAAAATTTCGAAATATACTTTCATAAAGTTTAACAAATCCACACTTGAAGTTCAAAGACTTCCACTGACTTTCAAACAAACTTTCACAAACGAAACTATTTAGCCCGAAGGCTTACAAACCTTTTTACAAATGTACTCACACCAACATTATCCAAAATATAGGTGTTACAAGACGATGAAGTCAAGGAAACTCTACCCAAAAGGTTATACATTTATGTAATGTAACCTTGACAAAACAAAACCCAACTCTTACCACTTTCAACGTCCTCCCGTGCCAAAGTGTCCTATCCCCTGGACTTGCTTTTATCTAAAACAGTAAACAAATAAGGGGTGAGAATGAATCTCAGTAAGCTACTAAAATGCAACTACGTTACATGCTGATATGATAATCATAAAGAAACAATATCAACAAATAATCATATAGCATATAGCACATAACATGTGAGGCTCCCTATCGCCAACCGTCCCATACCGGTTGGAAATAACGACCAACTCATCATACAACACATTGTGTAGGAGTTAACACTCCTACGAGAATAACAAGCCAAGGTTTACCAAAGTAACATAACCATCTGAGAAACCCAGTTTAGAAAACCATCTGAGCAGCATAAATAGCTGAAGCCGGGATCCCGAAAACAAACCATAACCAAAGGACCAAAGTAACAACGGGGCAGCATCAATAGCTGAAGCAGGTTCCGGAACCATATAACACAACAACAACAATAGCGGGAGAAAATGACACAAAGTCATACCCCTAAATGCTCACGCAAGGGAGCGAGTTCATCCCATCCAAGGCCAATCTGGACTGAGGATAAAGGTACCAGTGGACAACCTTATAGTGAACTTGGCTTGTGTGCCACTATAATTCTCCCACTGCCCGACTCAAGGTACCAATGGAAAACCTTATAGGGAACTTAACTTGTACCCCTATAATTTTCCCACTGCCCGACTCAACAACACAAGACCAGCTGGACTCTACACGAAAGCACAGTATTAAATACTTGCTAAACAACAACAACTAGGGCAATGATTCTAAAATAAGGAACCAAGCCAAACACTTCAAAAGATGCAAACACGTTACTCATAAAAGAGTTCACAACATTGACATTAGGTTACAACACAATCCTTTATTAATGACATTAAGTCACCTCACAAGCTTGCACCCATTCACAATTAATCCAAAACACATCAAAAGGATGTTCCATAATACCCATTTAATACTTAGTTAAATTCCACATCCCAACTCATTTGTTCACAAAGGAACTATTAACAAACACTAGAGTGTATAGTCAATTTATTTTCTTCTTGACTTTTGAGAAAGGCATAACCCTTTTATATGTATTTGTAATGTGAGGAGTCATTCCACTAACACCAAACATGATACACCTCAACCTAGATCATACGTGGACTAAGTTATTTTAGATGCACCTCATTCTAAACCCATTTGCTGTCAAACCATCTCAATTACCATGGGTCCCACAATTTCAAAACTACACCCAATACTTCAAATAAATCTGTCCCGTTCAATTTTCTGTTTATTCTTTTCTATTATTTTCAATTTTAGATGCAAACACTCTGCTGCTCACCCCCTTCCAGTTTGATATTTTGCAGTTGATCGTTGACCGGGGTTCGGGGCAGCGAGGAATTGATTCGGAGCATTTTGGAATTATTAGTGATGAGGCTTTGTATAGTATTTAGTATTTTGGAGATGTAAATTGTGACATTTTGATCATTTATGGAATTAGAATATTTCGGGGTGTCACATTTAGGCCGTCCCAAAATAATTGAGACGACTCAAAATGGAAATGTTTTACTCCCTCTGTCCCAGAAAGATAGTCTCATTTTGACTTTTTACGATCAACAAAAATAAACTTTGACTAAACATTGGTGTCAATTTAATGATCACAATGAAATTTTCAAATTTTTAATTGATAAATCACTTGGGGATGTTTGGACAATAGTTGCATTGTGTGTGGGCGTAGTGGGCGCCATGTACAAGCCATCTTCGTTGAGTGGTGTGATTGTAAAATGCCTCCCCATAATACTAAATTGTCCCACCCTCTCATTGTTTGAATTGGAAGCCATTTCGTTAGAAAGTTAACGAAAAAAGTAATAAACTTGGGGATGTTTGGACAATAGTTGCATTGCGCTTTGAAATGGATATAGTCATTGGGGTCAATTTGTATTTTTTGGAAATGGATCGCAAAAATGTCGGATCTAGATTCTCGTGGTTGACGTTGTTGTGCTTGTCCTTGTCCGCGACTCCGACCACCTCGACCTCGGCCTCGGCCGCCTCTACCACTTTGACTTTCAACAACATTTTCTTCCGTCCCTTGCTCATTTTGATTTTCAACAAAGGGTTCCTCAAAAAATTGATCAAAATCTTGGTTTTGGGAGGTAGAATCAACATGAGACTTGCCAAGATTTCGAGATGAAGACATTTTTTTAACTGAAATCTGGAAAACTAACTGAAATCTTGAAATTTAACTGGAAAATGTCAAAAAACTGACTGGAACCGTTAAAAAATTGACTGGAACCGTTAAAAACTGACTGGAAAACTGGAAAAAATTAACTAAAAACTGACAAACTAACTGGAACCTTAAAAAACTGACTGGAAATCTGAAAAAATTAACTGAAAACTGATAAAACTAACTGGAACCGTTAAAAAATGACTGGAAATCTGAAAAAATTAACTGAAAACTGATAAACTAACTGGAACCGTTAAAAAACTGACTGGAAATCTGAAAAAATTAACTGAAAACTGATAAACTAACTGGAACCGTTAAAAAACTGACTGGAAGTCTGAAAAAAACTAACTGAAAACTGATAAACTAACTGGAACCGTTAAAAAACTGACTGGAAGTCTGAAAAAAACTAACTGAAAACTGATAAACTAACTGGAACCGTTAAAAAACTGACTGGAAGTCTGAAAAAAACTAACTGAAAACTGATAAACTAACTGGAACCGTTAAAAATCTGACTGGAATTCGTTAAATAACTGACAGGAATCTGGAAACTAACTGGAATCTGTTAAATAACTGACTGGAAACTAACTGAAATTTGAAAATTAACTGGAGTCTTTGAAGAGTAGAGAGAGAAATATGGAGAGAAGTAGGTAGGGTAGAATTGTGGGAAAAGATTGGGAGGAGGGAGGGGATATTTATAGTATCAAAAAACTGGAAAAAAAACTTTTTTTTTTATTTTCTGCATTATAGCCGTTTTTGGTCAGAAAAGTAACGGCCAAAAACTGACAAACTAGCCGTTTTGGACCTTTCTGGTCAACTAGCCGTTGGGAGGGGCCACACTGTCATTTCTGGAAAAATCAGGTGCATAATGCATTTAGCCGGTTTAACCGCCGGTCCGACCGCCGGTTATAACCGCCGGTCCAACCGGTTACTTAACCGACGGTTATAACCGCCGGTTTACCGGTTGGTGGAATCTCTAACCTTAACCGGACCGGCCCCATCCGGTTAACATCCGAAAGGGTTGGCTGGTTTTGACCGGCCGGTTAACCGCCGGTTAGCCGGTTCCGGTGGAGATTTGGACACGTCTAAGGAAGATGGTGGGTTGTTAGATGGGAAAGAAAAGTGTTAATTTGAGGGGTATTATGGGAAATACTTATTTTTGACGTATGTACTTACAAATGGGTGCGGTGTGTGGGTAGCATCCCTATATATGAGCCCACGCCTCCATAGCGACTGAGAATACCGTGCGGACTCAATCGTCCGAAAAACGATTATCTTCTTCGTTTTCGTTGTCCCATTTTTTTTCTTTCGATTCTCTCGTTCGAATCAAACGCCGGAAATTCGGTTGATCCAAACCCTAGAAATTGTATCTGTAATAGTAATCGAAAAGCAGCTAATTGTTGGAATGGAGGACGAAGATGTAGAGAAAGTAGTGTTAACGTTCTTGAAGAAGAAGGGTTACAAGCAAACTGAGCTCGCCTTCCATGAAGAACAACAACACAACAAGAACTCCTCTTCAATTTCAATTTCCTCTGCTAATTCCCAATCTGATCCTGACCTTGCCCGCCACATCCTCTCCTTCTCCTCTGAGTACTCTCTCTCTCTCTCTACTCACACTCACACTCTGTATGTGCGTGCTTGTCGCATTACATGTCTATACGTATAGAATATGCATCAAGGTTAATATTTTGCAAATTTGGTCTAATGGGTGTTTTTGATTGGAATACCATGAACAATTTTTTTTTTTTTTTTTTTTTGAGATAGGAATAGATGAACAGTTTCTTGGGTTGTTACACTGCTCAATGTTTTGGTCAAGATTATTTTTGTGTTTGAAAATAATGGGTACTGTCAGAATTCCGTTTATGGTCGACAACCTTATACTATAGTGCAGTTATTCTTATTGATTTCAGAAACAAGACCTTGGATTTAGGCAGAAGTTTCCTGTTCTCGGGATTTTAGATAGAATGGTGTTGTACCTAGCAGAGCTATTGACCTTAGTTTTGCAAGTACCTACATGATTTCTCTTTATTAGCCTAAGTAGTTCATTGCTCTTCTCCACATGGTATGGTACAAGTGTTAAGTGTATTAAACATATCTGACATGCATCTTTTGTACAATAGCCAAACGATAGACAGCAAACTAAGGGTTTCCTTGTTCTGAGGATAGCATTTGCAAATCGCTCCCTCCGTCCCAAAATGATCTTCTCATTTGACTATTCAAACTTTGTTAGGATATGAACATTTGCGTCACTAGTCATGTTTTGTTTATCCACTTTTAAGCCCAAATTGTAGAAATTGGAAGAACTTTTTGGGACAATGAAAAATGGCAAATGGGAAGATCATTTTGGGACAGAGGGTGTATATAATTGTATCATGTATTTTTATTGTAAACAACAATTTCCACCATTTGTTGAGGGTTATTTCTCTCCAGGTCAGAGAGCGTTCCTGCTCAATACCAAGACGGATACAGCAAGCTAAGATCCTGGACATACAGTTCACTTGATTTATACAAGGTAACTACCTGTGGAGTTGTATTTCAATCGAACGTGTGTTAGTTAGTTGCTTTTTATGCATTCTGCTAAATTAATGAAGATAAATTAGACCATGAGCTTCTTATCTTACGTAGAAGCAGGCGCTTTCACGTTATCATAGAGGGATTCCTGTCACATGGATATTCATTGCTGGACCTTTTTAATTTGACTTTCATGTAAAGTGTTCATTTTCTTGCTCTTGGAAGTGCGCATAAGTGATAACTTCTTGTTGCTTTCTCATTTCTACGTGATGATAAACTTATATAAGATGAAAATGATAACACGACCCCCGATTGTGGAACTGGCATAGCTATATCAACATAGACGTAGAAGCACTTTGATGTTTGTCTTGTTGGCCTAGCAATCCTTGCTCATTTTTAGTTCACTGTATGCAGGCTCCTATGTGAACTTAAATGTCATTTTGTACTTTAATTTTTTTTTTTTTTCTGGAAAAGGATCATGCAAATTGGGATAATAGCTTAAACAATGTGCATGCCTCTTTTACGGTGCCAATCATGCGTGGTTAGGAAGATCTCATGTTTTGTGAAATATCCCTTGCAGGCATCAGAAAGTGAGTCCTTAGCTATATGTGACTAGTAAGATGAATGCCTGGTGGTGTTAATAAGCTTAAATGATGCTCTTGACACGTGTTTGGGTGATACTTCTTTTTCAAGTGGGATGGTAAAGTGCTTTAAGTTTAATCTAGTTGAAGAAGGTTTTCTGCAGTAGTGCAGATTGGATAAATCGGATTTTCTCCTTGTTCAGTTTTGGTAGTCTTGGATACCGAAAGATTCAAGGAGTTGAGTGTTGATTGGATCAATATAAGATGTCCCCTAGACTCACCAAAGTTTATGAATTTCAAAATGAATATGATCTGTGATGCTCGGACTCTCCAATTAACCTCACTTTACCTGCGTCGACACGACATGGGTGTGGGTTGTTATCTCAAGCTCAATATTTTAATTTGGTTAAAGGTAGGTAATGGGATAAGATTCGTTGCAGGAAAGACGTTTGGACAAGTGATTCTTATTTAATGGAAATCGTCCCTTGTTAACATTGTCTTTCTCTAGTTTATTGGCTCCTATTGCTAAGTTTCAGGCATTTTGGGAGGGAGGAGACACTATATCATGGATTTTTTTCGTGATCTAAATGACAGAGCGATTGATTTGATGATGTCAGTGTTATTTTTTTTCTCTTTTGTCAGATACACCTTACACGGACATTAGAGGGGTTCAAAATATATGTAAATCTTTTCATAATTTCTTGATCCAGAGTCCTAATCCTTCTTGTTTTTTTCTCTGCCATCATGTGTCCGGAAGTCCAAATCTCCCTTCACAATTCATGCATTTGTGTGGATTTTGGTGCTTAATAAGCTCAATGTAAATGACATGTTGTAGCTCTTAGGGCCTACTAAGTGTTTATCGCCAAATTGGTGTGTGAGTTGGAAGGATTCTTATGAGCATGATCATCCCTTACTCCTATGTAGCTTAGCTCGCTATTCGTGGAATCATCTGTTTGAAATGGCTTAGGAAGTCTGGGCGAGTTACAGAGAATACTTATTCTTTTTGTCTGATTCAGTATAGAGGGTCTGGTTTTGGGAAAAGAAGAAATGGGCTATGTTTGTGGGATTGCGGGGTCTTTGCAGTTTGTTAGGTGTATTTGGATGAAGAGGAATGCGAAAAGTTTTAAACTTCATTACTTTCTAAGGCATCTTTTATGGGCTTGGAGTTTCGTTAGCTTCTCTCTGGGTGCATGCTAATGTTGATTTTAGAGATTTTACCACTGAATGACCTGAAAGACTAGGTTGCTGCTACTATTTTATGCAGGATCCATGCATTTTTTTTTTGAAGATGGACCTCTTGTCCATCTGTTTTGTAAATCGATCTTCTTCTAGTAAATGTTCCTTTCCTGTATAAAAATAGTAAAGTATTTCTGCTCCATAATCTTGAGTTTGTTTATCAGAACAATTTAGTGACTTGTGTTTAGCCTAGTATACAAACTTGGTCGACTTGTAATAGATTAACAACTACTTATGACATTATATATTTTCATTTATTATTATTTTTTTATTACTGCTTTTCCCTTTTTTTGGCGTCGCTTTTTTGGTCGCCTCATGGACCCCTCATCCCGCCTCTCGCATTAAACCTTTGACAACTATGCATAAAGGACGCACAAATGTGCATAGTACATTTATGTTCTTATAGATTTGCAAATACCTGTAATAGAGTTATGCTCTGGAGAAATAATACTCCATGCATGATTTTAGTGTTATAACTATGAGGTGCCGGGACTGTCTTATTATGGACCTGATATGGTTGCGAGAATGCAAATTCATCTCACCTATCCACGAGCTTTGTTTTTTTACCATCTGTCCATTCATATTTTTACCGAGTTTACTTCAACTGAAATTGTCATAGAAGTAGTCTCATGCCTGTTCATTGATTCTGCTTGATTTCATGATCTACTGCCGAAGTGAAACATTCTAGTTTCTTTTATAAAACTGGTTTAGTAAATCTAATTTACTTCTTTGGACATTGCAGCATGAGTTGCTTCGAGTCCTCTATCCGGTTTTTATCCATTGCTTCATGGATCTTGTTGCTACAGGCTATATTCAAGAAGGTACACTTTCTGGTTTTGAGATTATGCTATATCTTGGCTGTGACACTTGAGTTAGACTCATTTTACTTTTGATCTATGGTGCTTGAAATGTTAGCTCGAGCTTTTTTCAATAGCTTCCGGGAAGACCATGAGATGATGCACTTACGTGACCTTCAAAAATTGGAAGGTGTTCTTTCTCCTTCTCACCTGGAGGTTAATTACTATACTAGACCACCCTAGTGTATTTGCAGTTTTATCAAGTTGCTTTGCACTTGTCCAAAAAATAACTCTACTTTCACTCATTTGCAGGAGATGGAGTTTGCTCATTCTCTGAGGCAGAGTAAAGTGAACATAAAAATATGTCAGGTGATCTTTGATCTCCTGTAAGTTGCTTATGTATGGGTGTACATGTTTGCATGTTACCATGCATTTAGTATATGCCTGTTTTTCCTGCCCAGAAAACCACCAATTTTGTAACTGTCTCCGTGGAAATAGAAGAGGTGTGAATTCCTTTTTGGGCTGTTCCATCGAAGAGTGGCATTTCGCCACTAGGCGACTTTCTTTACCACCTAGCTTGAACTCAAATGTTTTTAGTGGAAAATTTGAGATTTAGTAGATAGTTACAGATTTTTTTCGTTTCTCTTGTATAGTCAATTGTTACTAATGTGACGAAGGTAGTATTATTTTTTCTTTAAAATGTGGCAATACCAATTATAGTTTGCGTCCTTTATTTTCCAAAATTTTTCATTGATGAGCAAAGTTTGTATTTAGCAATTGTGTTTCATACATGTTGTAACACATGCTTCATTTATCTTCTGTACAATACTACAATCTCTTTCCTATCCTCCTATTCTCTTAGTTCATTGCCTACCAGCAGTCTCAATTATTAACTTTGTCACTTATTTTACCAGTTTTATCAAATCCGATTGTTGCATGTCTCTAGCTTCCCTTTCAGATAATACACGGTATTAACGAGCAGTATATTTTAAAACACACAATTTGACCGGTTTTGTGTTTGCCACTCATTCCTTCAAGATAAACTCCTTGTACTCCATTTATCACTTACTCATGAAAGCGAAAACAACTTCCCAGTTGATCTATCCTTCGTGCTAATGCATTTCTAACATATCATTTCTCTTGTCCAAACTAGCGGGCTTAATGTTGCAGTTACTAGTATGCATAATGTTCTATGTCCTTCCGTGAATGTAGTCCTTATTTCCTGAATATTTCTTTCTTTCTTTTATTGTATAGTTCAGATAGAAATTTGAGTCTGTGTTCGCTTTTGGTTTAGGTAGCCATGCATAAGGGAAAATTGATTTTTTCTTGTTTTTGTGTTCTCAGTACTCTTACGATCTACTCCTGCAATATCTGCACAAAACACAGTCCATTAAGATGCTTGGGGTAGTCAATGAGCATATTGACTTTCAAGGTAAAGATCCCATATTTATTGGTTTTAGTTTCATTCAATTTTCATGAGGTTCCTGTAGATAAATGTTATGTTCCCCTCCACTTTTTAAACTAACATTGACCTAACATATTTTTGCCAAAATACGTTTTGGTGCCTACAAGTTTCATCTGAATCCCGCTCATGGCATTTACTACAAAAATCCCGTATAAAGTCCACAGGTAATGCTTGTAGCCAACTAAGGTCCCAGTCCTAGCAGATCATTAAATAAATTAGCAGAAGTCAACATGCTCCTCTCACATGTCCAAAATTGGGGCACAATTGTCATATAAGTGCCCTCAATACTTGTTTCATTGCCATGCCCTCCCCCACCCCATACATCGCGTTTGGAGTTGTTGGCGGGAGTGAAAGCGAAGATTTCCTTCTATTTCACGTGTCATGGGGGTGGGGAGGGCAACTGCAATGAGAATCAGTAGTGTGGGCACTTAAAAAATATGATTCTGCCCCTCAATTTTTGACGTGTTAGGGGCACATGCTGCATCCATTAAGTTTTTTAACAATAGTTAGAGTTGGGACTTTATTTGGCTATAAACGTCACTTGTGGACTTTGTGTGGAAGTTTTGTAATTAAGGACCTAAATGGGATTTAGATGAAACTCGTGCGCACCAAAAATTATCAAATAATTTTTGTTACAGTTTCTCCTGGTCAGCCTAGCTCAATTTCTGAGGATGCTGAAGCTGTCACACTTGTTGGAAGTGGTCAGGATGCAGCTAATTTAATAAATCAGAAAGAAGTACACTGGGGGGTTAGTCGAAATTTTATTTCCCTTGATGATAGTAGTTAATATTGTCTTTACCTGCTAGAATATAAGGCAGAATGTTTTCTACTTGTGGGCAAATGTATTCGTTAGTAATTACTCCCTCTGTCCCAAAATGAATTTCCATTTTTTTATAGAGTAAATTTCAACATTTTTTGACATTCATTTTGGAACGGAAGGAGTATGCTCTATCTGGAAATTCTATGCAGTTAATTTAATAAACCAGAAAGTACATTGGGAGGTTAGTTGTAACGTTATTTCGCATAATGATGGTAGTAAAATTGTCTTTCTCTGCTAGAATATAAGGTGGACTGTTTTCTACTTGTGGGCTATAATAAAATACTTCCATGTAAAATAACAATTATGTCATCTCCTCATCAGTAGAAGAAACATATGCCTTTAGATTCCTATAATAATTTGTCTCCTCACGTGGATGGTGATCAAGGCAAGATATATGTGAATAGCTGCCTTGATATTTTTCTATGTTTAAAACAAATATAAATACCTTCATGCGGATTTTGGATTCTCAGCATAAGCATAGTCCTTATGGGTCCAAAACTTGGAAGTGTTTTTTTTTTTTTTTTTTTTTTTTTTAAATTGAAAAAGAGAATTGTATTAGAAAGAAGCTCAAAAAAAAAAAAAAAAAAAAAAAGGATGGACAAGAAGTCCATCTACAACGAAACATATACATAGAAACTACATTTAACTATCGCAACAACCCAGTCCCATCTCAAGTCCTTAAGCGATAATACAACCAATGAGATACTAAAGACACCACTTTATCCCACACAATATGCTTTGGTAAGTGACGATTTTTAAAAATGCTCGCATTCTTCTCCTTCCAAACGCACCTACAAGAGAAAGACTTGAAAGTCAGAGATAGTAGCCACCCATTAAACAAGAGAAAGACGATCCAATCAAGGGAACAAATCCCTTAGAGAAGATTTACCAATCCAAGCATTTTCCCCAAAACCTAAACGAACTCTGTTACCTGCCTTTAACAGAGTAATAGCATTTAACAGGTGGTGACACTGATGAATAAATTTCCACAGGCTTCTGTGTGAACCTGAACTAGGCTTCTGTGTGAACCTGAACTGCTGAAAGAATAGTCCAACCATTATGTTGCATCCCGAACTTACTCTCAATCACTTTATGTCAAATAGTTTGAGGTTTTCGAAGACTTCCCCTTCCGACTTATCAAGTTCCCTAAAGCCACTAGATGATCTCTTCTTCTGACGACACACTTTATCCCAAACCACTAGATGATCTCTTCTCTCCCAACGGAAAATTCCTCATCGGAAGTTATATCCTTATTATAGTTTGAACTTCAATAGTGACGGATGAAATGATTCTGGTGTCCTTAAAGTATGTATAACATTTCTCCTAAATTGTTTGGGTAGCTGGAAATTAGGGACATTTTTGATGTTTGTATTAGTTGTTATCCTGACATTTTAAGGGAGAAATAACCTAACATATACTTGAAATATGTAAATAGATATCCTTCAACTTCATAGCCTTAGCTTGTTTGCTATATTAGTGCATTATGAATCAAAAGGAACCCATCACGATTGGTACATGGAGACAAGTCATTTTACAAATATCAGCTCTATGTTTTTCCTCAGTGGATTTTGTCTATTATGCTCACTCTTTTAGTTTGATTCATTCATTGTTATGTTATTATATTGCCCTTTTGATGATCTGCTTGTTTTTCAAAGAAACTTTGTCAATGGATATACATTTTAATTCTCTAATATTATCCAGTTGAAATAGTTATTTCCCTCTATTTAACCCTAAGTGTAAACAGTTGCTTGAAGATTCTTTAGAAGAAAGGTTGGATAAGGGATTGCTTTCAGATTCAGAAAAGGCAGAAGGAGATGCCAAGGAAGGGGAAGTAGAAGAAAATAAGGTATTGCGTGAGATTCACATTCTATAGTTTAATATTTGTTGTGCATCTTTACTTTCTGAAATTGATCTATTATTATTCTTTTTTGATAAGTAATCTCAATAGTAAGTACTTGATTACAGACATTTATCAGTTTATAAATTTTAAATTCATACTCGTGATTCTTTTGATCTAAATTTATATTTTGTGGTATTCTTTTCTTTGTGTGTTCTAAACACTTTCATGCATTTCAAGTTCAGAAAAGATCAATGGAAGGGGGAAAGCAAGGGGCCTCGCTTAAAAAGTTGAAGAAGGATAAGGTTGCTGGTGCAGTAGCAAAGGCCACTCGAGCTGAGGGAAACACAACACCTGTGGCACCACGCGTGAAACCGGAGCTTACTTTGCCAGCAGTGTATGTTTTTTTGCAAGTATTCCTAGTATTGACATGTATAAAGTGGTTAATGAAAATGATCTGTTGGTTTTTTATTCTCCTTGGATATGGTCCAATGTGGGTCCCAGTGTGTAAAATGATATAGTAACCCTTGTTAATCTCAGACCAACAGAGGTGGAACATTCTATGCTCGAAGATCTGCGAAACCGTGTGCAACTGAGCAATCTTGCACTTCCCTCAGTCAGTTTCTACACGTTTATCAACACACATAACGGGTATGTTCGTAAACTAAAAACATTTAACATTTGTATGTCGTATTTATGGACTTATGTTTGGTGTTCAGTTAATGATCTTTGTCGTCTATGTTGTAGATTAAACTGTTCATCGATTTCCCATGATGGATCATTGGTTGCTGGAGGTTTCTCAGACTCGTCGTTGAAGGTCTTGTCCTATCCCGATGCAATTACTGAATGCTTGATATTTAATTTTATTCTTGGCTAATATTTCAGCCATTGGATGCAGGTCTGGGATATGGCAAAGCTTGGGCAAAGTAGCAGTTGTAAGTCCATACCGTAGTTTTACTGTCCATGTGATGTACTGGATTCTTTCTGTATTATAGCTTTTGTTTTGCTTCTACCATGGTATAATTGCACTAAGACATTTTTCTCGAGAAGAAATGCGGCCTTTATATTCAGAAGAACCAAAAAGGAAAACATGGCACTTATCATGGGACGGAGGGAGTATAAAAATAATTGTATTTACCCCGTTTACGTTTTGTAAGGCTAAGCTTCAGCTGTAATACTTTCATTTTTTAGCTAAATAACATAAAAAACTTGCTTGAAGCAACCTCTAGCGGCCATCTCTTTGTTAATAGTTCAACGACGTTATGGGCAATCCCTGTGCTTTCTAACTGAAGCTGTAGGGTTGGAAGGTCTCTGAGAACCGTTAATCTTCGACTTTTTATGTGTGAATCCTGAGACCACCGAGGCTTTAGTAGCCATTTTGGGTGTCTCATCTGATTGTTCACACCCCCAAAAAGAAAAGTTTTTATTATTCTTTATTTAATGGGACCCACTTGTCATACTCACAACAACTATCCCACTCACAATTCCAACCCCAATCACCTATCCCATCACACTTTTCATACTCACAACACCCACTCAACTACTAATATTAAACACTTTTCCTTAAAACCCTTTTTTTGGTCAAACTGTGAACAAACTAAAAAGATGGAGGGAGTATATAGTCACTGAGCCTTAGAGTGTGGATACTTTAGTTTAAGTTAATTAGCAGATATTTTTATTCAACTTTAGTTCTCATGTAAGATTCCTCACTTTTGGGATGTTTGTATCAGTCAATAGGCATGAAGTGCCCTGAGGCTATCATTCCTGATTCGTCGCGTTGCAAACATGTCTCCTTTTCTTTTGTGGCTGTGGTATTCACTCCCTTCGGTTCTAGTGTTTATAGGCATGGCAGAATGTTCGTATCTATACTATAGCATTTGTTTTGTTAATACCTTTTTACCTGTGATACGACTTTCAATAATATGTTGAAAATGGAAATATATTTGATAATAAAGGAATTATTCATTTGATAGAATCTGAAGAGATTTAATTTTCTGTAATTAGGAAATTGGTGCAAGATGGAGGATAAAAAGTCGACCTAGCAGAACACAGTAGGGGAATAATGTAAAAAAAACACCTTTGCTCATGTTCCTGGAGTGGCCCAGTAGTGAAACAAAGATCAATTATCATTTGTATTTGGTTAGCATGAGAATTATTCTTTTAAGTTTACATACTCATATTCATGCAAGTTTCTTGCAGGTAGTCCTTTGATTTAATTTACAATATTCTAATTTCCAGATTCCCACTGGGAATTTTGCTGTTTATGAAGCTTAGAACTATAGTAAGTTCTTTTAGTTTAGCTTTTAGATGAAAAACATATTACTCCCTCCATTACTAAACGAGTTTCCATTTTTTATCCTTAAATGAGTTCCATTTTTAAGGAAGTTACTAAATTCTTATTTAATAAGTTTCATAGAGGAAGAACGACTAGAATATGCAACGTACTATAGCAAAATTTACAATCAATGCAATGTACCAAAAACTGACACTTAATCATATGTAACTTATATCATTTTGTTACAATTAATGCAAGCTTTGTTAAATATTTGCAAAATACCCCTGACGTCGTCAAAAGTAATAGGAATGTTAGTTTGACATCTTAGTCGGTTAATCCATGATTGAACACCAACACTAGTAAAAAAACCCACCCATGTTGAGTCATCCCCCACTTCCCCTCCTCCTCCGCCCCTCTCAGGAAAAAAAACTTCAAAATCTTTTTCTCTAATATGAAAACCCTCACCGCCGACCATCTTCTCTAGCAAACCCTCCCCTTTCTGGCGCAAGCTGTAGATCCGCCAAGACCCTTTTTCTCCCTGCGCCACTACTCGACAAACAATGGTCGGACGAGGCAAATTATTAGGATTTGCAGTCTCAAAGAAGGCCACATGAAGAAGTAGCTAGGCCTGGAGAACTTACAAGGGTTATGAAAGGAATTGAAGCTTCAAGGGTTTCGACGAACTCTAGGTTTTTTCTCTGGGATTTCAATTTTCTCCCTCCGATTTTTCTCTTAGCGATTTCTAGGGTTTTGACGAATTTTAGGTTTTTCTTTGCGATTTTCTTGTGGGATTGTGAATCTTCGTGATATCGTTTCGAATTGGCTATTTGACTCATTGGATGGGACGATGGGTATGGGGTGTTCTTTGTTACTGTTTTAATGGGTTGCATTGTTGGATTGAAATCAGTGTAGTGGAGGCTTTGTAGTGGTTCCAAACTAACATGTTTGAGGGCGATTTGGTTTGGTGGCCGGATAAGAGGGGGTTGTGGTGGGGTGGTGGTGGTCGGAACGGAGAGATTGTGGGTTGAGAAAAGGGGTTTGTGGGTTGGGAAGAGGGGTGTTGAGGCTGGGGAAGAAGGGGGAGATGGGTTTATACTGAATGTATTATTTTAGATGATGAAAAGGTGTTGCCTTCCTACATCCTACATCCCATACCCGTTAATTCTTTAATGAGTGTGAAGTTTGTAATGGGCCGTTAATGAAACCTAACTTCATCCAACTAGCTGCGTTAACTGAAAACCGACCTTAAAGGTTCATAGTATTATATGTTCATTTTTTTGGTACATTACCTTATATGTAAATTAGGGTATAGTGCGCAGCATACATCAGTAATTATTCCGTTTCATATTCCATCATAGACCTACAATACTGTAAGGGCTCGTTTGGTAGGCAAGGATGGATAAGCCAGATAAATAATCAGGGTATTATTTATCCCCTGACTATTAGTAATCAGGATTAATAATTCTATTTGCAATTATTATATGATGTTTGGTAATGATAGTTATAAAGAACAAGATTATTACTCAAATTACAAAACATCCATAATTTTACACTGTTCTTCTTCTTGGGTGTTTGAATCTGCATTAAACAAAACCATTTACAATCTACTCTTACGGTCTACCCAAAAAATAATATATGAATTGACTTCATTGAAGATTGCAAAACTATATTTTTTTTTACTGTTTATCTAAATCTGTGAGCAATTATCTCCTAAACCCATTAGTCAGAAAAATTAAGAATTTAGAAGAGTAGGTTGTGAATGGTGGCAGCCATGGAAGCGAACGTCGGCATCTTGAACAGAAACGTCAACGGCGGAGGTCGACGAACAAAGAACAGATTTATGTGTGACTCCGGCTAGATCTGATACTTACAAATCATAATCATCAGTCATCAAATTTTGGTTACTTATTTCCGTTTTGGGCGTCCCATACTTTTGGTTACTTACCCAAATTGTTCAATTTTCTATCTCCTCCCCACTCACAACAACTATCCACTATCTCATTTTCTCTCTCCTTCCCACTCACAACACCTACCTTTTTATTAATCTCCGCGCATTTAATTTTAGTAACCAAAAGTTTGGGACGGAGGGAGTAATTGTCAGGGGATAAAGCTGTTTATCAGGGTCATAGGGGTAAACAGTACGGAACACAAAACTCTACCCATGGTATTATCAGTCCAATACCGAGCTAGTACGGGCTACCAAATGCCCCCTATGTCTATAAGGTAGCTACCAAGGGTACTTACATATATCGCTTATAAGTCAATTTTCTTAAGTTTCCCTCGAAGGTTAGAAATGGACACTTATTTGGGGATGATGGGAATAGAACTTAGTGATCATTAAGAATCTTTCTGGAATGCACATATGCATAATGTGATTCTTCTTTCATGAAATTGCAAGCAAGTATAGCTTCTTCTTTTTTGTTTTGATAATTAGATCTGGAAACAAGTATATCAACTGCTGTCTTTCATGTTTATTCCTGCAAGTAATTTTTCCAAATACAAAAACTAGAAGATAGGAGGACTGTATCTCGTGCATGGAAATAATGTCTGGTGTTGAAGGTTGCTACTGTCAGCTATTTTGCAGGGTGAAAATGATTTAGCTTCCAGTGAACACCCTCTTGGATCAATGGGTGGGAAAAGGTCTTATACATTATATCAAGGCCATTCTGGACCCATACATTCTGCCACGTTCAGTCCGTTTGGTGATTTTCTTCTATCTTCTTCATCTGATTCAACAAGTAGGTTATTCTTTCTCTTTGCATTTTCCATTTTAGAGTAATAATTTGTGTGCAACTGTTTCTGAAATTAATCACGTTTTCTTCTGCAGTTCGACTATGGAGCACAAAGTTAAATGCTAATCTTGTCTGCTACAAGGGTCACAATTACCCTGTATGGGATGTTCAGGTAAACACGATAATCGGTTATTTTTCATCTTTTTCCGACAGAAACTGAAAATCAACCTTTTTATATGGGAAATGCAAATATTTATTCTATTTTATTTCCGTTATATTTTCTTATATGGACATCATCTGGATCCTTTATGCATTCAGCTAAATCTCTTTTCACCTGACGTTTATAAGTTGTTTTTTAAATGCTTTTTTGATTAACTTAGAAGCTTCCTTTTCAGTTTTGTTCCCATCTTTTTTTTTTGGATAAGACTTTGATGGATAAAGTTTGAAACTTGGTGGGGCTAGAGGTCATTATTTTTGAGCTTTGGCAGTACCGTCTCTGCTACCAGGGTAAGCACATGTATATGACACAGTATTATGGTATCTTTAAGCTTTGGGCTGTCCTCGTTTCCCCCTTAGATTCATTTCAGTGCAAGTGACCGTAAGCAACTAGCTGCTAAGAATCTATTCCTCGTGGTTTTCAGCCTCCTGCTCGCTAGTGAAACCCTCTCCGTCCCTTTCTTTTCACACCGGCAGTGATGTGCTTAATGTACTGATTATTAGGGCTACAGAGAATGTGTTTGCTTGAGGGCTGTCCTGTTGGTTTGATCTTCAGTTTGTCGATGACACCATCACCTTCCTGCTAGTGTGACTAGTCTCCATAACATGTTAAGTTTGATTGTCTTTCTGAGTTTGTGGCTCTCTTGGTTGTAGAGTGCAGAATGTTCCTTTCACTATGTGAAATGGCTTTGAAAGGTTACCCTAGGGCTGTTTTTTTTTTCTGGGGTTGTTTCCTTCCAGAAGCTTAGTAGGAGACTGAAGATCTGAAAAGGGTTTTTTCTCTTAAGAGGTAGTGCCGGAAGAGGGGGGGGGGGGTTATTAAGCGGTGCTTGTCGAGTATTCCCACTTTTTTCCTCCTTTTATCTATATTTGTTTTCTTATATATATGTTTGTGTGTGTTTTTTTCTTCTCCTTTCCCAAATATAGTCCCATCTAGTTGATCTTTTGATTTACTTTTTTCTCACTTCTTCTCATTGACGATTACTTATGCAGATCCATGTTAGCCGACCCTAAATCATTTTGGGACTAAGGCTTTGTTGTTGTATAATTCTCATTTAAGTTTTTATTTTGTTAGAGAATTTCGTAAGGGATTTTTTTGTCAAAGGAGTGAGGGTAGAGAAACCGTTTGGTGGATTTCTAGACTTCCTGTAAGCCCGTTGACAGAGGTCTTTTAGTTAGGTCAGCAACAAGTCCCTAGTTGCCGAGATTCTCCCCCCCCTGCATAATTGCCTCACTTTTGTCTTTGCCATTACTTGCTCCAAAGATTTTTCGGAATGGTTGGGATTCAAGACTGTTGATACACTTCCTATCCAAGTCCCTAGAAGTTCGTTTGGATATTTTCTTCTATGTCATATACTATATTATAGGGATGGTTTTGGTCTTCGCATGCGCTTTCTGGAGGATGTTGGTTATCTGAAGGTCTCAGGTTGACAAATTTCCTTTTCTTTTGGGTTGTTGTTAGACATGCCCGGTTCACGGTTCGCTAAAACCTATAACCGTATATGAACCGTCAACTCACGATTCACGGTACGGTTCATTTTTTTTTTTGATACATTATAATTATTTTACTATATATAAATATTAAGGAAATTTTGAATTACATATTTTTAAAGGAATTAAGAGGTGTTAGTGGGACAAAAATATTTTGACCAAAAAGGGACGGTACCCTTGTAATTTTATTAATATTAAACAAATTTACATAGAGGGACACAACCTTACCTTTTTATAATTAGGGGGGGGGGACATTTAGGAACCTTACCTCAAAAAAATTTAAAATATTTTGAATTTATACAGTTTGAACCGCCGGTTTTGGAAGCCAAACCGCATATAAACCGTAAACCGCCGGTTCAACGGTTCATCCGGTTCATGGTTTTTCAACGGTTCAAAACCGCCGGTTCATCCGGTTCAAATGTGAACCGTGGGCATGTCTAGTTGGTGTCGCTTCATTGTGCCCTCATGGTTAGTTTCTCTAGTTTTGTTGGTAATGTTCCTCCTTGGGAATTTCATGCTGTTAAAATCCCTAATGAAAGTGAAATTGATGAGATTCTTTCTTTTGTTCCTCTCCTGGGGGAGGTTGCATCTGTTGTCGATATACCTAACACATGTATTCAGGAGCTTAATGTTTGGGGACTCTAGTAATCGGTCTTTTCTTGGTTTATGTGTTGTCCTAATGCCGTTCTCCTTTTCTCTTTTCTGGATTATTCCAGACTTGTCAAAGGCGTCGCCCGCCTCGCCTTTTTGGTCGCCTCTCAAGGTTATCGCCTCTCCGCATAAAGGCAGGCGCATGGTAGGCTTTTTAGGTGAGGCGTCGCCTTTGTGGGTGAGGCGAGAGGCGTGTGAGGCGTCGCCTTGTGAGAAAGGCGTGATTAATGAAACCACAACGTTTTTTCTCTCTCGTTTTTAATTGAGTGCCCTAGTCTAGCCCTCCAATCGACTAAATCGACAAATCCAGAAGTCGAGACGAGGCGAGAAAGGGACAAGAGGAAAGGGTCGGCGAACCAAATCGATCGTTCAGACGATCGATTGACTCTAACGAACGCGATGGCGGCGATGAGAGGCGACGTCTACCAGACAGCGGCAACGAGGCAAGTTCGACGAGTTTCAGATAATATTTGTCTACTTTTCTCCTCTTTTGCGTTCTTACTGCGTCGTTTTGGGTTTTGGGTAGAAGATATATTACACTAAGCTCCCCTACCCGTCCACCTGATCTTTTCAAACTTTCATTTGGCTTATTTCCTATTGAGTCCCTATCATTAACATGATTTACCAAGTCTTTTTATATGTTGCATGTGTATATACATTTTCAATTATTTTTTCCTATTTTTCCACCTTGCTCGCCTTTTTGGCGCCCGCCTCTCGCCTCGCCTTTCTCAGGTACCTTTCGCCCGCCTCTCGCCTTTCGCCTTTGACAAGTATGGATTATTCGCAAATGTAAATTTCCTATAATATTTGAGCTTTGGTCTTTTGATTCATGGTGAGCTTGATACTAGCAATTGTAGACAAAAAAAAAAAATGCATCCAAGGCCAACATCGAGCCTGGATGTGTGTATCCTATGCATGGAGGTAGGCGAGACGCATGCACACCTTTTTCTTCATTGTAGAGTGGATTGGCTCTTATGGGGCCGCCTCACCGCAGTTGTTAGGTGACAGTTAGTTTATGCAATATGGAAGAGCTATTGGTCTAAAACTGGAAGGGCTTTGGAAAGGGAGGAGAATAATTCCTCGTTTTTAAAACAACCTAGTCTTTCATTATAATCTTTGTCCATTGAGTTTGTGATATGTTGCATTGTGGATTTCTTATCCACTCCTCTGTCTTCTATCTTTCAGTGAAACTTCTCTTCTTTCAGAAAGCCAAAAACTGTATAATCATTAAAACTTAAAAGTACATGGTATCGATTATTTTGACTCCATTTTACGAGGTAATGGGTGGAGTGGCCTGAACATGATAAACTAGGCAAGTCGCAACAATATGGCGCATATGATATCGGCTAGGACAATAACTTCCTGATATTCTATGATCCACGGACTCCGGTACGAGTGTCCCCGATACGGATCCAAGAGCCGTATCCTCCAAAATTTTAAGATTTTGCGCTAAATGTAGTGTAATATAGCCCCATCCACGCCCACACCAATGTCTAGTGGACATGGGTACTTTGCGAAATGAAGGGTCTGAGCATCAAACCATTGATATCTGTATATGCAGATAGATCTCCCATAAATTCAAGGTCAACTTTGTTTTTGACAAATATCATCAGCATGGCTGCTTTGGGTATATGTGACGTTTGGGATTTCACACACTTAAACCATATTTCACAGGCTTGCATGTGCAATATTTAACGTATACTCCATCCGTTTCAGAGCAAGTGTCCACCTTTCCTTTTTAGTCTGTCCCAGAGTAACTTATCCACTTCCTAAAATGGCAAAGAATATTTACTATTCCTACCACTCATTCTCCCTCCTACTTAACTTTTATACTCACAACACCAATCAACTTACTATTCCCTACCCCACCTTCTCTCTCCTACCTCACTTTTCATACTCACAACAACTACATCACTTCCACCATTTCTTAATCTCCGTGCAAACGGAAGGGTGGACACTTACTCTGGGACGGAGGGAGTATAATCTTTCTGTACTCATAGCACTCTATTATCCTTTGTGTTAGTTATTTCCAATTTGCTTGTCAGATTCACATTTTGCCTTGGGCTTACAGAACAAATTATCTCTTTTGAAGGGCTGATTCACGACTTCATTGTTTTGTACCATCTATATGCAGTTTAGTCCACGAGGACATTATTTTGCAAGTGCTTCACATGACCGGACAGCGAGGATATGGTCAGTGGATAGAATACAGCCTCTACGAATTATGGCAGGACACTTGTCTGATGTTGATGTGAGTTTATTATTAATTTATTATCCATTGCCGCCTTTACCTTATAGTTGCATTTGCCGCTCTAACCTGCATGTGATGTCATCTTGGTTGCTAAATGTCGTTCTTCAGTCCAATATATTTTGGGAAATTAATCAAGCAATATGGTCTCAGCAGTACTATCATGATTTCTCTAAAACAGAACAAGGATTTTTCAGAAACAAGGATTTGGGCGATGGTTCAAATTTTGAAAAAAATAGATAAATAAGAAGATTAGGCAGAAAAGATAAAGTGGTCTCCCAACTCTATCAAAAGTCGTCACTCTTAATTTTCTATTTCAAGATTGGTCATCTTGGCTCTATTTTTTTTTTTTTGGGAAAATGGTCACACGATGGATAGAACCATTGAATATTTAACATATTTTAGTCGTGCAAGCACAAACGAATAACTCCGTTTTTAATTCTTATTTTTTTTATTTAACGATTTTGTTAGTGTGCATGGAACTCGGTTTGTGTTGCAGAAAATGTACTTAGGTTCATTAATTATAACTGTTTTTTCTTAGTTTTTTTTTTCTTTTATTTCTTTTTTTTTTTAAAAAAAAATTCTTGGTAAATAAAATCATACATCATCAATTAGAAATATATACTCTCTCCACTTTAAGTGATGAGTCCACTTTTAAAAGTTTGACTTAGTAATTTCCTAGTTTCCCCTTGTTTATATTTCTCATTAATTGTAATACAACAACAACGCTTTAGTTTCAAAATGATTTGAGGTCGGCTAACATGGATTGTCATATGAAGTTGTCAAAGAAGGGATGAAAAAACAATGAAAAAAAAAGAGAGACGGCAAAATAGAAATAATAATAATAAGATAAAAGAATGGTGAAAGCTAAGAAGATATTCAAAAGAAGAAATTAGTGTGAAGAAAAAAAATCGAAGATAATACTAATAATATATTTTAATTAAGTTATACTCCTTCCGTCCCGCCCGAAATAGGATTTTGGTAAACTTGACTTTACTTTGACCACGTCTTTTGAATAAAACATAATAATCCAAATAAAAATTTAAAAATTGTTATTGTATTACAATAAATAATACTCTCAATAACAATTTTTAAATTGATATTAGGATAATTAATTCTTATTTAAATTACATGGTCAACGTATAAAAAATGCTACCAAAATCCTATTTCAGATGGGACAGAGGGAGTATGTGCCCCCTCCGTCCCACTCGAAATAGGATTCTTGATCCCGATCGGGGGTTAAAGAATATTAATATTGTATTGGAAAAAGTGGTTTAAAAAGTAGGTGTTATGAGTATGAAGGAGAGAGAAAGTTCGTGGGGGAATAGCAAGTGAAAAGTTGTGAGTATGTTAAGTGGGTCCTATTACTAAAAAAGTATCAAAAATATTCCATTTTGGGATGTCTATTTCGGGTGGGACACCCAAAATGGAAAAACGTCCTATTTTGGGTGGAACAGAGGGAGTATGACAAGATTATATATGAATCTTTGCTAGCAAATTGTACATAAAGTTGAGATTTTCAATGTCCCTTAAAATGAAATTTGGACACTCATTTAGGGACAGAGGTAGTATAAAACTATCATAATTGTGAACATGAAAGAAAAATTGTTAGAAAAATACAAATATTTTAAGTTAATTTTTGAATATGGGCTCTCAATGGAGCATCTAAAAAAGGAATGTGGAGTATTAACTGGGAATGGAGGGAGTTTTAATTAAAAATCTTATTTTCTTTGATAAGAAACCATGTATTTTCACTAATTAAAATTGTTATATTAGTTCAAAAATATAGTATAAATTCGTAAGCCTTATATAGTCTTGGATTAGGTTGCTGGGAGAGGAAAGGGTATGCTTGTAATGTTATTTCTTACAAACAAAATATTTTCGAGTAGAAAAAGAAAAACATAAAAAAGAGAGAGAGAGAAAAACATAAAAATGAGAAGGAAGATAACATTACAAGCATACCCTTTAGTCTCCCATCAACCTAATCCAAGACTATTATAGATTAAGAAAAAGCAGTATACTATTAATAGTGGGGGAGGGGTTGTGAGTATGAAAAGTAAAGTAGGAGAGAGAATGTGTGGTAGAATAGTAAGTGGATTGTTGTTGTGAGTATGACAAGTGGGTCCCATCGAATAAAAATTTATTAAAACTTTGCCATTTTGGGCAGTCTCAATCGGGGACGGACTATAATAAAATAATCTGACTTTCGGTGGGACGGGAGTTATATCATTTCCCTTGAACAGTCCAATGACAAATAAGTGGACCTCTGCTCAAGTGAACCACCGCACTGGAATGGAGTGGTGGGAAACGAAGGTGGGTTTCGTTTTAGTGGATGAGGCATCATGGCCTGTGGGTTTGGGGCATACGAATGTGGGTTTGTCGGGTTTTCCTTGATTTCAAGCTGTTAATGGTCTATTTGGGTGGGGTTGATGATGGCTTGGGGGTGATGCCGGTGAGGATGGCGACGGGAGTCTTGGTGGGGTCAGTGGCGTGGATGGCAGAGATTGGTTGGGGGGGGAGAGACTTTAGGAAGGAGAGTGCAGGGCACTAGCTACTGGGATTGGAAGTAATCGAGGGTGGAATGGGGTTCCGTGTGTTTGGGGTATGGTTTCAACTTCAATGTCTGTTGATTTCGAGGAAGACAACGGTCGTGTGTGTGCGTGTACTAGATGAGTCATGATCTAAGTAAACCTGCCAAATATTGAACGGGTGTCACGTGCTGTCATGTGATTAGAACTCGTTGAATGTTTAACGGTTCCATCCATAAGCGGACCATATTCCAAAATAATAGAACAAACATGACCAATCTTGAAAACTGTTCTTAAAAGTGACCATTTTTGGAAAACACCTAAAGTTCAGTGACCACTTCATTAGTTCTGTCAAATGATTACTTAAAAACGTAGGGAGATATATGTATGTTTGACCCGAATATAACAGATTTATGCTCTGCTATTCAGCATAAAATAGGCCGCTCTTTTTTGATCCAAGAACAGTCTGGTTTTTACAAAATAAGATCTGGCATTATGTTTGCAATGGCGAGACATCATGTAGTAGTGTGATCCATAGTTACCAGGAACGTGGGACGTTTCGGGACGCGGGACGGGTACGGGAACGAGGAACATGACTTAGTAAATTTTGGGAACGCTGGGGGTAGGATCAATTGGGAACGTGGTACGCTCTATATTGAAAACACATCATTAAGTTGAATATAATAACATATACACACACACACACACACACTTACATACATATATATATATATATATATATACACACACATATATATATATATACACACACATATATATATATACACACACATATATATATATATACACACATATATATATATATACAATACAATGGCGGACCCAGGAATTACACTCAGTGGGTGCCAAAAATATTTACTTTAAATTTTAACCAATAATTAATAAATCGACAAATCCAACGTAAAATTAAAAAACTCTTTAAAATATAAGTTTTGTATAAACATATACTAATTTGTAACTCATTTCTTCTTATTGTAGTAGTTTACTTGAAAATAGTAAGCTTGTATTATGAAGAAATAAAAACCTAATATTTATAAAAAAAAAATATTTATTTCACTTAAAAGTGATGTTAAAAATTTCAATTATACGATTTTCTATTTTTTTTTTTTTTTTTTTTAAAGCTCATATATCACAATACATGCAAATTTTTTAATTTGAATAATAAATATAAACTAAAGTGATGATTAAAGAAAATATACATGTACGATTTTCTAAAAGTCAAAAAGAATTTATTTATCATATTAGAGGTTAAACAAAATGAGCTAATTCTTTGAGAAAAAAAAACAAGATAGCAGCCAGCAAGTATCGAGCCCTGGTCTTAAAAAATGTAGACTAAGCGCCTCATCCACTAAGCTGGCTACAACATTTATTCATATATCGAACAATTAAATAAATATAGCAATATACCAGAGGTAAAAAAAATAACAATACAAATTATTTTTCAAAATTGGCTCGTCACAAGGTGGGTCCGCCCCTGTATATATATATATACACACTTTTAGGGTGATAAAAGAGTATAATGTAAAGGAGGATAACCATAAAAGATTGTAAATGCAGACAAGATTCTACGTTGATGACCTTTTATTTTCCGGTACGATTGTTTGAGTACTTTGGGTCGAGTTCCCTTGTGAACCCGGGACGTGGGACGACGGGGGGTTGGGAGTTCCCGGTAACTATGGTGTGATCTTCGTTGTTGACCCCCATCACTTGTGGGAAAATTTGCACTATGACATCATTTTCACCCCCTTTTGTACCAACTTTCTTTATGAAATTTTGTAATTTTATTTTGAAGTAAATCTTGACCGCCATTGATTTTTTTTTTTTGGGCATCGCCACAACTCAATTTCCCCGGAACTTAAACCACATATTCTCTTGAAATCAACCACGTGCATCTTAACCAATCAGGATGCCTCCATATGCACTTATAACTTGCAGCTTGATATGTTTGCAGTGTGTTCAGTGGCATATGAACTGCAACTACATTGCAACTGGATCAAGCGACAAAACAGTTCGCTTGTGGGACCTACAAAGTGGGGAGTGTTCCAGAATTTTCATTGGACATAGGAGTATGATCTTATCCTTGGCAATGTCACCTGATGGTCGATATATGGCATCTGGGGATGAAGATGGGACAATTATGATGTGGGATCTTTCTAATGGTCGGTGTGTCACACCTTTGATGGGTCACACTTCTTGTGTCTGGTCTCTTGCTTTCAGGTAAAATATTTTTCCCTCACGATAAATTCTCATAGTACGAGCATATTCCATCCGTCCCATAACAAAGTACCCATTTTGCCATTTTGGGTTTCCAATCGGAAAGTCTCATTTTCCCAAAAAGGAAATTTTATAATACTCCTTCCGTCCCACTCGAATTAGGACAAATTGCCATTTTGGGTGTCCCACTCGAAATAGGACAACACCAAAATGAAAATGTTTTATTTAATGGGACCCACATTTACACTCACCACAACTTTCCGCTCATCATTCTCTACGACACTTCTTGCTCCTACCTCACTTTTCATACTCACAACACCAACTCCACTAACACTTTTCTTTAATCCCCGTGCCTAACTCAAAAATCTTATTTCAAGTTGGACAGAGAGAGTACTTCTTTATTAGTGGGACCCACTTGTCATACTAACTATCCACTTCTATTCCCTATCCCAATTTATATCTCCCACCTCACTTTTCATATCACAACACCTACTTTTCCTTAATTCTTGATCCTAAAAAAAAATGGATATTTTGTTTTGGGACGGAGGGAGACCCATTTAAAAGATGAAAAAAGATTTGGGAACCTTTGAGTAGTCAATACTCCCCCGTCCTGGAAATATAGTCCCATTTGGTTTTGATGGTTAATACAAATGAACTTTGACCAAACATTAAACATCAATCTAAAAACTGTAAAATTTGTAATTGATAAATCACTCATGATTTATAAATAACAATTTTTACAATTTACAATGATTATTAGATTGACATTAATATTTGGTCAAAGTTCACTTGTGTTGACCATCAAAAACCAATTGAGACTATTTTTGCAGGGACGGAGGTAGTATGTTATGTTCTGATTCATCCCTGTTTCTATTTCAGCTGTGAAGGGTCGCTGTTGGCATCTGGTTCTGCTGATTCCACAGTAAGATTGTGGGATGTTACCTCAAGCACAAGGTTGTCAAGATCAGAAGAAAGGTTAGTTCTTTCCATACTACTCCCTCCGTCCCAAAATGATCTTCCCATTTAACTATTCCAACTTTTAAGGATATGAAAACTTGCTTCACTAACCATGTTTTGTTTATACACTTTTAAGCCCAAGTTGTAGAAATGGGAAACTTTCTGAGACAATGAAAAATGACAAATAGGAAGATTATTTTGCCACGGAGGGAGTATCATTCTTTGTTTTGTGTTCTTTTTCTGATATTTACATTCTTCACTACCAAAAAATTCACAAGTGGAATATGTTTTTTTAATAGTAAAAGTGGTAGTACCAACAGACTTAGATCGCTGAAGACTTTACCAACAAAGTCAACTCCAGTCTATTCTTTACGGGTACAATCTTGAATACTCACATTTCATTTTTCCCTCAGTTATTGAAGACTTTGAAGAACGAATAACAACTCATTTTTCTTGTCTGGCAACAGTTCTCTAGGAGAAATCTTCTGTTTGCTGCTGGGGCCCTCTCGACAAATGCCTAAGTTTCTAATACACGATCAAGTGCTACTGGCTCGAGGGACGTAAGGTTGTGTAAAATTATCTTCTGTTTTATTGCATTTTATGTATTTTAGTTGTGATTTTTTTTGGCAGCGTCTCTAGTTTTTGTAGGTCACTTATTGTGCAAACTTCATGCAACGGGGTTATGTTGCGCTCAGTTTTCAGTCGATCTTTTAGGCCCCGCCCCCGACTTCAACTGACAGTTAGATTTGTATTGTTGTAATGGTTATTTGTAGTTAGATTGTGTTGTAGCATGGTTTAAATCTCCTTCAACCTCATTCAAAGACGGCCGACGGTGAATTTCAACATAATTTTAATTGATAATTTAAAATAATTTTAATGTCATTAGATCATTCAAGGCTATTGATTAGAATTGAACAGTTTTTTAGTTCACTTCTATACTTTGTCTAGGTTACAGTTTTTTTTTTTTTTTTTTTTAATTTAATTATTATTATTAGTACTTAATAAGTGTTGCAGTTAACTTGTCGATCAAAATTTTAGAATTTTACTTGATATGTGTTTTTACATTGATTGTACTATGATAAAATTTCATTTTTTTTAAATTTAGAAAAGTGATTTTTATTAGACATTTTTGTTAACACTTACTCCCTCTGGTCCAAAACATCTGTCGCTTTTGGTCAATGAGATGTAACTTTGACAAATAATTTAAATAAAAAATAATGATGCTAATAAAAATTTAAAATTTTTCATAGTATTATAATTAATAATATTTTTAATAACAAATTTTAAGATTTTTATTGGGATCATTATTTTTTGTTTAAATTTATTGGTCAAACTTACATATGTTTGACCAAAAGTGAGTTATTTTGGATAGTTTCAAATTCAACTTCTCCATCCATCCATCTGTATATTTGTTTGCCAATACAATTTTTCTAAGTAAGGTATATGAGAGCGATTTGGTGCAACTTTTGCACCATATTTTGCACTAAATGTTGTTGCTACTTCAGTCCATTGCACCAATTTTTGCACTAAAGAATATTTTGAGCATATTTTCCTTGGGCTAATGACAATTTAGACCCTAAAGTGATATACCACATTTCCAAACGGATCCTGATGTTTTTTTTTTCCGCCATATCAGACCCTGATGTGAAAAATACTCGCCAGATAGGGCCTTTTTGACAGAATTCGTTAAAAACTCAGTTAAAAAACATGACGTGACTAACGAAAATAGGTAGTTTGAATTGAGATTAACTATTAAAGGTGTTAAATAGCATATCTAAAAACTGAAGGGAGTTAAACCAAAAACTCAAAAAAATAAAATAAAATTCTCACCTCCCCATCTTCTTCCCAACGACGGCTCTACATTTTTTGCCGTCGCCGTCTTCCACTACTCATCTACACCGACCTTTCCCCCTTTTCTCTCACAGAGTACAAAAATGAGTAATAACCCCCAATAGAGGCTGTGTTTTTGAGTTCACAGTTTGCTTTGGAAATTAATTACTCCCTTTGTCCTAGGAAGATAGTCTCATTTTGACTTTTTATGGTTAATAAAAATGAACTTTGACTAACTATCTGTGACTATCTAATCATTCTAGTGAAATTTTAAAACTTGTAATTTATAGATCATTAAGTGACTTATCAATAACAATTTTTTTTAATTTCATTGTAATCATTAAATTAAATTGACACTAATATTTGGTCAAAATTTATTTTTTGTTGACCATTAAAAGTCAAAATGAAACTATCATTCTAGGACAAAGGAAGAGGAAGTATTTGTTTATCACCATGTGAAAGTTCTAGGTTCATCAAGAGACCTGCACATGTACCCTTTGTTTGTCTTCCACCTTACGCCATATACTCCCTCCGACACAGCTCATTTGACACTTATTTTCATTTTGGTCCGTCCCAGCTCACTTGACACTTCCCAAAATAGTATACTTGTTATAATTTTATATTCACTCTACCACACCACTCATTCTCTCTCTTCATTTTCTACCACTCAATTTATTCAACCAACACTACTATTTACCCAACTCATTCTCTCTCTTCATTTTTCACCACACATTTTCCTTATTTTATTCTTTTTTCTTAGTTATTGTGCTCACCCCATGGGTGTCAAGTGAGGTGGGACGGAGGGAATACATGTTAATTGAGAAAAAAACTGTTTATCTAACGTGATTTTGTTTGTTATCCAAACTTGAAAATCCATAAGGTAAACAATGTTGCAATATTGATGATTTAGTAATTTTAACTTATATTTTATACTGTATTTTATTTTTTTGACTTAATATTTTATACTATAGTTACAAATCATCATTTTGGATTTGAGAACTAGATTATTAGTCGCTGGAACTAATAATCGATGATAAATAATACCACGATAATTAATAATGCTTATACATACCGTATATCAAACGAGCCAAACGCGAAAATTATTTTGGGACGGTGGGAGTAATTAAGAAGTAATAAAAAGGGAAAATAAAATAGTTATTTTTTTTATTTTGTTTTGAAAGAAAATGATTATTTATATAAAATAAAATATATAAATAGTGAATGCTCAAAAAGAAAATTTATTGATTTAACACAATCAATAAATAGTTTTTTAAAACAAATAATTCAAATTTGGTAAATTTAAAAAATTGATGAAAATCATGATAATGAAATTATATTGTGTGGTTTTATTTAATATTTTGATAATTGTTTTTTGCTCAAATAAATATTTTTATAAGTGTTTTGATTTCAGCACTGTTAAGTTTGGAATTTTCATTAAGCCCCTTAAATGAAATATCAACTTCAAACTACCCAATTCCGTTAGTCACGTGCATGGCTCATGCTTTTTAACTGAGTTTTTAACGAATTCCATCAAAAAGTCCCTATCTGGCGAGTATTTTTCACATCAAGGTTTGATATGACGAAAAAAAAAATCAGGGTTCGTTTGGAAGGGTGGTATATCACTTTAGGGTCTAAATTGACATTAACCTTATTTTCCTTACACCTCATCTTTTTACTATTTTCTTGGTTTCTAAAAACTCAAAGTTTACATTTTCTATATACGGCCCCTCTAATTGAGATGTTAAAATTTCAATTTAAAATTGTGAGACCTTTTATCATCGTGAGCCCTAGACGTACGTGTGCTCACCCTTGTCCGTGCTCAAATATATAGAAAGATGGAAGTAGGGGGTGGCAAATTGGGTATTTTTAGGTTTACCCACTAAAGTTAAAAATTCATTGGATACCCGTGTGTTTTTAACTTAAATGGGTAGATCGAAAATACCGAATTTACCACCCCTAGATGGAAGTAACTTTAAAGATATACTTGTACAATGTGGATAAGGAAATGGCCACAATAATAGTACACAAGGCACAAAATATTCTCATGGCTTCAACTGATGACTCTAAAGTTGTCAACAAAATGAAAGGTTACTGACCAAACATCACTAAGCAAGTTCGACAACTTCAGAATTGCTATAAGCTTATAGTACATCATGCTTGAAAAATTGCACTATACATTTGTCTTCAAGAACTTGAAAGTTTTCATATGAAGAAATGTGAAAACATCACTACCATTAATATACTCCCTCCGTCCCAAAATGATCTTCTCATTTGGCATTTTTCATTGTCCCAAAAAATTCTTCACATTTCTACAACCTAAGCTTAGAAGTGCCCAAACAAAACATGACTAGTGAATCAAGTGTTCATATCACTAAAAGTTTGAATAGTCAAATGTGAAGATCATTTTGGAACGGAGGGAGTAATATACTGTTGTTTCATTTATCCCACCAAGAGATCCAAATCCTTGTCAGAAGATTACAGAGATCAGGCCTTATGCACAAGAGCAATGCTAGGGGCACAAAATAAGCTCACAAAATCTTGCTCACAAAATGAGGTGATGATATTTTATTGGTTGCATCGATAATGGACCCTCCACACTTTACTTAAAAACATCAATAAAATCATTACACCTAAGATTTTGTGAGCAAAATTTTGTGTTTTTTTTTGTGCCCCTAGTATTATTCTATGCACAAACTCAGCACATTTCTTTTTTGTCGATCTCAAAATAAGCGTCACATTTTCAAATAAAGAAACACTCGACGTGTAATTTTATCATTGTACAGAACAACGTACAAAGTACTACTCAGAAGTTTGACAAGTCAACTACGACAACTATTACGAGCAAAAGGCAACACATAGCTTGAATGGAGTAGAACATATTCTAAAATATTGCATGTTAAGGGCTATCACTTTATGTTGATTATAACAGACTCAATTGCACCAAGATTTTCATTCATTCATGTAAGCTACCCTCCTCCGCCACATAATGAATGTCCATTTTTACTCTGATAAAAAATGGACATTCATTATGGGACGGAGGAAGTAGTCTACAGTGTTCATCTCTAATGGCAATGAAATACAGGAAGATGGCTGCTTACAATTGCAGCAGCTACATATAGATTAGGACCTATAACTAACAGTGAGATGAATAATTCGAAATAGCCAATTTTACAGCCTAAACTTGGTGGATTATCTTGTAAGTGGCTCATAAAAGAGGACTTCCAACTCCATACCTATTAAAAATATTTAAAAAAAAAAGAAAAAAAAATCATATCAGAATACGATATAAAAAGATATATCCTCCAGTCCCAAAAAGATAGTCCTCTAAAAAGATATACATCCAGTCCCGGAAAGATTCCCATTTGACTTTTGGTGGTCAACTCAATTGGACTTCGACCAAATTTATATAAATCCTCATGAAATTTTAAAAAGTTTTTTTTGATACGTTACAAAGAATACTATCAATAACACTTTTTAAAATTTCATTTGTATAGAACTTTGGTCAAAGTTCAATTGATTTGACCATCAAAAGTCAAATAGACTATCTTTATGGGACGGAGTGAACATAAGTCTCAAGTGAAATATGGGATAAGATGGCTTCTCACCTAAATGAGATCTTTATCTTTTAGCAAGAGTTTTCACATTTTCCATCTAAAAATCAGCACGACTGATAGTTTCAGCTAATTCACGTCTTTCTCATGGTGTCAAAAGGCATGAGATTGAGACTTGCTTGGTCATCTGGAACAGTCAAAAACACGGTATTTTTTTCCTACTGAGTTTGTATCAAGTGTTTAGACTCCATGGGAGGACTTGTTTTTATCATTTCTTTATCCGTCCCCTTTCCTGAAGCACTGAGCTTCTTCTCATTTTCTGCTTCCTTTTGTGCTTTCTTCTTCTCAAGCTCAAGCTGTTTGCAGTTTTCTTCATGGGCTCGACCAAACATTCTCACAAAATTAAGCAAAGTAGATACAACTGCAAGCAAAAAAATCCAAAAAAATAATAATAAAAAAAGGGCAAAAAAAGATGAAGCACATGATTGAGTATTAGTTTTAAAGTGCATCTGAATATGAACTAATTCAGCATATAAGTGTCATACTATAGGATAAATAAATAGGGCAACCAATAGTTTTTACTTTCAAAGTAGAGGGTCCAACAATTCGGCAGTAGATGCACGAGATAGAAATAATGGTCCGATGCTAGGTGACAAACTCATCTAAAAAGAGTGATGGTGACAAACTAGCTACAACACTTCATATTGCAAGCCCAAGTTAAAAGGCCAATAGTCATGATCACTCAAACAGAGCCTTTTGGTAGTGTCATTGGTAGATTAGGATTTGATTACTCCATCCGTCCCTAAATGAGTTTATTTTCTACTTTGAGGGACATATTAAAAAAGCTGACTTTTAAGCAGTATTTATAGCAAATATGCGTGAGAACTCTTACTATTCACCTTATAGACTTGTAGTAATGCATGTATCTATTGGAATAGGATACTTATTAAAGCTGAATTAAAGGACAATCAATTATAAGACTGTTTTATTTATATAAATAATTGTGTAAACTTTCTTCATTCTTGGATCAACATTTTTGTCAATAACTTCCATAATGGTATCTGTTCTTTCATTTTCTCTGTCTTAAATTTCTTCCTCATTTGTTTCCTTTTCTTTTCTTCATTCTTGGCCTCTTCTGATCTATATTCGTTCTCAAGTTGTTCTTAAACATATCGTGTTCAGTTCCTTTTCTTTTCTGTCTCCTTTCTGTCCGAAAAAGAAATAAAAAGAACTTTGTTTTTCTTTTTCGACCAACAACAACCCTCGACTTCCTGAATGTAACCTAAACAGCCCTCATAACTTTCTAAAGAGCCCCCGACTTTCTTAACCTCTGGAAATCACCCCAGTCACAACCCGCCACCAAAAACCCGCCCCGCCCCAATAAGGGGCACAAAATTGGTCATGCGCAGGAATTAAGAAGAGAGTATGAATATTTTATAAATAATAGTAGTGGAGTAGGTGTTGTGAGTATGAAAAGTGACGTAGGAGAGAAAAAGGGGGAAAGGAAAAGTAAGTGGATAGTTGTTGCCAGTATGAGTGTATGACAAGTGGGTCCCATTGAATAAAAAAATATTTTAAAATTGTATTTCAGGTAATGTGACTTATCAATGGGACACCCAAAGAGGAAATTTATGCCCCTTATTATGGGACGGAGGGAGTATTTGTGATTTTGACTTCAACATCAAGGTGAAAGAAGCAGCCAGATAAACGTACCTTGCTCAAATGGGCATCGTGCTGGATCTTCTCCAAAATAAAGAGCCAATGCATCTGCATTTCTACCCTAAAAAATTTTGAATAGTGAGTACTCAGTTTACATAAATACCATCTCGTCTAACAAAAAGAACAGGAACGATCAAAGTCAAAGTCTGGGACAAACCACTCCAGCATAGAGCGAAGCCAAAGATCTGACTTCAGCCTCAGCAAATCCAAGAAATTCTTTTAGTGTCTGAACATGTTAAAAAATAATAGTAAGAAAGAGTATAAAGAGTACAAATTAACATTTTTAGAACTTAATTTTTTTAACAACACCACACTGATTTTTATAGAGAGTATAAGCTTTCTGAGTAATTTTACGCAGGGCAAGTGAAAGGCGAGTATCAGGCACCCCATCCCTTGCTAACAGCTAAAGCACATCAAGTTGGGTGTTGAAGCATCAGAAGTAGTAGCTACTACACAGACATACTATCATAAGGAAACTAGTAAACTTGTGAGACGGTTTTTCTACAGAAACCTTTTAGTCATGTATAAAAGGAAAACTCTAGCTCTTTTTAATATTCAGGGTTTTAAAGTCTTTGCAAAACAGATCTTTTTAAGTATTACTCCGTAGTGAATTATTTGCAATAGCTTTAACTTTTGAGATCTTTTTGCTTGAGCTTTTAAGTGAACAAAAGAATTGAAGGTGGGCCTTTAAAAGAGTCAGACTCGTTCAGACTGGCATACTAAACAGGGCCAAGGATGAGCTTCACGAGTCACATCTTGATGAGTAGGTTTTTGGGGGAAACTAGTTTCTGCATCTTGATACTTAGTGCAAATTCAATTAAGTAGAAGAATCAGTTGGATTAAAACCATCATATGACCCAGTTCTAGTAAAATGCGCCCTCAGTCCATACTATGCGACTATGCGTAACAGTTGCCTTGTCAAACTTGTTAATGAATGTTCTTTACTTTTTTGTACATTACTTGTACCATGGTAAAATTTCAATAAGACTCGTTCCTTATTTAGAAATGTTACACTTAATTTGGGACGGACCAAAAAGGAAATTGCAACACTTATTAAGGGACGGAGGGTGTAAAAGTTTAAAAGAAGTCTGGCTATTGCTTTGTCTATGCATGATACTGCGAACCACTTAAAACAAAGAGTAGATGGTGACAGTAGCAAACACTTCATGTAACATACTTGGGGGGACCTATATATTTGTAAGAACCTAACTGTTTAATTATTAAACCGATAGTGATTCTCTCTAATGCAGAGAGTTGACAATTAGCTTATATGTTTCTGATTCGCTGACTGAAACCAGGAAATTAAATTGGATAAATAGTGATGATAATTTGATCCTAACATCAAGGCTTGAATATCAGACAAATATAACTCAATGCATGTTGTGTATGAGTATAAGGACCATGATTAACGAATATAAATTCACAGTCGCTTATGTCTGTAATGTACCTTGCAGAACATTTCCGACACTGGACCATCATTTTCTGAGGCAGTCAGTTCCTGTACAACTTTCTCCAGCCCTTTGCTAATGGCTTGCATTTCTTCAGCCAAATATTTTAAGTGTATCTACAGAAAAACTCATGGTACAGTTGATAAAATGCCAAAATCAAATATTATGGGCACAAAAAATTTACAAGATGAAATACCTTAGTTGAAGCCTCCAAACTTACAAGATCTTTAGCAAAATCCAACAGTTCAGGTAGCTTATCAGCAAGCACCTACAAATTAACAGAATAACACCTTTAACGTCAAAAGAATGTGCAGGCAAACATATGCTAAATTAATAAATTGCTTCGTCAGAAACATGTATTACATCAATGTTAACCGAGTATATTTAATTCAAAAATCATTCCAATTTAACTAAAGGTAAATCATAAAAGCGAAACACAAAGCACATGTGCAGATTAAACTTTTGTACCTTGCATAGATAGTGCATGAGAGTCAACTTGTTGTTTCTGGCTCGTGTATCAGTGAGTTTAAGAAGACTATCCAATCGAAAGCCAACAGCAGAACCTGTCACATGAAACTTAATACATAATTTTATATAAAAGAAAAGTAAACCAAGCCTTCAATGTAAGCAATGTATTAAGGGTTGAGGACAAATATGGTTACATCCTACCAAATAATAAATACCTTAGTATACATATGAACGCGTAAATTCACATTGGAGTAACCCTAACAGTTGCTTTAGACTACCATTTCATGTTCACATTTCTAATCGTGAAGCTGGGATTATAGCATAATAAGCTTTAAAAGGAGGACAAAACATATTGTTACATCGCAAAAAATAAATACCTTACTATACATATGAACGTGTAAACTCAAAGTCAACAAATGATCCATTTCAATGAACTTAGTGTGTGTTGAATTAGAAAATATAAAAATACTTCAGTGTAATTTTTTATTGGAGGAACCATATGAAATTTAGTTTTTCATGGATCTGTAATGCTGTCATTCTAGTTCAATCAAAGATATTATGAATTAGAATCAGAAAAATGGTCATGGTGCCAATCATCCAGCTATATACTTCGGGGAATATGGTCTCATATTGCAAATAGAACAGAGGGATTACCCAAGAAATGAGTTGCAACATAATCTATTATGCTGGCTTTTGCTGCCCAATGTTATCAAGTTGATGAGTGAGTTTTTACTCACTTTATTAGATACTTTTAAGCTTAATTATTGCTTTGTTCTCAAGCTTTTGTTTTTTAATTTGTGTATTTTTGTGTTTTTGTTGTCTAAGGTGATTATGTGCTCAATCGACAAGAAAGAGAGAGAAAAAGTGCTTAATTGAGTAATGATGCAAAGGCCAGGGACTGCTGTGCAAAATCTGCTGAAATCCAGGGACTAAAATGCAATTTCTGATACACAGGGACTGTTCTGGAATTTCTGAAATAATGAGGACCAAACTGGAAATTATCAAAATATGAGGGACCTTAGAGGAATTTCGGAATTCAGCCCAAAAATTACCCCAAGTTGGAAAAGGAATTTAATTTCCTAATTCATTATGATATATTTTGATTATTCTTTTTAGTTTAGGATTTCTTTCTTAGTTTCCTTTTCCTTTTAGAATTCTTTTTCCTTTTTAGTTTAGGATTTAGATTTAGTTCTCTTCTATAAATAGTAGATTAGTTTTCTTGTATTTTTTATCAAACAATGTAGCTCGTAAATATTTGTAAGGATTTGCAAGGTTGGAGGTAACTTTTATCTTTTTATTTAATTGAGGTATTTTTCTTTTCAATCTTTTGATCTCTATTCATAATTTTACTTGTGATTAATTTAAATCTATTGCTAGGGTTTGTAGATTTGATCACCCTATTTATCCTTGTGATTGATTTTTGCTAGAATTTTTTATTTACTGTGGCAGTGTAGAAATTCACAAGTAGCATCTTCATAGTTTATGCATGTGCCATGGTAAATTGTGAAGTGGGTAAAATTAGACGATTATCTATATGAAAGAATTGTAGAAAGCGTTCTTGATCTTAGTTTCTTTAAATCACTTAAGCAATTAATTTTTGGATCTAGACTGTGCCAGTTAGATTTGATTATTGATTAGGGTTTCTAGTGAGTGTGCCACTGCTAGTAACTAAACTGAAAGAAGAAACAGAGATTGAAATAGATCTCGTGATCAAGTGAGTAGGGTGAAAAGTGAAAAGATGTACCAATGATAATTGAATTAAAGACAGAGATATCTTTTAATTCTGCGATTCCTATCATTTATATGCTTGCTCATGTTGATCACCTATCTTTTTATTTGTCGTTATTTATTTTTATTATGTTTATATAGTTAAATAACTTTGAATTAATCCAAGTCCCTGTGGATCGACCCTTGTGTTTGCATATTGCTATGACGATAGCTCGTGCACTTGCGAGGTATTATAATTTAAATGCCCAAGTTTAATGAAGAGAGATAGAGGGATTGAAGAATTTCACTCAGTCCTTGTGCCACAAGTACCCAATTCTTGTGCCACAAGGGCTGGCCAAATGAATTAAATTTAAAAGCCCAAGATTATTGAAGATGAATAGTGGATTGGAAGTTAGGTTGAAGAAATATGGAAGAAATTGGCCCAAGCAATGAAGACCAAGGAGCCCAATACAAGCCAAGCCACCAGCAGGCCCAACTCGGAAGGCCCATTCTCTGGCCCAAAGCGGCTTGGACAAAATGCATGTACCAGGTGCGTTTTCAGCGTGTCTGGCGCGTGATCGACGGTTCCTGGCACGTGAACGAGGCTGGACCGAGAGTGGGGGCGCGTGCAGGCGCGTGTGAGCCGGCTGGAAGGCAGAATTTTGGTTATTTTTGTTTAATTTTAATTCCTTTTATTTTCCTTATTGTTTTAGGACTTATTGTAGGTATAAAACTAGGTTTTCTTTTTGTTTTTAAAGGGAGATTTGGAGAGAACACAATTTTTAGATTAGGTTTTATATTTCTTTTTCATGGAGATTTCAAAGTTCCATATGAGGAACTAAAACCCAAACTTTGGGTTTGAATCTTGAACCATCTTTTGTCAATTTGAGGTATTTTTCTTTCACAATTTGATTTCTATTCATAATTTTACTTGTTCTTAATTCTAGATCCGTTACTAGGGTTTATAAACCTGATCAATTTATTTATCTTTGTGATTGGATCTTTGCTAGAATTCTCTGTTCTGTGCCAGAATTAGGGTTTTCACTGTAGCAATTTCATGATTTATGCATGTGCCATGGTAAATTGTGATTAGGGTAAAATTAAGCAATTATCTATTCTAATAAATAGAAAGTGTTCTTGATCTTAGTTTCTTAATTCTTGAATCAATTAATTTTGCGATCTAGACTGTGCCAGTTAGATTAATTCATTAATTAGGGTTTCTAGTGAGTGTGCCACTGCTAGTAACTAATCTGAAAGAAGAAACAGAGATTGAAATAAATCTCGGATCAAGTGAATAGAGTTAAAAGTGAATTGATGTATCGATGATAATTGATTAAAAAGGTGGGGACGGAAACAAATCTGAAGTATTCTTTAATTATTGTTTTTGCTCATATTTAGTTTAATTTATGTTCTTAGGATTTAATAATTATAATTTCCCCCCAATCTGGTCAAGTGATTGTTCGTAAATAAATAACCGTTCTTCGTGGATCGATTCTGGACTTGTCCCTAACTACATATTTTTAGAACCTAGTCCAGGTTTAATTTGTAGGTGTGCGATTTAGCCTATCACAAGTTTATCTATTCGCACGATTAGTGTACGCTTCTCTCATTTAACTACTAAAATGGAATCTGCTACATCGAAAGACCAAGTTATTCATATTTTATTTCCAGTCACTAACTAGGGAGCCTGCAACTTCTCAACCCTTAAGAGTTGACTTTTAGGCGTCCATGGTCCTTAATAAAGTCTTCCAAAGATCTTAGCAATATTGTTTCATTATTTACTTATTCTTTACAATTTATGAACAAAGCAAACAACTTTTGGAGAGACTTGTAAGAGTTGAAGGAAAACGTTTGGCACATAACTTAACTAAGATCAATTACTAGCAGAAACGCATCCTGACCATTCACCACTTCCACCAACCATCAATCTGATGCCTTACCCCCAACCCACATTGAAAAAGTCAACAGACAGTCATTAGACACAACTGATAGCTTCATTAAACAAAACACAACTTACACTTGAACAATCCTACCTACAATAGATCACTGTTTGTGCAATCTTTCCATGACATTCAATATGTTACTTCAAGAACTTTCAAAATTTTTGAACAAACTTCTTTCGCCCTCAAAGTAGCATTGTATTGCATATCAATTCACGGGAAAATTAAAACTACAGAAAAATTTGACAGCCAAAACAGTGTCCGAAACTGCAATTTTGAACCATGCTCAACACCAATTAAGTTATGGCTTCTAGGCTTCTATGCATCTTCTATTGATATTTATTCTCTTGTTAACTAAGTTCCTAACATGCTTTCAGTGCTTTAGATCACAAATCCTTGAAGGATAGACACATAATTGCAATAGACCTTAGAGCCAACTTCTCTTAAAATATTAAATGACGCGAATGAAGTGAAGGTAAATGCATTACCCCTTGCAGTTCCATGATTTAAGGCATTACCCAACGAAAGAATAGTTTGCATGATCCTCTTTAACTTGACTGAATTCCTAACCTGAGAAAAGCTTTGAGTTAAGATGGTTTACATAAGAAGTCGAGAAGAAACAGAACATTTGTAAACATAAACAGAAGAATGAAGAAATCACGGAAATAAGTACACAAAAAATGAACTCGCCTCTTCTGATGTACAGTTTACAATATTTAGATTTTTTCTGAGGTCAACAACCTGGACAAAGGCAAAAAAAGAAAAGAGGAATAGTGGTCAACTGGGGGAAACCTATAAAGAGATAGTAACATGGCGATCTACAACATTTTGTCTGACCTGGCTGTGAAATTGTATTTTAAACGAAAAAACTCTTAGCTTTGACTCCACTCTTGGAACTTTCATCAACTCCAAGAAAAACTGTAAAAAAAAAAAATGTGTTCAAACCATATGTCTCACCAGAAGTTATGAGCATTAAGAAAGAACAAGAAAAGAAGAGTCGCCCAAGATGTAGCCCTACCAAATCTAACATGATTCAACTAATATGATCCATTAAGGGTGACATTTGAATGACTAGACAAAGAAAGCACATACAACGCACCTGTTCACATTTTCCTAGGTTTTCCTTCTCACCTTTGTAATTCTGAGACCAGAAGAGTAGTAATAGTTTAGATTAGTAAAACCTCAGAATAATGACAACATTTCTTACTCTTACAGACAGCAACAGTAATATGTGCTTTGATACAACAACAAAAATAAAGCTAAGATACCAAAATGATTGGGGGTTGGCTAATATTAAATGTCAAATAAACTCGTCAATGAGAGGTGAGAAAACAATTAAAAAGTGGAGAGATGGTAAAACACCAAAACAATGAGATCTGCAAAACATATTTAAAAGAGAGTGTGATTGCAACGAGAACTATACTGTGATTGGACTGGGAAATGCCTCCAGTAGCTTACTGCCCCTTTTCCTAATATTTCATTTTGGTGACATATTGTTTGTGATAAGTCATTCAGGTCACCGGCGGAGCTAGGAGTAGTGGAAGGGGGCAATTGCTCCCTTTAATAAAAGATAATTTTTTTACTAGTGTATTTAGTGTAAAATTTAGGGGTATTAGTGCAATATATTGAAACTTGCCCCCCTTTGTGGGAAGAAAAAAATACACTAAAATTGTATGTTGCCCCCTTTTACTTAATGATACTAATTCCCCCCCCCCCCCCCCCTTCAAAAAGTTTCTGGCTCCGCCACTGAGGAATTATTAAACATACAGACCAATAAGTATTATGAACAAATGAAATTAAGGAAGAACACAAAAGGATCCCTGACCTTGAGAAGATCCATTTCTTCTTTTGTTGGACAAAATTTAATAAGATTATCAACCTGATCAACATCCAAGGCTGAATCATCCAAAGCAAGAACTGAGCTCTGTAAAGCATATGTGTCAAATTAGAGCTCTACACTACTGAACAGTCAATAAGTATCATGAATCAGACTAGAGGAAGTGAAATAACTAAACAAAAATGGACAGCAAAAAATAATGATATGCATGAGTGTGGATGTTGATAATCTTGAATAGGACTGCGCGGAATCACTAAGCTTATAATAAGCTCCAAATCCTATTGGCAAGATAACTTCCAGTTGTTAGTCCATGCCATTGTTATATACTCCATCCAAAATTAGTGTCCCAGTTGTTTTGTCACTCAATTTTAGGATGGTGTTGTACTTGTTCGTACCATGTTTATACCATAATAAAGTTGCACTAAAAACTATTTCCCTTTTTTAGAAACATGACACTTATTTTTGGATGGACCAAAAAAGAAGGGTTAATTGCAATTTGGTTACCTGAGTTTTACAAAATTCTGCAATCGGTTACTAAATTTGTCAAAGTTGCGATTGGGTTCCTGAGTTTGCTGAACCGGAGCAATCAGGTGTAAAATTTGTTAGTCAGTTAAGAAACTAACAAAATGGACATCATGTGTCACACACGTGATATCTTAAGGGGCATATACGTCATTTCTCCAAGAATTGAGTGGGTAAAAGAGGCACATTACATATTAACAAATAAAAAAAAAAAAAAAAAAAAAACTACTTCAACAGTCTGCCGTTTCTCTCTCTCTCTTTCTCTCGATTTCTAATCCCGTTTCGTTTCCACCATTATCGTTCCCACCCAGATCCCCTTCTCCTTCCTTCCTTCCTTCCTTCCTTCCTTTCCTCCATGTAAGCAGGCGAGGAAGTATCTAATTCAATTGAATCAGCTTTTAGGTTTTGTTTTAGTAGTTCAATCGAAGAACAATTTTGGTCGGATTCATTGTCTAGTGAGGTGATACCACCAAGGGGCAACGAGGCGGCGGTGACTCCATCACCGGAAACAGGTGGTGGTGGAGCTGCTGCCGGCGATGGCTTGGCCCTTGTCTAGTGAGGTTTCGCTTCTTGTGCCCCATTTCAAATCGGCGTTATTTTGGCAACAGAGGATTCGATCGGCGTTATTTTGGCGTTATTTTGGCGTTATTTTGGAATCAAATCTGGTAATTTTAATTCCCAATTTGGATATATTTTGGTATTTGATTTTGGTTTTCCAGATTTGGCTGTGAGGATGGCGGTGGAGGTGGTGGTAAGGATGGTGGTAGTGGTGGTGGCTGTGAGGGTGATGGTGGTGGCGTAAATGGTGGAAACAGTAATGGAAGTGAGAAAATGTTGAAGAAACAGTAATGGATTTGATGAGGTTCTTGAGGTTGAGCATGGGTTTGAGGTCTCGTTCTTTCTCGACGGCGTGGTCGAGGGCTCGGTCACTAACCCAGTTGATGGTGGCGACATCGAGGAAGGTATGGCGGCTCTGGTGGTGGTGGTGGTGGTGATCTGGGTTTGATGATAGCGAAGGTGGTGGTGGGTAGATGGTGGCGGTAGGATGATGGTGGTTGTTTTGGGTGGTGGGGATTAGGCTAGAGGTTGAAGATGAAGGCATATTTACATTTCGACCCCTAATCTTTTATTTTTAACACTTGAAACTAAAATATTTGTAAGTGAGATTCATTTACAAGTGGGAATGACATATTTTCCCTCAATAAAAGTCACATGTTTCGCACATGATATACATTTCGTTAGTTTTTTAACTAGCTAACGAGTTTTACACCTGATTGCTCCGGTTCAGCAAACTCAGGAACCGGATCGCAACTTTGACAAATTTAATAACAAATTGCAGAATTTGGTAAAACTCAGGTAACCAAATTGCAATTAACCCAAAAAAGAATGGGTGACACTTATTAAGGAGCTGGAGGGAGTACTTCAAACAATTATACAATCCTTCGTCTTAAAATAAGTGTCCCTTTTTTGTGAAGTTCTCCAAATCAAAAGTCAATTATTACCTTCTTGGTTGTGAGAGTCCTATTAGAAAAAAAAAAAAAAAAAAAAACATTCTTGGTTGTGAGAGAAAAACAAAATGGGTCCATTGATATACACAAACAGAAGTTAACTTGTGGGGCATTCAAATAAGATACTTGGAGTGAAATACTTTTAAGACCTAAGTAACCTAACGTCGAGACTCTTATTGTGGGATGGACGGAGTATATTTTTAGTGAAAGTTGGTCACCAAATTAAGAGACGAAGAGGAACACCAGGGAAAAGACTGATACTATTATACTCAGTCCGTCCCAAAATGAATGACACTTTCTTAAAAAGAAAAATGGCCCCAAAAACTTGTCCATTTTTACTGAAATTCATTACAAACACTTTGTCTATGTATTTGTATGTTACAAGTCTATAAGAAGATATGATGATAATGGTAAGCCCACATGTGTATATTTGCTACTCCCTCTGTCCCAGAAAGATAGTCTCATTTTGACTTTTTATGGTCAACAAAAATAAACTTTGACCAAACATTGGTGACAGCAATGAAATCCTAAAAATTGTTATTGATAAATCAAGTAATGATTCATCAATTACAAATTTTAGAATTTCACTAGAATGATTAGATCGTCACCAATGATTGGTCAGAGTTCATTTTTGTTGACCATAAAAAGTCAAAATGAGACCATCTTTCTGGGACAGAGGGAGTATGAAATAAATTAACAGACAATTTTACATATATTGTCCCTAAGAATTTAAAATGTACAACATTATGGGACTGTGGAAGTCGTTGATTAGTGAAGACAAATGCATAAACTACTATTTCCTACATGCATTTCTTAAATACTACAAAGAACTATCTTTCTGTTATAGCATCTACAAAGCTATGTTAACAATAACAATTAAATCGAAAGAACCAAAAAAAAAAAAGAAAAAAAAAAGAAAGAAAGTTAGGTTTCTATTATATACTCCCTCCATCCCTGAGTAAGGATCCTACTCTGGGATTTCATGTTTATTAAGAAAAAGTGAGTAAATAATTATAAGTGGAGAAGAAAATGATTAAGCAATAAAAAAGTGGGTAGAAGATTAGAGGAGAGAGAGTGTAAAAAATATTAAACAACTGCAAGTGGGTTGGTTTTGTTGTAAATAGAGTAACTTTATAAGGATAAAAGTGTCCAAAATACTATTCATTCTTTGCCATTTTAGGGGGGGGGGGGCTTACTCTGGGACGGACTAAAATGGCAAGTGGGAACCTTACTCTCGGATGGAGGGAGCATAATATAAAGTCCAAGGACAGTACACGACACGTGTTTAGAGCAACAAAAGTGAAATGTAAGAGCAAGGAGAAAACTATATGAAAAAGAAAGATAAAGGAGCTTAGCCTACCATCAGATCAGGCAAAGGAACCTTAACTTTTGTGAGCATGATTTCACAGTTATATGCCCTCCTAAGCTCAATCTGCATGATCAAAATTTATACTTCGTAAGTTGATAAAAGATTGCTATGAAATCACAGTTAGCTGTAACAGATCAGCTTCTTCTATTATATTTCGTTTTATGATAGAAAAGGAAATTTCATTATAATGGAGATGCAATGTGCAAATGATAAGAAATCCACCAACTCAAACAGCAGTGTAATAAAAGAAACAACGTATATTAACAAAATGTTTCCAATCCAGTCTCTCCCCAAATCATTCAAAGTAAAGCAAGAGGAATATAAAGCTTGATATACATTGTTAGACCCCTATCTATCAAATTAAGTGTTTTAAGATGAGTTGGTAACTTAGAATGGTATCGAAACTCTGGTTTAACATTGTCTTACCACCCTGCTCGTATTTGTTGCCCGAAGTATAGGGCGTGCACATGTGAACGGGTCAAACATGAGGCGGAATGTTAAGCTTTATATACATTTCTAGGTCCCTATCTAACAGCTTAAGCTTTTAGATGAGTTAGAAATGCATAAGAAACACACCTATAGCTTTAGCCAGAGGAGTAAGGAAGACAACATAATCCCATAACAAATTAAAACCTAGATTTGTCTTGTCAAATATTCTAGCAAAAGGATAGTAAACTGAGCACACTGAGCACAGTTTCAGAGCTCTCTAGTCCGTCCGACTATAAAATGCCTTCCACGTCTGAGAAAGAGTGTCAATTGAACGAAGACTAACTCAATACTCAAAGCAATTATCAAAAGAGAACCGCATAAACCCGAGACCTTGATAAAAGTCGTAATAACTGGAAGAACCGAGCACAAATCGAGATACTATAAATTCGCTTAAGCCAGAAAAAAAATATTCCATATACAAGTAAACTAGATAAGTAAAGAATGATCCCACTTTACGATGAATAATGCCATATGCCTCTAACATGTCTGTGTGTTTGCCACTTGTTAAGCATCAATAAGTAGCACGAGCATGATATTAGAGAAACAGAGTGCAAAACACCATATTAAGGAGAAGTGTTCAATCACCACAACTACCATTATAGCTAGGAGGTCACTCAATGAGGATAGCACTACTAAAGCAAGGGAGTGCTCATTTTCACCATCATGGAAGTATCGTAACTGCAACAGATGAATGATATCCAACATATACGACTAAAATAAAAAGTTATTACATGAAATATAGCAGAAAACCATGTCAACAATATATAGAAATGACATTATGACAGTGACATCTTTTGAAAATTAATGACCAAATTACCAGGTTAACTTTATCTGGTTTAAGTCCTGACCCACGACGGCTTGATTTTCCACCAGTATGTTCAGCGTTTGGAACATTTGCTGAGAACAGAGTTTCAAGTTCATTCATGTCAAACTCAGGAGCCCTGTGATAAACAGTAATTGTACATTAAAGAAGGGAGAAAATTGCGTGAAAGAAATGCAGGTTCAGAAATGAGGAAGCGCGGATTTACTTTGAAGCTTCCTCAGGTTTTTGTGTCTCAGCCCATAGACTTCCTTGCATCGCCCTTGTTAACTTCAACCAATGATATGGTTTCAGGGACGCCTTTCTGGCAGATTGACCGTGTTTAATATTTGTCCGTAACGGCAATTTTCCTTTCGCACCAAACGGTGGTGCTGGAATTGGTGGTATACTTCCATTACTACCAGAACCATTAGCTTTGGATAAGCCATTGGCTAATGGTGATGGAGGTGGCGGAATAGGTGGAGCTTTTGGAGAACTAGCAGGCACAGAATTCTTTGGAGAAGAACTGGGAGGTGGCGGTGGTGGGGGTGCAGAAGATGTTCTCATAGAATTGCCAACAGCCGTTGGATGAGGAGATGGTGGACATGGAGGAGGGTTAGGCACAACGACAGAATTTATGGGGATATATGATGTAGTGGGCAGGGGTGGAGGAGGGGGAGGAGGTGGCAAAACCTTCCTTGAGGAAGGAGATGGAGGAAGACGAGGGCACAGAACCGTTCTTGGGGAAGGAAGAGGTGGAGGAGGCGGAGGAGGAGAGGAGAGATCCTTCCTCGAGGAAGCAGGGGGGACAGAAGAAGAGTTGATGACAACGGGACTTGCAACGATTTCTGAGGAATGGCACGGAGGGGAGACTGATGGAGTTGAGCTCTTGGTAGCGTGATATTTGGTAACTATTGTGGAAGGAGGAGGTGGAGGGGGTACGGGAATCGAATGTGCATTCTTAACAGAAGGACCTAGAGATGCCCCAAGAAAACAGAGTGGTGGAGGTGGGGGAGGAGGGGGAGGACCTGAGCACAAGTGGCTTCTGCCCTGTGATAAGATTCCATCATCAAGGGGCGAGGATTGCGGCAGAGGAGGAGGGGAGGGGGAGGGGGAGGAGGATGATGTGTGGGACGTGGGCCACTAGTTTGTAGCGGGGTTTCATGATTATTTGAAGAATATGTGAATTCTGAAGGTAAATGATGGAAAGGTGGAGGTGGGGGAGGAGGAGGAGGAGCTGAGGGTGAACGTTCACTATCGTGTAGTGACAACTGAGAGGCTTCTTTATCATTGAATTCTGCACTATCATGCAGTAGATCTGTAAAACCAAGAATCGATGGTGCACTGTGGTATCGTGAGATAGAAACAGGTGATCCTTGCAGGGAATTACAATATGAAGCAGGATTAGACAAGGAAATTTGCGGAATACGCTGAGATACAATTTTAGAATATGCAGGCCTCTGTAAAGAAACCTGAAGTTTTTGCGAGTCAATCTTGTTCATTGTTGAGCTCAAACTAAGAGACATTTTAGAAGAAGGCGGGGATTGTTCCGGAGTTGGCAATGGAGAATCTATGCCTTTATTTGCTGATGGCAATGGAGAACTCTTAACATCATTCTCTAAACTGGATACTGGTTTCTCCTCAAGTATTTCAGGACTTGGCTCGTGCAATACACTGCTGTTTTTGGAAATCTGACGATAGTACTTTTCCAATATTTCCTTCGCAGGGTCTTTAGGAGGGATAATCTCAATTTTTTCTTTCTTAACCCCTTGGGCAGATCCCTTCTCCGTTTGATCTTGAAGAATATTAGAAGCTTTGATTCGCTGAAGCATACTAAGCGTTATATCTGCTTTTGAATCTAGCCAGTCCACATTGCTAAACATTTCCTGTACTTTTGCAAATGCTTCAATTGGAAGACCTTCTTTTGCCTCAATACTAGGCAAATCTATAGTAGCACGTGAAGGTTCTGAATCCATCTCAGAAAAAAGGACCTTCATCCATGCATACATCCAAAAACATTTCTATTAGTAAAACAAAATGTTACTCCCGCCATCCCATAATAAATGCCGTGATTTCTTTTTTTTTTATCTGTCCCAAACAAGTGTCACGATTCTGAAAATGGAAATGGTTTTAGTTCATTTTGAAAGGTGCAAGCAAAGTACAAATAAATATTGCACAATCCTTACAGAGGTTGACAAGTCAAATGCCACATTTGTTATGGAACGGCGGGAGCATATGTTAATATATATATGGCTGGGAACAATAGATACCTCTGCTCTGAATTCCTTGGGAAACTGGTCCTTGGCATTCCATAAGATATCAATTTCATCACGGTTCAGCATCAAAATGTTAGATCTAATAAAGGCCGTGTTGAACATTACCCGAAACATCATTTCTTCACGTTCCAGATCATGGTCTAAGTTAATACACTCGAGCACAACATCACCTTGAACATGGCAATTGATGTCGATTTTGACGAGTTCACAATCTGCCTGCAGCAAATACGTTACTTAACATAGCGCTAACAAAAGGTCCTAGACATAGGAAAACAGAAACTAGAGTTTAGAGTCAAAGATGTTGCATTCTTTACAAAAAATGGCTGCAAATAGAAGCCATTCTAAACCTCCAAAAAACAGAATGAGAACTCAAAGTGAATTTAGCCTCTTAAGTTTGGTTTCGAGTGTGTCTAGAATCATAACTAAGTTCTTTTAAGAGAGACTTAGGAAGGTTATGGGTTATGACATTTCTGTAAATCAAAGTACCTTATTAGGGGCAGGCCAATCATTGTTGCAGCTCCAGTTGCAAATGAGGTAGTAGAAGACCTATAGCGTAGGGAAGGAAGGGTCTAGTGTTAAAGTTGGATAGAGTGAAATTGAGGTTTTGATCATGTCATTGAGAGGAAAAGTTTCGGAAATAGGTTGAGACGGTGAATTCAGGGGAGCTTCTAGAATCCTTTTTTTTTCCAGTCATCTTGAATGATGAAGGAAAAGAAAGGTTTGGTGCTACTGGAGGTTTAAGACAACGAGACCATCTCTCTCTTCCTCCTTTACTTATGTGTTTGACATTCCACACATTGTTGATTAAGAGGAGGTTGGGTTGGTCGAGAGGCGTAAGGTTGGCAAGGATAACTTTAGAGTTGCACGTCTTTAGTTTGCTTAAGCCACTATCCCTTTTATGGTAAGGGTATTGGGTGTTAGGATTGGAGTCCTAAACTGTGAGGAAGAAAAGGAGTCTAAGTCGGGGGAGTTGGTGGAGATCAAAAATGGTTCAAACCGGAGGAGGAGTTCCTGGCGGAGGAGCAGGCGGGCGCTTGCCCTGGACCAGGCGGGCGCTCATTTGGACAGTGAGCTGATCCGCCTGGGGGAATTAATTCGAGCGGGCGCTCGCCTAGACCCAAGCGGGCGCCTGGTATGCCGGCTGGGCTGATTTGTTTCCTATTTTGACACAATCTCTCCTTAATTTGATTTAGATCTTCCTTGTACTGCTATATAAGCATAGTCACGACCTAGGACACATTGTAGCAAATTATTAAGGTGTGATTAATAATATATTGGCTTGGTAATTGCCCCCGGACGTAGTTCATGTGTTGAACGAACCGGGTAAACAATTCTTGTGTTCTTGTGTGTGTGATTCTTCCATTATTGTGCTTGTGGGTTTGTTGTTCTTTATCTAGATTGCAACGGGGTACCACTAAATTCCCAACAACTGGTATCAAGAGCTTTGGTTAGGAGGATTCAAAGTTTCATCAGTTGATTAATTTTGAATCACGTTCTTGGGGACTTTGTGAAGCAATCAAGATGAAGAACTCAATCGAGAAATTCAACGGTGTGAATTTCACGTTTTGGAGGACAAGGGTTGAAGATTACCTTTATTGTAAGGATCTTCATAAACCCTTAGGAGCGAAACTCGAAGACATGTCACAAGGGGATTGGGAGATGTTAGATCGGAAGGCGTTAGGAGCGGTGAGGAGCGCTCTAACCGACGACGTTGCACGGAACGCGATGGAGGCCAAGACAACGGTGGGATTGCTACAGATGCTGTCAGACATGTATGAGAAGCCGTCGAATATCAATAAGGTGCATTTGATAAAGAGGTTTGCGAATACGAAGATGTCAGAGGGGCAGACAGCAGCAAGTCATATCGGCAGTTTCAAAGGTATGGTGGACCAATTGAAAAGTGTTGATATTACTTTCTCCGATGAAGTGTTAGCATGTTTTCTACTAAAATCGTTGCCTGATAGTTGGGAGGTAACTGTCACAACGATCAGTACGTCGAAAACACCATTAGTGTATACGGAGGTTCGAGATCTCATCCTTCAAGAGGAGTTGAGAAGGAAAGAGAAAAGGGGAGAATCTTCCGCAGATGGGGCTGCACTTAGGGTGGAGAGAAATAGGGGAAGGGGAGGACCGAAAAAGGGGAAAAAGCCGGTCAAGTGCTACAATTGTGGCGCGATGGGTCATATCAGTTATGATTGTCCGGATAAGGATGGTGATGCACACGTGGTGGATGATGGAGATGTATTAATCCTAGGAGAGGAGCAGTCAGGTGAAGATTGGGTGTTGGATTCTGTAGCTTCTTGTCATGCTAGTGGGGATGCAGAAACAATGGAGCGGTATAAAACTGGAGATTTTGGGGTTGTCTATCTTGGTGATGATCAACCTTTGAAGATCAAAGGTAAAGGGGATGTGTTGATGAAGACACCTAACGGGGCTGTTTTACAATTGCACGATGTGATGCATGTTCCGGACTTGAGAAGGAGGGTGATTTCCGTGGGACAACTTGATAGTGAAGGGTATGGTGTGACCTTCATGGGTGGGTCTTGGGAAATCACAAAAGGAGCTAAGGTGATAGCTCAGGGGGTTAAGGAGAAGATGTTGTACTCTACCTACAATGTCGACATTCGCTCGGGTGGGAGCAAGAGGCTAAAGAACCGGCCTATTGGTGTAGAAAGGAGAGACATCAAGAAACGGTATGTTAGGGGGGAGAAGGACACAAAGTTGATCAACGCGGTGTGGAAGTCCAAGTGCCCTAACAGAGAGCGTGTTCAGACCAAGAGAAGACGATGCAAGAAACAAGGTGTGTCCAAGTTTCAAGGGGAAGCATTGCGAGGAAGGTGGGTCTAGAGGGAGAAGGCGAAGTTAGACTTGCGGAGAGAAATCAAGGTAGAAGCTGATTTGGGGAGGCAAGAACTATCTAACACGGAGGGGTTGAAACGTCGCTTGGTTTCAACTCGCCTTAGCACTTGAGCGGGAGGCTCGGTAATGTCAAGCCAATATGGGGGGGGGGGTCAAATGTGTTCATTCCGTGGTGGGAGTTGATGGGTGTTTCTATGCTTATGAGTTTAGTCTCCAGTTGGGAGATTGTTAGGATTGGAGTCCTAAACTGTGAGGAAGAAAAGGAGTCTAAGTCGGGGGAGTTGGTGGAGATCAAAAAGGGTTCAAACCGGAGGAGGAGTTCCTGGCGGAGGAGCAGGCGGGCGCTTGCCCTGGACCAGGCGGGCGCTCATTTGGACAATGAGTTGATCCGCCTGGGGGAATTAATTCGAGCGGGCGCTCGCCTAGACCCAAGCGGGCGCCTGGTATGCCGGCTGGGCTGATTTGTTTCCTATTTTGACACAATCTCTCCTTAAGATGTTCCTTGTACTGCTATATAAGCATAGTCACGACCTAGGACACATTGTAGCAAATTATTAAGGTGTGATTAATAATATATTGGCTTGGCAATTGCCCCCGGACGTAGTTCATGTGTTGAACGAACCGGGTAAACAATTCTTGTGTTCTTGTGTGTGTGATTCTTCCATTATTGTGCTTATGGGTTTGTTGTTCTTTATCTAGATTGCAACGGGGTACCACTAAATTCCCAACACTGGGTTCTAAAGCTGTCCTCAAAATTTACAAATTAACAGAAAGCTTGGGAATAGGAGGGATCACCTAGTGGCATGTGATCCCGTGTAGGAGGGTTAGATGCCTCTGGGGAACTTGGTCTATCGGAAAATTGTCATAGAGGTAAATGGCTTTGGTGTTTTCCTAGGGAACTACTATTTGTAGGGGATAAGATGATCAAAAGCAGATCTTGTTTTGCATCGTAATAGATGGGAGGCTAGGTTTGGTGGTCCTATATCTTATAGAAACCCGTGGAAGTTTATCCATCATTGTATTAATTGTCAACCATAAACAGGGCTTAGGGTTGGAAACGTGACTCTATTCAGTTTTGGGAGGGTGTCTCAGTAGAAGATTCATAGTTGATGGATTTGTTCCTTGGGGATATAGCATCATATTAGTTCATCTCACGCCTATTTCCTATTTTCTTGTTGGTAATGGGGGAAGTTTCTTTATGATAATTTATTTGTAAGGATAAGTTTCCCTCAAAATGGTTGTGCTTTCATTTGGTATACTCCGAACTAGACTTAATATAATGGCTGCAAGTAGGGCTGTACAATCAAATCAACTCACTAGTTCGGTTTTGGTTTCTAATCTTAAATATTGGACGAATTCAATGTTAATACTCAGTAAACTAATATAATGTCCAAATGTTCTCACTATAAAATGAGTGCATGAGCCATTCAGCGACTTGAACAACCAAGTGCTTTTAAGGATGAACTACAAATAATCTGTTCATGATATATGTCTAATTTGGCATTAAAAGACTATTACTTTAAGATAGTGATTACCGTATGCCAATAAAAACAAAGTGAAAGATGAGTAAGGAGAGTATGACCACCTGCTTGTAATGGCGAACAACTTTACTCCTTTTAGGCGTTGAAAACAGCACTTTAGGAGTCCGATCAGCAACCATAAAAGGATCCGGTCCGTATATCCTAAAAATCGGACGGCAACCCCCCTCTCCATCCATACTTGGAAAGAATCTGAGAATGATACAATCCAAAGTGAGAGCTCTATCCAATGGGGGCCACGCAGAACCCACATTTCTTCTCGAGACATATTGTAGGTATCTCAGTTGCGAAGGTAACGGATTCAGATGTGACATAAGCTGCAAAAGCTCACGAGGTGCTTGCTTGTATATTAAGTCTAGTGTTTTTAATTCTCCAGTATATTGCTTCCTATATATCAAGAGAGCAGCTAACATCACCGCCAAAACTGGCCAACCTCCAAATTCGCAGTGCATTAAAAGCACATTTCGTTGCCCGAGTGATAGCCAATTTTCACTGGACCTCAAAAAGTGGTGGATCATTTCCATTGTGAGTAACGGGCAAGTCTCATATTGTCGAGGATACTCCATCACAGTCATGTCGTACTCGGACAATATACTAGCAATCCGGCTCTGATTATCTCCCTCTCGAAAATTAAATACCATGAATGAAGCGTCAGGGAAGTGTTCACAAAGTTGACCTACTATACCTCCCATATAGACTTTGTACTCATCGTCTTCTAAAACATCATTGGTAAAGCAGGAATCAAAGACTACATATCAAAGAGGGAGACGTTAGAAGTTAGAACTGTGCTAGAAACTTTAGCAGCTGAAAACTACTAATCATCTATTCAGTAGAACTCTTCATTTTTCTTTTGCAAATAAAACTTGGCATCAGTAAGTATTCCTTCAAATGAGATATTAAAAAGACTCATAAGCTTAAAAGATACAAATACACAAGAATGTCAACAATGCTGGTGAAAAAGTAATTATTTCTTCTCTGATAGACCAAAATGTGTGGTTCATACGCACATAAAAAAGTAAAAGAAAAAATCATAGATGTGAACACAGTAACAATCATAATTGCTAGGTGAACTATCGTTTCTAAAGGATAAAAGTCTAAAGACTCTAAAGTACTCCCTCAGTCCCATAATAAATGTCACACTTTCCTTTTTAGTCTATGCCAAAATAAATGTTGCGTTTTTGAATATGGAAATATTCTTACTGAAATTTTACATCTGTACAAGCAATTCCTTAAAAATGTTGACAAGTCAAATGCAATATATATTATGGGACGGCGATAGTATTATATCTTTCTGTTATGATCACAATGAAAAGGCGACGAATAGCAACAAAAACTTGATAGAAACTCGTAACCAGACTCAAATAAGACCACCTTATACACAATGTACCATCGTCTATTAGTTTATGCAAAGGCTGGTGAAGAACAACAAAAGGTTGGAAATGCACATTACTGTGAGCATCAAACTCAAAGTCCTTTCAAATGATGGAAACTGCATGGGGAACCATTTTCTAGAGCACAGAAGTTTCTGCATTATCCAACCTATCAAGTTGAAAAATAAATACTCCATCTGCCACATAATAGATGTCGCACTTTCTTTTTTGGTCTATCCCAAACTGTCGCATTTCTAAGAAAAGTCATAGTGCAATTTTACCATTGTACAATCAATGTACAAACAGTAAAGCACATTTATTAAGAACAGACGAGTCAAATGATACACAGTCAATACTAGCACCACATACACCCTTCCACCTTCAATAGAATGAAAGTTGAGCCCATAGTAAAATCAAATGGACAACCAAAACTCGCAAATAATCAAATAAAAATCAAACTACAAAAAACAAGAAAAAGCTACAAAATTTTAAGAGCAAGAAAAATGGCATACCAAATACTCGTTCAGAAATCTCCAACAGACCCTCAGGCGGCTTCCGGTAGAAAAATTTCCTGAATAACGCCATGTTTTCCCCCCAAATCCGAGATCCAAAACACAAACCCTAGAAAACCCACACCATTACACACCGCATTTCATCAAAATCGGAACCCAAATCAGCTAAAATTAACAAGCTCAAATCATTGACATTGTGATTGAACGTGTGGATTCAAGAACCCAGGGAGTGGAATTTTGCGGGGATTGAAAGGAACAAATTCGACGGGTTTTATAATAATAATAATTTCAGTCGCACGAACTTTGCTTTGAAGGGGAGGAAGAGGAACCAGGGAGACACATGCAGAGTAGTGGAATATACTTCTAGTTAGAAGGTGTGATTTTGTTGTTAATATGTAGGAGTGTATTTAAAGAAGATGAATTTTTTGTCAAGTACATAAACATTAAGAAAGGGAATGGGGAAACATAGGAGTATCTAGGTTTGTGTTTTGTTGTACTTTTGGCGCCCACGTGTAGGATTAGGATGTACCCCCTCAGTCTCTCTTTAATCTACAAAAATTACCCATTTGATTGTCTCACTTTAACTTACAATATCCTAAAATGGAAATATTTTAATACTTTTAAAATAGTGGGACCCACTTGTCATACTCACAACAACTATCCACTAACTATTTTCTATCTCACTTTCTCTCTCCCACCCAATCATCTACACTCACAACATATCACTTTTTTTTTCACTTTTTCTTTCATTTTTTTCTTAATTAATGTGCCCAACTCATTTTTTGTAAGTTAAAAAAGGGATGGAGGGAGTAGTATCAAATGTCAAGTGACTATGAAAAGGATAGAGGATTTTGTGTTTTTTTGTTGGACAAAGTAAACTGTCAAAATGACATGCGTATTAACCATTTTTTTTATTTATTTACGTGAGTACTAATGAAACAATTAATTTATAAATTGGTCTTGTGAAAAACGTGTTTTGCTTTAAGCATAGGAAAAACGTATTTTTCTAAACACGTTGGCGCTTGTTTTTTTAAACAAGCGGTGGCTTGTTTGTAAACACTGGCAAGGATTGTAAATGCTAGTGTGAATATTTTAAAGTGTCAGTCATTTGGACTGACGTTTCAAAACATTGTCGTTGACACTTTTAAAAAATGTTAGTGTTAGTGTTTAAAAGTATCAGCCACACTAGCACTAATAAACATTGATACTGACAGTTAGCAAAAGTGCTAGTGATAGTGTTAATAAGTGTCAGTGTAACATGGCTGACACTTTTTAACACTAACACTAGCACTTACGATCAGCGCCGAACAACTTCCCGTATATTACAAAAATGTCACCGCGCCATTTTTAAAAAGGCGTTTTACGCTAACTTAGCGTAAAACCCGTTTTTTCTCATATTTTCATTTAATTTACATGTGTACTAAGTACAAAATAAAAAAAAATAACTAAAATTGTTTAAAATGTTAGTAAATATTAATGAGCGTTAGTTTTCTAACAAATATTACTATCATGATTTTCAAATTACCCCTATAACCTAACAAAATTGTAACTCACTTAATTAAGATTTTATGGAGAGAACCTAAAAAATTATGGCTTCTTTGTTTTGGTAGAAAAAATAATGGAATCTAATCTAGATTGATGACTTCGGATTGAAGGTATGGAGGGTTAAGTGGAATATAAACTCAAAGATTACAGAATTCAAGATTGCACAAGGATATAACGAGGAAAGCCCTTGGACAATTATCTCGCCGGCATAAAACCTCGGGAGGTGATTAAGAGCACCTTCCAACCCGAACGGTAGTATTGATTTCTCTAGCTTTGAACTGAGGAGGAGTACAAAGTAGTTTGTGAGCGTGTGTGTTAGTGTTCATCCAAGCTCGGTTTAAAAGTGATTACAAACAAGAGTCCTATCTAAAAAGAATAACAAACTATCCTATAAACTTGGGCTCCATCTTCTCAGACTTGAGAAACGTGGTTGATTCTACCGTTGAAGCTTACTTCCCATTTAATAGGCACGTGTTGTTCATGATTTAATCTTGCAAATATAATTAATAAAACAGATTTATTAATTACACATAATATGTACCTGAACTTCAAGATGTTCCAATCCTGAAAATAAGATCAAGATGTAAACGACTTGGAAATTTGCCCACAACAATTCCCCCCAAACTTCTATGATTGTGGAATACGGAAGAGATAAGTTTCTGTAACGTGGCTTGATGGGACGGTTAATCTAACCGGCAAATTTACCCAATGCATCAATAAGGCGTGTATTGGGGGAAGAGAAACCTATATTAGTAGGACTCATAAATCCTTAAGTTTATGCCTCCCTGTTCATATTTTCCAAGCGGTGTGTTCTTTTCGAGGTATTGCTTTTCTTCTCTCCCTGTAATTTTTTCTTCTTTCTTTTCTGGTAAAAATCTTGCAACATGAAAAGGATGCTGGAATCTTCTTGCATTGGTGCCTCCAAAAAGTCTTTTATTGATGATCCGTCTATCTTTGTCTCTGAGGGTTTAGTCGCAAAACCTGATGAAGAGATTTGTGTGTTCAACAACTTTCAAATTTTATCCCTAAAGAATCGTAAATGTATTCCGAATCAAACTTTTTTTCGTCCCTTTGATGTGTCTGTGAGGGCTGATTTCGTTTCTGAAGCTTGGATTTGTTTTTAGTTTTCAAGTGTTGGGTTGGTCCGACACAATGTAGGTTTAGGAGTTTGCTTGGAAATATCTTTTTCAATCTTGACAGGATAAAATAGTTTTTAAAAATTGGTTCCCTTTTGGAAATGAAATAGGCCGGGATTTTGGATATGTTCTTATGTGTAAATCTTGCGTATGGTGTAAAAAACCTTTGTTACATTTTGTTTGAAATGTTAATATCAAAAACACTTAGTCTTTAGATGACACGAATATGTCATAACCAATTGAAAACATCTTAAGTTCAATATTTAATTAAGTGGAAATGGGGGGTGCGTACATATAAACATACGTGCCATTCCTCACCTTAATTATTATTGAAATCTTGCGCTCCAGTGGAAGGTGTATCAACCTTGATTGAAACGAAAGAAAGTAAATTTCTTTAAACCTTTGAAGGGATTAAGTACCTTGAACTCAAAATGAGATGGCCAATCTCAAGATATTGTCTTCTTAGGTTCTCCAAAAATACTTATAAAAAAGATAATGTCTTGCAAAACAGCAACATGTTAAAAACCCGACATCTTGTCGTTTTTATTGATGAGAATAAACTTTGTATAAATAGATTTATCGAAAATAATGGAAATAAAGTAAAGCTTATTGAGGTAAAATCATACCTGACCTATTACCTTAAGATGTTAACAACTTGAAGGTGTTGACATCTTCGTTTATTCCCACTTCATGGTACGTATTTCAAAGTAAGCATTCTAAGTTTTCTTGCAAGACAGAAACATGTTAGGGTTGGGTGTTAGCTTAGTTAACACCCCTCCGATGCTTAAGTCAGTAATGGTTTGATAAGTATAATCAAAATGGAAATAACTTATATTGAAATGACATAAATTAAAAGCGTACCTGTTTTTCTGAATTTTAATGACAATCTAAAACTTATAAGAAGTATGTCTTAAGATGGATAGCATTCCATGATCTGGGGATCCTTACGCCTTCCAAGGTTGACAACCAGTATGCCCCCTTTCCTGCATCTGCGTCTATCAAGTAGGGTCCTTCCCATTTTGGTGCCAACTTGCCAGCGTTGAGCTCTCTTGTGTTCTGGAAAACCTTCCTTAGTACCAAATCACCAATTTGGAATCTTCTTTACCCAGACATTTTTGTTATAAGATCTTGCAATCCTTTGCTGATGTGCTGCCATCCTGAGTTTCGCCATATCTCTCAATTCATCAATGGTATCAAGATCTTGTGCCAAGATGGTACTATTCTGCTCAGGAGTCAGTAATCCATATCTTGCCGAGGGGACAACGATTTCAGCGGGAATGACAGCCTCTGATCCAAAGACTAGAGAGTAAGGGGTTTGGCCCGTTGCATTCTTGGGTGTTGTTCTATCAGCCCATAAAACGAAAGGCAATTATTCAGCCCATCTTCCCTTTTTCTTGTCTAATCTCTTCTTCAAGTTAGAAATAATGATCTTGTTACTTGACTTCGCTTGTCCATTTTCTTGGGGGTGTACTGGTGAAGATGTTACCATTTTGACTCCCCATCTTGTGAGAAAATCTTGGGTCTTCTTACTAATAAATTGGGAGCCGTTGTCACATATGATTTCTGAAGGAATACCAAACCTGCTGAAGATGTTCTTCTTAATAAACGATATAACCTCCTTGTCACGAACTTGAACATAAGCTTCGGCTTCAACCCATTTAGAAAAATAATCTGTCATTGCCAATAAGAACACTTTTCCTCCAAGGGACTTAGGTAATTTTCCAACAATATCCATCCCCCAAGTCATGAAGGGCCAAGAGGAGAGGATACGATGCATCATTTCTTCCAGCTGGTGTAAGGTGTCCCCATGTCTCTGACAGGAATCACACTTCTTGGAATAATCTGTTGCATCTTGACGCATGGTAGGCCAGAAATATCCCATTCTAAAAGCTTTGGTGTATAGACTTCTACCCCCCATAATGATTTCCATATAAGCCCTCATGAAGCTCTTTCAAAATTATCATAGCTTGATCGGCTTCTAAACATCTCAAGTATGGTCCTGCAAAGGATTTCCTGAATAACACATTATCTATCAACAAATATATTGAATTTCTTATCCTGAATGCTTTTGCATTCTTTTCCTCTGGTGGGATAGTACCATCTTGAAGATATTTGATTATTGGAGTAGTCCAATATGGTTCTGCCTGTGTTTTTGAGGTGTCGTCATCTATGCTGAATAGTTACAATCTTTCAATGGCTGGGATGTTGATATGAACGATGGGTATGTTGGTCTGAGTCAAACTTTTGAAAGTCGACCCCAGGTTAGGTAAAGCATCTGCTTGTGAGTTTTCTTCTCGGGGAATTTGTTCTATCTTGAAGCTTTGAAATTTGCTGGCTAAGATCTTTACAATTCCCAGGTACGAAGTCATCTTTGCGTTCTTAGCTGCATACGACCCATTAAAATGATTAACTAATAATAATGAATCACTATATACCTGGATGACTTTGACGTTGAGATCTAGAACCACGATTAATCCCATGATAATAGCTTCATATTCTGCTTCATTGTTGGTAGCTTTAAAATCACAACTAATATCATGGGGTATGATGTCCCCTTGTGGTGATTTCAGTACAATTCCAAGACATGTTACCCTCATGTTTGATGCACCATCAGTGTGCAGCATCCATGTAGCCAAGGTGTCACCATCTTGAAGTTGTTGTACTTCTATCTCTACTTCTGGCTGCATATTTGGACTGAAGTCTGCCACAAAATCTGCAAGAGCTTGTGATTTTATTACCGTCCTTGGTTCATACCTGATATCATACGTACTAAGCTGGACTGACCACTTCGCCATTCTTCCTGACATTTCTGGCTTTCTCATAACATTCTTAATAGGATAGTTAGTATGAATATAAATAATGAGTCTCAAAATAATGCCTTAGTTTAACTGAAGCAGTAATCAAAGCTAAAATTAATTTTTCAAGATGGGAATACCTGGTTTTCGCATCAAGAAGAGTCTTACTTACATAATATATGGGATGCTGGTTACCATCTTGCTCCTTGACCAAGACTGCACTAACAGCTGTTTCTGAAAAGGCTAAGTATGCATATAATAGCCCGCTTTCTTCAGGTTTGACCAGCAATGGAGGCGTTGACAGGTATTGCTTCAGATCTTGGAAAGCTTTCTCATGTTGATTTATCCACTCAAATCTGCTATTCTTCTTCAAAATGTCATAGAATGGTTTGCATCTTTCAGAAGATTTGGAGATGAATCTGTTGAGTGCTGCCACCTTTCCAGTCAACTTTTGTACATCTTTAACGGATTGAGGTGATGCCAAATTTAGGATGGCTCTGATCTGCTCTATGCTTTCTTCTGTACCCCTTTGTGTTACCATATATCCTAGGAATTTTCCAGATTTCACACCAAAATTGCACTTTGTTGGGCTCAGCTTCATGTTGAATGCATCCAAGATGTCAAATGCTTGTGTGAGATCTCTAACATGGTTTTCAGATTTCTTTGACTTGACTACCATATCATCGATATAAACCTCCATGGTGTCCCCAATCTGATCTTTGAACATCATATTGACAAGTTTCTGGTATGTTGCACCTGCATTTCTTAGTCCAAATGGCATAGCAATATAACAATATATACCTGAGGGTGTAATGAAGGCGGTGTCTTCTTGATCGGAAGGTTCCATCTGGATCTGCTGAAATCCTGAAGATGCGTCCATGAATGTCAAGATCTCATGTCCTGATGTAGCGTCTACCAAGGTGTCAATGTGTGGAAGGGGAAAGGGATCCTTAGGGAAAGCTTTATTTAAGTCCGTAAAGTCGACACAAACTCTCCATTTACCCTTCTTTTCCTCTACCAGAACAACGTTGGCCAGCTATTTTGGATACTCTGCTTCCTTGATCATCTTTGCTTTCAGTAACCTGTCAACTTCTTCTTTGATAATCTGGTTCCTCTCTTGAGCAAACTTTCTTCTTTTCTGTTGTATCGGCTTGAAGGATGGGTCAATATTGAGCTTGTGAGTTATGACATCTTTACTAATCCCTGTTATGTCCTCGTGCTTCCAGGTAAAGCTCTTGACTTTTTCCTTTAAAAGATTTATCAGTTTTTCTTCAAATTCTGCTGGTACATCTTGGCCAATTAGCACCTTCAAGTCTGGATTAGAGGGGTCTGAAAATACTTCTTTCACATCATGCTCCATTGCTTCCAAGACCTGACGTGCTTTTTTATGTAATTGCTATGCTTGCCTCGGAGACTTCGACGCCTTCATGGATGTCATGTAATAGTTCTTTGCCATCTGCTGGTCATTCAAAATCGTGACAACTCCCCAAAGTGTAGGCATCTTCACACACTGATGATAAGTAGATGGTACTGCCTTCATTGCATATATCCAGGGTCTGCCCAAGATCACATTATAGCTAGTTGCACAGTCGATCACACAAAATCGCTCCATAGAATTAACACCTTCAACATATACTGGGAGCATAATTTCCCCCATAGTATCTTTAGTTTCTCCACTGAAGCCCACAAGAACTGAAGTTCTTTTGATTACATTCTCCATAGGGATGTTCATCTCTTTCAAGGCCTATACAGTGAGTAGATTTATGGAACTTCCCCCGTCTACCATAATTCTCCTCACCTTACAATTTGCAATCTGCAGGGCAATGACCAATGCATCATGATGAGGATCCAGAACATTTTCCCGGTCTTCTTCTTCGAAGGTGATGATGTCTTGAGAGATCAACTTTGAGGTCTTCTTCTGACTTTTTGGATTCTCATCCTTGGAATCCTTGGCATGTCGTTTAGCTGCAGAATAAGAAGTACCACAAATGTCAGAACCACCACTAATAACATTAATTACCTTAGTTACCGGTGGAGGAGAAGGTGGTCTCTCGGGAACTGCTTCCTTGTTTTCTGTCTTGTTCTTCCTGTGGCTGAGGAGTTCTTTGAGGTACCCCTTGGAAGCAGGTAGCTCAGTTCTTTCCTCAAGGCGATTCAATCTTCAGTAAGGTGTCCAAAATCTTCGTGGTAGGCACACCACTTGGATTTATCCTTCCATCCTGCAGGTTTGTCATTCTTCCTAGGCCACCTTGCTTTATCTCCAAGATTGTTCATGGCATACAAGATTCCTGCAACATCAACAGAAAAACAATAATCAGAATTTTTTGGACATTGGGTATCATCCTGGTCTTCATCTTTAACAGAGTTGATCTTATCAGGATCGTTTCTGTGATAAGGTCTGGATCTGTGCTGCCTCTGGTGAGATGTTTCAATCTTCCTGTTTGGATTATCATATGTAGACGCTTTTCCAGAAGCCTTTGATTGCTGCACCTTGTCTTCCTCAAGTCTAATGAATCTTGATGCCCTGTTGCGTACATCTTCCATTTTCTTGCAAGGGTTCATCACCAATTCTTCATAGAATAGGGAATCATTTTTTAGGCCCATTCTAAACGCTTCTATTGCTGTAGCCATATCAAGGTTGGGGAATCTCTAAATCTTCTTTGTTGAATCTGTTGACGTAGTCCTTCAAAGCTTCAGAAGGTTGTCGGATAATGCGGTAAAGATCACTGGTTAGCTTCTCAAACTGCCTGCTACAAGAAAATTGATTGTTGAACATGTTGACAAGCTGAGCGAATGACCCGATAGACCCTGGTGGTTGACGGATCAGCCATTTCAAAGCAGGTCCTACCAATGTTGAGCCAAATCCTTTGCACAGGAAAGCTTCTCTGTACTGAAGAGGCACTCTGACAATCTCCATATTCTCCTGATAAAGGGCGACATGCTCCTCAGGATCGCTGCTTCCGTCATACAACTTCATAGTTGGGATATTGAAGCCTTTGGGGATGTCAATTTGTGCAATAGCCGGTACAAAATGTGATTGATTGTAACATGTTGGGGAGACTTGTTAGATGGGCGGAGTAACACCAGGTACATTCATAACCAAATTCCTCAATTCTTGGAGTTGACTTGCTATATAGTTACCTGCAAAAGGGTTAGTAGCACGAGCAGTATTATCAAAAGTATTTGCAAAATTAAAGTTACCGAACGGATAGGTATTATCAGCTGAAGGTGTAATGATCGTGCTGCTGGTGAAGATTGGGCCACCTTGAGATGTCCCATAGATGTTGGGCAAAGGGTATGAATAGGTATTTCCCTCCGTCGTCAAATCAAAGATAGTGGGAGCAACGGGTGCTGACATCATAGAAGACGTTATCCCCATCGGAGATGTTGTAGTCTTCATATTTGCTGTTGAACTCATTGGGATCCATTCATTGAAAACTGATGAGCTAGTTCCAGATACAAAATCAAGGATCCTGGGATGTACGGGAGATACTGAATCCATCCTCTCAGATAAGACCTGCTGCTCCTTCTGCATCTTCACCAAAGCGTCGGCTATCAAGGAAGTACTCTTGTTTTGTTGATCCAATTGGCGTTTCATCTGGATGAGCATGTTCTTGAGCTCTGAATCTGGACTGGGAGGTACTTGTTTCTTGCCTATCCCCAGAGGTGGAGAAGCTGGCAATCTACTAGAACCACCCGTTGATGTCCTAGGACTGATGCCCCCAGATGACGTATTAATACCACTGGTGGAACTGGTCGACTTGCCGATGCTGGAGATCATGGGTTGAGTAGTCATCTTGAATATGTAACAACTTATGAATTTAAAAAACCAAATGCCCCTCGGTGGGCGCCAAACTGTTTTGGTAGAAAAAACAATGGAATCTAATCTAGATTGATGACTTCGGATTGAAGGTATGGAGGGTTAAGTGGAATATAAGCTCAAAGATTACAGAATTTAAGATTGCACAATGATATAACGAGGAAATCCCTTGAGACAATTATCTCACCGGCATAAAACCTCGAGAGGTGATTAAGAGCACCTTTCAACCCGAACGGTAGTATTGATTTCTTTAGCTTTGAACTGAGGAGGAGTACAAAGTAGTTTGTGAGTGTGTGTGTTAGTGTTCCTCCAAGCTCGGTTTAAATATGATTACAAACAAGAGTCCTATCTAAAAAGAATAACAAACTATCCTATAAACTTGGGCTCCATCTTCTCAGCCTTGAGAAACGTGGTTGATCATTCCGTTGAAGCTTACTTCCCATTTAATAGGCACGTGTTGTTCATGATTTAATCCTGCAAATATAATTAATAAAAAAGATTTATTAATTACACATAATATGTACCTGAACTTCAAGATGTTCCAATCCTAAAAATAATAAGATCAAGATGTAAACGACTTGGAAATTTGCCCACAACATTCTTTAATTTGGAACCATTAACCAAGCACCCATGAGCACCCCTCTCTCTCCCTCTATCTCTCTCTCTCTCTCTCGACCTGGGTTGAATATAAATCGCGATTTATGTTTTTTGAGTTTGGATTTATGATTCCTTGTTTCAATTGAAGGCTAAATTGATTTGAATCTTACTTTGAATTAGCTTTGTTTCGAGTTTAATGTTGAATTCGTTTATTATAGAAGATAACTGTTAATAGTTTGAATTTATGATTTCTCGTTTGAATTGGTTTTGATTTGAGTTTAATAAGGATAATTGGGTTATTTTAGTACTTAATTAAGCGAGTTACGATATTCTTAAGCTATGGGGGCAATTTGAAAATTATGATATTAGAAAACAAACGCTCATTAACTTTCACTAATACTAGGAGTATAATAGAACGGAGGGAGGCGAGGTGGTTGTTTGCTGTTCATTTATTTCAATGAACTATGGATTAACCCGTGCTTCGCACGAGTGTTCTACTCGTCCGTATGCGTGCTAGCTCACATCTCTTTTGGAGCTATCTTTCTACAAGGTTCTCAGTTCCAGTTCTTTAGCTACACGTATGTTTTTTTTTTTGTGAGTGGATATTTATAATTACATTATAAAATTATTAAATATTTTAAATAAATATAAATAAATTTAAAGATACTTATAAATCTACTTGTGATTTTTTAATAATAGTGGAAATAGTTTTAGTTACTATAATATAAAATAGATATTAAGATTGGTTAATAGTATTGGTTAAGAATAACTTTATATTTTTTTAAAAAAAATTTACTTCGTTGTCCCATAATGATGTCAATTTTTACTCTTGATCGACTGAGAAAATAATATTTTAATTATAGTTAACATTATAGTATATTATGAGCTTAAATAGTAAATTAAAAGATAATGGTTACATAAGTAGTACTCTCTCCGTCCCAGAGTAAGAGTCATACCTCTCAAATGCACGGAGAATGAGAAATGGTGGAAGTGATTTAAGTGTTGTGAGTATAAAAGTAAAGTAAGAGAGAGAATGAGTGGGAGGAAATAGTAAACTGATTGGTGTTGTAAGTATAAAGTAATGTATGAGAGAGATTGAATGAGATGAATAGTAAAAATTATTTGCCATTTTAGGAAAGAGACTCTTACTCTAGGATGTACCAAAATAGAAAGTATGACTCTTACCCTGAGACGGAGGGAATAACTTTTATCGTAAATAATAAGTTAAAAGTAATAGTTACTATACATAGTAACTAATACTAATAATAGTAATTTTTTCCCAAAAAAATAATACTAATAATAGTAGTTACAATATATTGTAACTATTCTAATTAGTTTATATTATTGTTAATAATAGTTACTTTATATAGTAACTATTACACTTAACTAATATTACTAATAGTAATTATGTTATATAATTAACTATTATAATTAACTAATACTATTAATTGTAATAGTTATCTTATATAACAACTTTTATATTTAACTAATACTATTAGTAGTAATAGTTATCTTATATAATTAACTATTATAGTTAACTAATACTATTAATAGTAATAGTTACCCTTTATAGTAACTATTATACTTAACGTATACTATTAATAGTAATAGTTATCTTATATAGTTAAATATTATAATAAACTAATACTATTAATAGTAATAGTTAACTAATATAGTAACTTTTACAATTAATTAATACTATTAGCTAATAAGAGAAAAATGAAAAGTCACCTAATTAAAATACTATGGATGATGTGGCACCACCAAAAGCAAGAGTTACCCAAACCTTATCCACATGGCACCACCTAAAGAATCTACATTGAGTTTTTAATATATATAATTTTTTAATGGTTTTGGTTATTTCTATTAGTTTGTATGTAGCACGCAAGTTAGAGTGGTTGTTTCGTTAATACGTACGTAAATATGAAAAAAATGGTTAGCACGTGAGTCATTTTGGTAGTTTACACATTTTGTATAACTTTTTACGTATTATTTGTAATTCAATGTTTACATGTTTAGATTGTAACGCCCATCCTTAATCTCGTTAAATATTTGACTTATTTGTTAAATTCTTGAACTTGCATATTATGTGTTAGTTTTACTTGGATTAAATTCTTAACTGCTTTAGAATATTAAGGTGGTTAAATGTCTAGTTTTGACTTTTGGGTCATTTGTGAAAATTTGATTTTAGGGGCCTTTTTGTTAAAAGTGAAACTTGAGGGGCCTAGTTGTCATTCTTGGAAAGTTGAATGTATATCTTGTGGGTTTGCAGAGAATGAATTCCCAATTCATTCTTCTCGTTCTTTCTCTGGTTCTTGAAAAGCTAGGGTTAGGTTTTTACCCTATTCTCGACTCCTCGAGTTTAATTACCCCTCTGTTTTCGATTTCGATCCCGGATAAATATTCGTGGCGTTGATTAAAGCGTTCCAGGCCTATCAGAAATTTATTTGGGTAACTTTGATTTTTGACTAGGTAAGTTATTAGCTCCCCCTTACTTGTAATAACATTCATATATGTTATTTCTAATACTTGTGCTTGTCAATTTCGTGTTTGGGGCAATTTTTGTGATACTTGTAATTTTGGGATAAAGGGAGTAAAACCCTACTGTGTAAAATAATAAGGGAAACATGAATTGGGTGTTTGAACTTGGTTATACCCCTGGGTTAATTATTTGTTAGTAAAAAGTTACTCCTACGTTGGGCACGGAAAATTACTCAACCTGAGAAAGAATAAAAATTTCGCATTTTTGTACCTTGGGCGACGGCCCATTTTGGGCTGGGCGACCGCCCATTTTGGGCTGGGCGACCGCCCATCTATCTGGAAGATTTTACTCTTGGAAGGTCTTGTTTTGGGCGACCGCCCATGTCTTATTGTGCGACCGCACACTTCCCCTGATGAACAAAAGTCTTGAATAATGTTTGATTAAGCTAAAAGTAACCCTAATTAAGGTATATAACCTTAGTATAAGATGTCCTAGTAAGTAATGTGACACCTTAGGGGCATCATAACTTGGTCTTAAACATGATTACTCATTGAATTAAAATGAGAACTTAGTCTTAGACATGAACACTTATAGAACTCAAATGAGAACTTAAGTATAAGAGTAACAACTCTTCTTTATGTCTTGAAAGTGCTATGAACAAGCACTAATGTGTTATACTTGTCTTGAAACCAATGATTGTGCACCTTAGGGGCATTAGAATAAAGTTTTAGACTTGAATATCCTAAGAATAGGATTAGGATTTTGTAAGAGTAAATGTATAACTCTTATACATGCTTGAATGTCCAAATATTGTAGTTATAACTTGAAGTATAAGACAATAAAATCTTGTACATGACTTGAACATCCAAAGAATTGGATTAAGGCTTGAATATAAGATAATAAAATCTTATACATGACTTGACGCCAATACATATGTATGGTAATGATGTAGAAAGTGCTATGAACAAGCACTAACTTGTATGAGACATGTTCTTGTTGTGTGTGTGCAAACATTGCATATAGTTGCTTGATAACAAGGTGACTTCTTGATTACTTGAAGCATGTTCCTTGTTGAGCTAGTCCACTACTTTTGGATTAGTTCTTCTCTCGTAGTTCAAGTAAATACCTACTTGTACCTTCTTGTGTGAGTCCAACTGGTTCTCCTTGCTTGTTCGGAAATATATAGGTTCACGCTTATCGCGAGAGCTGGGGATTAAGTGATAATCGGGTCCCTATGTATTTGCGCTTGACCCTTACTACCGGCCATAGTAAGGGCATAGCTTCCTTGGTTGGAGCAATACGCCTGACTTAAGTGAATGCTAAACTCTTGAACACCTCGTGAACACCTCGTGAGTCTTGATCTTGGGAATGACACTGGTTACCGGGTCTTCTGATATATACTGAATAAGTAGTTTCTTGATATTGATCGTGATTTGTCAAAGTAATACAAGCTACGACAACAATGGTATTCTTGGGGGGAATAAGGAAGGAAGAAATATCCTTTATAACTTGCTTGTTTAGCCTTATGTGCTACTTGATGATACTTGATATATGATTACTTGAGTATCTACTTGAATTGCATGATAACATGTCATGTAGTTGCATCTAATAGCTTACTGAGATATCTCACCCCGTTCCTTGTTTATTTGTTTTCCTTAGATCAAAGGAAGGCTAGTGATAGTGCGAAGTGAGGCTCGACATAGCTGGGAGCTTACTACGCAGGTGGTTATTATTCTTTTGGGGATCGTGGTCCTTTTACATTTTGGTGAGGACGATGTATAATGGGTTATGTAACTCAGTATTTTTGGGTAGACTTGTTGTCTCTTGTTTCTCTAGACATCTTGTAATGCCACCACATGTGCTAGGCATGTTTTTGCTGTGTATAATCATGTTTGGTTTAAATGTTCTTGTCTAGAACTCGTGTTGTGAGCTATCTTAGCTCCTTACTCTTGAGTATATACCATGTCAGTTTGTTTTAAACCGTTGTCATCCAGTTTCTTGTTAGTTCTTGATTCTCGTTGGTCAAGCGCATCCAGGTTCGAGGTTCTATTAGGGGATCCCGGGACCTGGGGGCGTGTCAGGTTGGTATCAGAGCCTGGTTTAGCTACCCTGTTTAGCTACCTTGGTTTGCTCTAAGTCTGGATAGGGTCTATGGCCTAGGTATGGGTTAGTCTTGGGGTGTTATTAACGCTGAGTGTTTACCTACAGGTACAATGAGTTCTGAAGGTACAAGTGGTAGTAATCAGCTGAGATCTGTAACTCCTCAAGAAGAGATGGTTGATAATGTGGACTGGGATTATCCTAATCGACTTACAAGGTTCTTGAAGTTGAAACCTCGTAGCTTTGACGGAGAGTTTGATACTAAGAAGGCAGAAGAGTGGATTGAGAGTATTGAAAAGATCTTTACAGCCTTGAGATGTGCAGGAGGTGATAAGGTAACATTTGCAACCTTTAAACTTGAGAAAGCTGCTGAAGATTGGTGGCAAGTTCTGAGTAAAAGCTGGGAACTGGAAGGGATACCACAGACTTGGGAGAATTTTCTGAAAGCATTCAAGTCACAGTTTATTCCAACAGTGGTTCAAGACAGAAAAGAGATGGAATTTCTTAATCTGGAGCAGGGAAGCTTGACAGTGGGGCAATACTCAACCAAGTTCACAGAATTGATGAGGTATTGTGATCACTTAGTTCCAAATGAAACCAAGAAGGCACAGAGGTTCGTGAAGGGGTTGAGGACTGAGTATAGGAAGCAACTTCTTTCTCTACAGCTTACTAGTTATCATCAAGCAGTGGAGAAGGCTTATGCTATTGAAAATGACATTGAAGAACATAAGGTGAAGTTGGGAACAACCATGATAGGTCGTGTATCAGAGAAAGCACAGGGATCTGGTTCTAAGGGTGGTAAATCTAGCCTCCAAGATCGTCGATTCCGACAGCCATCTGAAAGTAAAGGTAGTGTATCAACTGGTTCGAGGACAACAATCCAAGGTCCCAGGAGAGTATGTGGTTATTGTATGAAAGAAGGCCATTCTGAAGACAAGTGTTGGCTAAAGCAAGGAAGATGTTTATCTTGTGGTGAAACTGGGCACTTTATCAAGAATTGTCCTAAAGGCAAGGGAAGTCAAGTCGGGGGTACAAGTCAACAGGCCTCAGGTACTAAGAGAGATAGTGGGGGTCGACCTAAAGTTCAGGGTCGCGTGTTTGCTCTAGATCAACAAGGTGTAGCTAAGTCTTCTGCGGTCATAGGAGGTACTATATTACTTTCTAGTACGAGAGCGCGAGTCCTGATAGATCCAGGATCATCTCATTCTTATGTGGCATCTCATTTTGTGTCGCACTTGCATGTTCTTCCTGATTCTATGCCTTATGTGCTAGAAGTATCTTCCCCTATGGGAGATTGCATGTTTGCTTCTGAGGTTTTCAAGAAATGTGAGGTTCTTGTGGGTGATCATGCCCTTCTTGCTGACCTAGTCGTGTTACCTATAAGGGACTTTGACGTGATTCTTGGCATGGATTGGCTTTATGTGGATCATGCATCTGTTGATTGTCATAGAAAAGTAGTAACTTTTTCTATACCTGGTTGGCCTGATTTTACCTTTGAAGGTGATAGGCCTATATGTGCTATACGTGTTATTTCTGCTTTAAAAGCTAGAAAACTTTTATCTCGTGGTTGTGCCGGGTATCTCGCATGTGTGCTTGACAAGAGTTTATCTGTTCCCAAGATGGAAGATATTCCTGTTGTGTCTGAATTTTCAGATGTGTTCTCTTCTGAGTATAGCATGCCACCTGATCGAGAGCTTGAGTTCTGTATTGAGTTATTACCAAGTACAACACCAATCTCTAAAGCACCTTATAGAATGGCTCCAGCTGAGTTGAGAGAGTTGGAAACACAGCTTGAGGAATTACTTGAAAGGGGCTTCATCAGGCCTAGTGTATCACCGTGGGGTGCACCAGTGTTATTTGTCAGAAAGAAAGATGGGACTCTTCGATTGTGTATTGATTACAGAGATCTTAATCAGGTAACTATCAAGAACAAATATCCGTTACCTCATATTGATGACTTGTTTGATCAGCTTCAGGGTTCAATAGTATACTTGAAGCTTGACTTGAGAAGTGGTTTTCATCAGTTGAAAATCAGATCTGAGGATATACCAAAGACAGCTTTTCATACCAGGTATGGGCATTATGAGTTTATTGTTATGCCATTCGGTTTGACAAATGCTCCAGCTGTATTTATGGATTTGATGAACCGTATATTCAAACCATATCTTGATTGTTTCGTGGTGGTATTCATTGATGATATTCTTGTGTATTCTAAATCACGGGCTGAGCATGAACAACATCTCAGAGTGGTATTAAAAGTTCTTCGTGAGAAACAATTATTTGCAAAATTCAGCAAATGTGCTTTCTGGTTAGAGGAGGTTTCATTCTTGGGACATCTTGTGTCTGCTACTGGTATTGCAGTAGATCCTTCCAAAGTTGAAGCAGCTGTAAACTGGAAGAGGCCAACTACAGTGACAGAGATCCGTAGTTTCTTGGGCTTGGCTAGTTATTATCGGAGATTCATAGAGGGATTCTCTAAGATTGCTACTCCATTGACTAATATGACTCGGAAAGCTATTTCTTTTGAGTGGAATGACAAATGTGAAGCAAGTTTTCAAGAGTTGAAAAGGCGCTTAACTACAGCTCCAGTCTTGGCTTTGCCTAGTGGTTCTGAGAATTTCATGGTTTATACTGATGCTTTTAAAGAAGGATTGGGTTGTGTTTTAATGCAAGATGGCAAGGTAATAGCTTATGCTTCTCGAAAATTATCTCTTTATGAAAAGAATTATCCTACTCATGATTTAGAGTTGGCTGCGATTATTTTTGCTTTGCATAAATGGAGGCATTACTTGTATGGAACAAAATTTGAAGTCTTCACAGATCATAAGAGTTTGAAGTACTTGTTTTCTCAAAAAGAGCTTAACATGAGACAATGTAGATGGATGGAGAAATTGAAGGATCGTGATTGTACTATCCTTTATCATCCATGAAAGGCAAATGTTGTGGCAGATGCACTGAGCAGAAAGACTTATATTTCTTGCTTAATGATTCGTGAATGGAAATTGTTAGAAGACTTGTGTGATTGGAGTCCTTGTGAATCAAATCACGGAATTATCCTTGCTAATATAAAGGCTACTTCAGACTTACTCCAACAGATTAAAGAAGCTCAGGTAACTGACTCTGAATTGTAGAAAATCATTAGTGGAATGAATGAAGGAAAGCAACCAGATTTTTCTTTCAACAGTGATGGAATTCTTACCTTTCAAGGCAGAGTTTGTATTCCAGTTGATCTTGAGATTAAAAAGAGAGTTCTTGAAGAGGCTCACAAAGCCAAGTATACTATTCATCCTGGAAGTACTAAAATGTACCAAGACTTGAAGAAACATTTTTGGTGGAACAACATGAAAAGAGAAATTGCTGAGTATGTGTCCAAATGTTTGACTTGTCAACAAGTAAAAGTGGAACATCAACGTCCAGCAGGTTTGTTGCAACCATTAGGAATTCCAGAGTGGAAATGGGAGCATATTACTATGGATTTTCTGACTGGTTTGCCACGTACCAGACGAGGCCATGATGCTGTTTGGGTTATAGTGGACAGGTTGACTAAATCAGCTCACTTCTTGTCTGTTTCCATGGGATATTCATTGTCTTGTTGGCATCTTTGTATGTTCAGGAGATTGTTCGACTCCATGGAGTTCCTGTGAGTATTGTATCTGACAGAGATCCTCGTTTTACTTCTCGATTCTGGTAGGCTCTTCAGGGTGCCATGGGTATTAAGTTGAATTTCAGTACAGCTTTTCATCCTCAATCTGATGGGAAATCTGAGAGACTTATACAGATTCTCGAGGATATGTTACGTGCTTGTGTTGTGGATTTCAAAGGCAGTTGGGATACTCATATTCCTTTGGCTGAGTTTGCTTATAACAACAGTTATCAGTCTAGTATTGAAATGGCTCCATATGAAGCTCTTTATGGTAGAAAGTGTCGATCTCATATATGCTGGGATGAGGTGGGAGAAGCTAGACTCTTGGGTCCTTAAATGGTTCAACAATCAGTTGAGAGTGTGAAACTCATTCGAGATAGATTGCGCACAGCTCAGAGTAGACAAAAGAGTTATGCTGATCATCGTAGAAGGGATCTTGAATTCCAGGTAGGTGACTTTGTATTCTTGAAGGTCTCTCCTCGTAGAGGTATAAAGAGATTTGGGAAGAAAGGAAAGTTATCTCCTCGCTATATCGGTCCATTTGAGATTCTTGAAAGAGTGGGAAAGTTGGCTTATAGAGTGGATTTACCACCTACTTTATTTGGTATTCATGATGTATTCCATGTATCTATGCTTCGCAAGTATATGGCGGATGAGTCACATGTTCTTGAGTATGAGGCTATTCCATTTCAGCCTGATTTATCTTATGAGGAACAACCTGTTGAAATCCTTGACTGGAAAGAGCAAGTCTTGCGTACCAAAAGGATTCCTATTGTGAAGGTCCTTTGGAGAAATCATGAAATAGAAGAGGCTACTTGGGAAACCGAGAAAGAAATGCGAGATAGATACCCGAGCCTATTTGAAAACTTTGGTAAGTAAAATTCGTGGGCGAATTTTCTTTAAGGTGGGGAGGATGTAACGCCCATCCTTAATCTCGTTAAATATTTGACTTATTTGTTAAATTCTTGAACTTGCATATTATGTGTTAGTTTTACTTGGATTAAATTCTTAACTGCTTTAGAATATTAAGGTGGTTAAATGTCTAGTTTTGACTTTTGGGTCATTTGTGAAAATTTGATTTTAGGGGCATTTTTGTTAAAAGTGAAACTTGAGGGGCCTAGTTGTCATTCTTGGAAAGTTGAATGTATATCTTGTGGGTTTGCAGAGAATGAATTCCCAATTCATTCTTCTCGTTCTTTCTCTGGTTCTTGAAAAGCTAGGGTTAGGTTTTTACCCTATTCTCGACTCCTCGAGTTTAATTATCCCTTTGTTTTCGATTCCGATCCCGGATAAATATTCGTGGCGTTGATTAAAGCGTTCCAGTCCGATCAGAAATTTATTTGGGTAACTTTGATTTTTGACTAGGTAAGTTATTAGCTCCCCCTTACTTGTAATAACATTCATATATGTTATTTCTAATACTTGTGCTTGTCAATTTCGTGTTTGGGGCAATTTTTGTGATACTTGTAATTTTGGGATAAAGGGAGTTAAACCCTACTGTGTAAAATAATAAGGGAAACATGAATTAGGTGTTTGAACTTGGTTATACCCCTGGGTTAATTATTTGTTAGTAAAAAGTTACTCCTACGTTGGGCACGGAAAATTACTCAACCTGGGAAAGAATAGAAATTTCGCATTTTTGTACCTTGGGCGACCGCCCATCTATCTGGAAGATTTTACTCTTGGAAGGTCTTGTTTTGGGCGACCGCCCATGTCTTATTGTGCGACCGCACACTTCCCCTGATGAACAAAAGTCTTGAATAATGTTTGATTAAGCTAAAAGTAACCCTAATTAAGGTATATAACCTTAGTATAAGATGTCCTAGTAAGTAATGTGACACCTTAGGGGCATCATAACTTGGTCTTAAACATGATTACTCATTGAATTAAAATGAGAACTTAGTCTTAGACATGAACACTTATAGAACTCAAATGAGAACTTAAGTATAAGAGTAACAACTCTTCTTTATGTTTTGAAAGTGCTATGAACAAGCACTAATGTGTTATACTTGTCTTGAAACCAATGATTGTGCACCTTAGGGGCATTAGAATAAAGTTTTAGACTTGAATATCCTAAGAATAGGATTAGGATTTTGTAAGAGTAAATGTATAACTCTTATACATGCTTGAATGTCCAAATATTGTAGTTATAACTTGAAGTATAAGACAATAAAATCTTGTACATGACTTGAACATCCAAAGAATTGGATTAAGGCTTGAATATAAGATAATAAAATCTTGTACATGACTTGACGCCAATACATATGTATGGTAATAAAGTAGAAAGTGCTATGAACAAGCACTAACTTGTATGAGACATGTTCTTGTTGTGTGTGTGCAAATATTGCATATAGTTGCTTGATAACAAGGTGACTTCTTGTTTACTTGAAGCATGTTCCTTGTTGAGCTAGTCCACTACTTTTGGATTAGTTCTTCTCTCGTAGTTCAAGTAAATACCTACTTGTACCTTCTTGTGTGAGTCCAGCTGGTTCTCCTTGCTTGTTCGGAAATATATAGATTCACGCTTATCGCGAGAGCTGGGGCTTAAGTGATAATCGGGTCCCTATGTATTTGCGCTTGACCCCTTACTACCGGCCATAGTAAGGGCATAGCTTCCTTGGTTGGAGCAATACGCCTGACTTAAGTGAATGCTAAACTCTTGAACACCTCGTGAACACCTCGTGAGTCTTGATCTTGGGAATGACACTGGTTACCGGGTCTTCTGATATATACTGAATAAGTAGTTTCTTGATATTGATCGTGATTTGTCAAAGTAATACAAGCTACGACAACAATGGTATTCTTGGGGGGAATAAGGAAGGAAGAAATATCCTTTATAACTTGCTTGTTTAGCCTTATGTGCTACTTGATGAGTGGCTTAGCCTCTCATATACTTGGTACTTGATGATACTTGATATATGATTACTTGAGTATCTACTTGAATTGCATGATAACATGTCATGCAGTTGCATCTAATAGCTTACTGAGATATCTCACCCCGTTCCTTGTTTATTTGTTTTCCTTAGATCAAAGGAAGGCTAGTGATAGTGCGAAGTGAGGCTCGACATAGCTGGGAGCTTACTACGCAGGTGGTTATTATTCTTTTGGGGATCGTGGTCCTTTTACATTTTGGTGAGGACGATGTATAATGGGTTATGTAACTCAGTATTTTTGGGTAGACTTGTTGTCTCTTGTTTCTCTAAACATCTTGTAATGCCACCACATGTGCTAGGCATGTTTCCGCTGTGTATAATCATGTTTGGTTTAAATTTTCTTGTCTAGAACTCGTGTTGTGAGCTATCTTAGCTCCTTACTCTTGAGTATATACCATGTAAGTTTGTTTTAAACCGTTGTCATCCAGTTTCTTGTTAGTTCTTGATTCTCGTTGGTCACGCGCATCCAGGTTCGAGGTTCTATTAGGGGATCCCGGGACCTGGGGGCGTGTCATAGATGATCTCAACTTGATGTTAACCTTAATATACGTGTGTCGTTAGATCTCTAGTGATACAAGGTATGGCAAAAGATATGGAGTTGTTGAAATTTGGTCGGATCACCCACATAAATCCAATTTGAGTAATGTTAAAGTTACAAAAAAATTAACAAAATTTTAGTTATAAATACAGCCCGCTTAAATGATGAGCTATGCTAGAGGAATAAAACAAGTCACAAAATCTTGCTCACAAAAGGAGTTGGCGATATTTTATTGGTTGCATGGATAATGGACTCGTCACACTCTAATTATAAACACCAATAAAATCATTACACTAAGATTTGAAAGCAATTTTGTGTCCATAAAATTATTTATAAATGATTGACTATATAATATGAATAGTGGGACATACAAATTATACAACACAACTTTCATTTATTTATTGACAACCTTATTTGCAACCTAAATTTTGGAAATTTTTTTTGCAACTTTAATCACTTATTTCATTTTTATAATAGTTAAGTTATATATATATTAACCTTGTCTACATTTAATAGTACGTGTATTATATATCATTGACATGAGAGACCAATTAAAGTTAGATGAGTTACATTTATAATAAAATGAGTCACATTTTATTTGAAATATTATGCGGTCGGTTTGGTCTCCAGATGACCCAAATTCTTGCAATAGGAACTAACTTGCTAACAATAATGTATCAAAAAAAAATTTGAAAATTAATCCCTCAAAGTTATGTTGAATTTTTTCTTAAAGTAAATTATAAGAGTTAAAAAATTGATTTTGTTATTCGTTTCAATAATGATGATAATAATTGTATTAATCCATGATTATGATGTCAAATAATGACAGACCCGTGTGTGTATATATGCATATTAAAATTTCAACTATCATTCAAAAACAAGTATTTAAGTAACTTCCCCCTGGGATCGATAAACTTTTTGGATCTTATTAACTAAAGAGATACGACTTTGCACTATAGTTAGCTCAGCACCGTCTCATATACGGTTCTGAGAGGGGGAATCGCGATGTAAATGCTAGATATAAAAATATCTGGAATTTTTTTTATCTATGAAAGGGTCTGATCAAAGAAATAAATTAACTTATGTTGAACAAAAACTTTATTATAACATTCAAGCCAAAATCTTGGGATAACATAAGTTTTCTCAGCTTTTAGAGAAAAACAAATTTTAAATTGTAAATAGCTTTAAACCATTTGGTGGTATATGATCAAAACTTACTAACACACTAGCACTTATTATCACACACATTAGCACTTCCAAAAACACACACCGGCATTTATTTACACACAAACTAACACTTTTAAATACTAGCAATTTTTAAATACACACCGGCACTTTAAAATATTAACATTAGCACTTCTTAACATAAACATACTTTTAAATAGTAATAGTAAAAATTGTGTTAAAAGTGTAAGTTTATATGTTTATAAATGTCAGTATGCACACTTACGAGGGGAACACACATTTTCTGAAATACTAGTAATTTTTTCACATTAAAATTGGTTTTTCCTAAAGACTCTATTTCAAATAGTACATTTAATAAATTAATTTAGGTTTAACATGTTTGTTACCATTATTATAGTGATACATTTTTAAAAAATGTTTATTGCACAACATAGATGAGGGACTTACTAGTAATCATCGCAAGAACATTAAAGTGATGAAACAAATTGCTATATCAAACAACCATTTCCTATCAGAAAACTTTTAGATAAACTTATTTTTATTGTGATTATATTACACACAATTTCTTCGAGTCACTTTGCTAGGTTCTTCTTCACCGACCAATTATTTTGCAGTATGATGCAGGGACTACAGGGTTGTTTTCGGTCCAAAAGTGACGATCTCGGAATGACACGAAATTTGGCATGGACATGCGAAACAGGCTCGAGATATCAATTCATCGCTTCGCGATGACTAGACGTGATTTTAGCCATCCGGGATCGTTTGGGGGGGGGCGAAAACGTCATTTTACTGTTTTTAGGGTTTATTTTGCAATTTTCGAATTTGTTTTTGTTTTAATTGTTATTAGTGGGGATAATGGGGTTAGTGGGTAGTTATCATGTTTTTGTACATATGCAGATTATGGATTCATAGATTAGGTAGTTTTTGGATTTGAATGAAATTGAGTTTCTTTTAGAAACTAAAAATATTTATTGAGTTTTCTTCCCAAGTTCGGTCATTCTCATAGCGATTCGGTATCACAGTCTTGCATTTCCCATGAATTACTCGCTCTGGTATCATGCAATTCAAATAATAAACTCCTTTACTTGGGAGCCTCGTCTTATTATACAAAGCAAATGCCTCATTAAACGGCTGGTTTGTTTTACTTAGATTTTTACAAGACTAGTGGTAACTTGTGCGTTGCACGGGAAACTAATCTACCAATTTTAGTATCTTTTATTTCTTTTATATTTTTATTTAATAGTATTAGTTAATCTTAAATCATAATAATTGTATAATTTTTTAACTATAATAAATAACTATAATAATTAATTATTAATAGTAAATATAATTGTTAAATTAAATAGTTAACTATTAATAGTTAAATATAATAGTTAACTATTTATAGTGAAATATAATAGTTAACTATAATAATTAACTACCATAGTAACTATAATAGTTAACTATAATAGTAACTATTATAAGTATAAGTTAACTATAATAGTAACTATTATAGTTAACTATTACTATTATAAGAAATAGTTAACTATTATAGTAACTATTACTATTATAAGTAATAGTTAACTATTATAGTAACTATTAGTATTATAAGTATTATTTATTATAATAGTTAACTATAATAGTTACCCTATATAGTAACTAATACTATTATCTAATACTATTAGCTAATAGAAAAAAATAATGAAAAATCAGTAATTTATTAGGGTGGAATTGATGTGGCATCACCAAATACTTCCTTTCCCCATGACTTATCCACATGGCAACACTATGACTCTCTTCACCAACTTTAATATATATAGCTATTTTATTTTTTTATTTTTTATTTAATAAAGAAACATAATATTTTTTTTGGGTATATAAGTATATTGTATATGAATTAAAACATTTCTTTACAAATTTAGGACAATTGTGTTATTTTTTTTTTTAGCTTTTTTTGCATATAATATGTATTTATTATGATAATTAAAACTTAAAATTAAAGATTGTTTATTATTATTATGAATTAACTTTTAATTCTATACATGATTGACTTAATAATATTAGCTATTGTCCAATAAATTATTTTTAATTATATATACATATTATAATTAGTAAATATAAAAGTCTACAGTGTACTTATAATGTGTTAGTAGAATAATAAATTAATTAACTAATAATATTAATAGTTATAATGTATATATCTAGTAACTGTTATGATTAATTAATACTCCCTTGTCTTAGAGTAAGAGTCATACTTTGCTTACGCATACTTATTAAAAAATAATAGAAAATGGGTAAACATTGCAGGTGGGCTGAGAATATAAATGTCCAAAACACAATTCATAGTGCAATTGGACAATATATAAGTTAGTAAGTTTGGTCTTTTTGTAATTATAAAAGCATTAGAAAGAAAATACAGTCCAAAACACTATTAATCTTTTCTCATAATTTGTCAATTTGAGAAAGACTCTCTGGAATATATTAAAATAGAAAGTAGAACTCTAACTCTTAGACGGAGTGAGTACTGCTAATACTAAATATTAGCATATATTGTATAATTATTAACTGATACTATTAATAATAGTTAATTTATATAACAATTATGGTTAACTAATATTATTATTCATAGCAATAATTAATTAATATATATATATATATGATAAAAATTATGATTAACTAATATTATTAATTAATAATAATTTTTAATTATTTAATAATTAACTCTAATTAAAAAATATAAAATATAATAATAGTTTACTATTAATAATTAATTATTATTTGATTAATATTAGTATTAACTAATAATACTAATTACTACATAAGGTAACTACTATAGTTAACTATTACTAATAATAGTAAGAGTTAACTTTAATAGTTAACTATTATAGTAACTATTACTATTATTAGTAATAGTTAACTATTATATATAAGGTAACTATAATAGTTAACTATTACTAATAATAGTAATAGTTACTATAATAGTTAACTATAATAGTTACCCTATATAGTAACTAATAGTATTAGCTAATACTATTAGCTAAGAAAAAGAATTTGAAAAGTCACATATTTATGTCGGTAGGATTGATGTGGCATCACCATATGCAAACTTTTTTATAGTTTATCCACATGTCAACACTATAACTCTCCTCACCATATATATATATATATATATATATATATATATATATATATATATATATATATAGATTTACAAACTGACACTTTTAACACTCATATCAACACTTTAATGACTCGAGTTTGAAGACCTGGTATTCAACATAAGCACCACAGACTTGGTCCATTAAACATAAATATTGTGGGTCCACTTGGCTAGCACAATCTAACCAAAAGTTCATGGTCGATGTTGGTGCCAAGTGGTTAATGGGTATGAACCTATCTATCACAACCAAATACCACAGTTTTTTGATGTGTGATGAGGGATATAACAATCTTACCCACTCAAATCTTTTTTTTTTTTTTTTTTTGACAAGCTAGTTACATATTACAGATCTATTGCCTAGTTTAGTACAATTTCTAGTTGAGTTTCACCGTGTTAGCGATGGAATTGATAAAAGATGAAGAAAGAGAATACAAAGAAAACATAATTTTCTTATTCCTTGTGTATATGTGGCGGCTACAAGAGGGAGTATATATACAAAATACAACTAGTAACCCTAATTGGCTAACTATGGAAAAGAGATAAACATGGAATGAAAATACTATACATAAATAATATAACTTGCCCACCAAGTAGTCCATGGACCGGATCATCAACTCGATCATCAACTCGATCGTCAACTCTTTCAATCATCAACTCGATCATCAACTCCTTCACTCCCCCTCAAGTTGGAGCATGAAGATTACGAATGCCCAACTTGCCAACTAAAAAACAAAACCGTGCTGCTCCAAGAGGCTTTGAAAACAAATCGGCAACTTGATTCTCCGTTGAGATCGCCTTAGTCATAATATCCCCAGAAGCAACTCTTTCCCGAACAAAATAGCAGTCCATGTCTACATGCTTTGTTCTTTCATGAAAGACTGGATTATTTGCTATATGACATGCCGCTTGATTATCACAAAATAGCCGAGTGGCTTCGGACTGTGGAGCTTCAAGTTCTCTCAAAATCCATCGTAGCCAAATAATCTCACTAACAGTGGATGCCATAGCTCGATATTCAGCTTCTGCTGACGATCTAGACACAATAGACTGTTTCTTTGTTCGCCAGGAAATTGGAGCTCCCCCCAATGTGATGAAATATCATGTGCAAGACCTTCGAGTCATAGGATATGCTCCCCAATCAGCGTCACAATAAGCTTCAAGTTGTAACTTGCCGTGTGCAGGAAGAAACAGTCCTTGGCCAGCTGATCCTTTAAGAAAACGTACCACACGAATAGCAGCATCCATATGTGTGCGTCTGGGTGAGGAAACAAACTGACTCAACTGATTTACTACGAACTGAATGTCAGGTCTAGTGACTGTCAAATAAAGCAGTCGACCAACTAACCTGTGATATTGTGAGACATCAACAGGTGGGCTGTCATCATCAGTGCCAAGACGCAGATTTTGCTCCATAGGAAAACCACTTACTCGTCCTCCTTGATAACCACTCTCTTCAAGAATATCCAAAGTGTACTTCCGTTGACTAAGCACAATACCCTCCGGTGATCTTGCCACTTCTATTCCTAAGAAGTATTTTAAATGGCCGAGGTCTTTGATGCTAAATTTGTCATCTAAGTACTTTTTCACATCCTCAATCTTGGGAATATCATTCCCAACTAAGAGAACATCGTCAACATAGATGAGAGCAGCAACGTATATATCACCTCTTTTATAAACGAAAAGAGAATGATCCGCCCGCGACTGTTTGAACCCAATATCAAGAAGAGCCGTAGTGAATTTTTGGTACCAATTCCGTGATGCCTGTTTAAGACCATATATCGACTTCCGAAGGTTGCAAACTTTAGTCTCTCCTTCTTTTGCAAAACCCTGCGGTATCCTCATATATACGTCTTCTTCCAAATCTCCATGAAGAAAGGCATTATTCACGTCCAACTGATGGATTTCCCAATCCCGTTTGGCTGCTACAGCAAGAAGACTACGCATAGTAACCAATTTTGCAACAGGAGCGAAGGTATCATGATAATCTATCCCTTCCACCTGTGTGAATCCTTTTGCTACCAAACGTGCCTTATATCTTTCTATTTGTCTATCGGGTTTATATTTTATCTTATAAACCCATTTGGAATTTTTTCCTGTAGGCAATGTCTCGAGTGTCCATGTACCATTGGATTCCAAGGCTTCTATCTCCTTTTCATTGCTTCACGCCATTCCTGACTTTTCACAGCCTGGTGGTAATATTTAGGCTCATCACGTGAAGTGATGGCACAAGAAAATCCTTATGAGTAGGAGAAAAATGTTCATAAGAAACGTAGTTGGATAGAGGATATACATTCGAGGTTACTGAATTGGATCTGGGAGGCGGATGGTCTATAGAACCGGGCAAGTTGACAACAAACTCCTGAAGATGTTTAGGCTGATGTCTTTGCCGATCACTGCGTCTGCTTGGTTCTGGTGCCAGTTGTTCGATGACCTGTTCGGCAGATGGGGGCTCAACTGGTTCGGCAACTGTCTGAACATCTGGCTGTTCATGGTCTGGTGCTACAGAGTCCAGTTGTGTGCGTACCTGATCCCTGTCAACTGCCTTGTCAACTGCCTGCTCAACTGACTGCTCAAGTGGTTCCAACTGCTCTAACTCCGCAATTTTCTCATCCCAATCTCTATCCATGTTATTCCTCAAAGAAGGCAGACTGACTTCTGAATTAATTCTTTTGAAAGGAAACACATCTTCCACAAACTTAACATCACGGGACGTATAAATCACCTTAGACTTCAAATCAAAAACTCTATAGCCCTTTTGTGAATAAGGATACCCAACAAAAACACAAGGTCTCCCCCTGACATCAAACTTGTCTCCCCCTTTCTTGTTATTCTTGGCATAAGCCAAACAACCGAAAATACGAAAATGGTCGAAAGAAGGTTTCTTTTGAAGTAAGATTTCATAGGGAGTTTTATTTTTCAAAAGTTTAGAGGGCAAGCGATTAATAATGTATGCTGCGGTCAAAACACATTCCCCCCAAAACCTTTTCGGTAAACCAGCCTCAAAGCGTAGAGCCCTTGCCATGTCTAAGATGTGACGATGCTTGCGTTCGACAACTCTATTTTGTTGTGGAGTATCGGTACAAGACGTCTCAAGCACAATCCCGTTGTTAACATAGTATTCTTACATCAAAAGTGATTGAAATTCACTACCATTATCACTTCTAATGTGCTTGACCTTTCTATCAAATTGGGTGTTGACCATATTACAAAACATAGTAAGATAACGGTGGACCTCATATTTTTGCTTCATAAAAAAAAACCATACACCCCGACTAAAATCATCAACAATGGTAAAAAATAATGTGCACCCGTGAAAGAAGGAGTTTTATAACCACCCCAAATATCGCAATGTATTAAATCAAAACAAAAACGAGTCTGAATGCTACTAGAAGAAAAAGGAAGTCTTGTCATTTTGGCTCGAAAACAGGAGTCACAATGCTCTTTTCCCTTACTTGAGTTATCAAAAAACTGAGGATTAAAAATGGAAGCATGTCCCAATCTTTTGTGCCATACCCGTCCATCAACTGTTGCCGTCATTGCCATCTGCTTCTTCATGCTCGGTTCCAGATGATATAGACCATCGCTGCACCTACCTATTCCAATCAGAGTCCTCGAAGCTAAGTCCTGTATCACATAGAAATCCGGAAAAAATGTGAGAGCAAAATTCAAATCTTTTGTCAATCGGCTAACAGATAAAAGATTGCATTGGAAAGCAGGAATATTTAAAACATGGCAAATATGTGAGCCATTTGGGAGCTTTGCACTGCCAATCCCTTTCACTGGTATGACATCGCCATTGGGAATTTTAACTGGTGCCTCTGTTCCAGTCCTGACTTGATCCTCCAACATTGATTCGTTGCAAGTTATGTGATCACTCGCTCCTGAATCAATGATCCAAGTGTTTATATTATTCTGCTTACCCGCTATGTTCGCTGTGGAAGTAGTCTTTTGTTCGCCTTGTGTTTGGCCTTAAAAGAATTGTACTAATTGCTTGTACTGCTCACCGGTAAACCCAGGAATCAGACTGCCTTCTCTTGTTGCAAGATGAGCCGTCGTCCCAGCGACCCACTTCTGCTTGCTTTTCTTCCTTTCTGGATATCCTATGATTTTGTAGCAGCTCTCTACTGAGTGTCCAAACCTTCCACAGTGTGTGCATCTAGGCTTTTCTGTCTGCCCAGTTGACTGTACACCTGATGGAGCAACTGGCTGAACAACTGTCTCCACAACTCGCTGACTGCTTCGTGCCTGAAACGCAGCTGCCTCAACGTCCACCTTTCCTGCCATACTGATCTGTTTCTGCTTCTCATCCTCAGAAACGAGATGGTAGGCTGCACCCAGGCTGATTGTCGGTTTCATGCTCAGAATTTGAGTTTTAATTGTCCCAAAACTAGCATCCAAACCCATTAGGAATTCATACAGACGCTCCTTTTCCCTCATCTCAACAAGCTTCTTGGGCGTATCACACATGCACCCAGCACACTTGCACTTAGGTAATGGGGCGATAGACTGGATTGCATCCCAAAGACCCTTGAACTTGGTGTAATATGCTGACACAGAGAGATTTTCTTGTCTTGTTAGGGTTATGGCGCGCTTTAGTTCATAAGCCCTAGGCGCACTCTCACTCCCAAAACGTTCTTGCAAATCCTCCCATATTTCTTGTGCCGTCCCTGCATGTTTAACACTGTTGCGGATGTCCTTCTCCATAGCACTGTTCAACCACCCTTTGACCATTGCGTTGCATCGCTTCCATAACGCCAACTCCGCTGAACCTTCATCTGGGATTGGAATCGTTTCATCTACGAATCCAATTTTATTCTTTGCAAACAGGGCATTACTCATCTCATCAACCCAATCTGCATAATTCCCATCTCGAAGAGTATCGCTCACGAAGACGGTGTTTGGACTATCTGATGCTGAAATAAAATACGGAGACATCACATCTACCTTGCCTCCATCCGCAGCCCCACTGCTCTCGGCTTTGGGTTCGTCGTCTCCGGCCATGGTGAAGCTGATAATGGGAGAAGTAAACGAAAAAGAAGAAAAGAAAAAAAATATATGCGGAAGCTACTCGGTTTAGATCAACCGAGCTCTTGATACCATGATAGAATTGATAAAAGATGAAGAAAGAGAATACAAAGAAAACATAATTTTCTTATTCCTTGTGTATATGCGGTGGCTACAAGAGGGAGTATATATACAAAATATAACTAGTAACCCTAATTGGCTAACTATGGAAAAGAGATAAATATGGAATGAAAATACTATACATAAATAATATAACTTGCCCACCAAGTAGTCCATGGACCGGATCATCAACTCGATCATCAACTCAATCGTCAACTCTTTCAATCATCAACTCCTTAAGTTAGAACCTATTACAGCAAATGATATTGCTTCTTCACTGTGCCATCTGAATGATGCATAGTAACAAGGTTCTCCACTTTGCTCCCAGAGGGAGTCGAACCTGAGACCTCGAGGTCTAACCAAGACTCCAGGATACCAATGGGCCAAGATGTCAACCTGACAAAACTAATCAATTTCATATCGTACCGGTTGGTGATTAATAACCCACTCCTCCACCAAAGTCTAAAAGCGAAACGTGCCAAAACTACCAAACAAATGTATGAACTCTCTCAACCATCTTCATCTAAAACATCAATTACCTCCTTCTGAGTTACATGAACCAAAATTTGAGAGGTTAATTCCTTTTTATCAAAACTCATTTAAATATTTAACCCCTTTCATCATGTTCCTGTTGGAAAAAATGTGAAGGAAATGAGTATTTTCCTTAATTTGTGTATTAATTGATTGATAAATAATTTTTCGAATGACAAAATTGTTTGTGGGTTTGTATTCTACTCCGTGAGAACATTGAGATAATGTATTCATTTGTCCAATTTGGTGTTGGTATGAATGAGTTACAAAGGCTTAAAGTTAGTGGGTTGAAGTGGGGATATTGGCATTATCCCACATTGGAAAAAGATGTAAAAGAAAGCAAGTTTAAATGCTTGAGCACTTGAGTAGTGTGTAAGCTTGTATTGCATAGAGGCTCTCTCTCGCGCGCAGGGGGGTGGTGCAAATCATGGACCCAATTTGGCTTGCGGGGTCCGAACTCATGTGTGTGCGCGTCCTGCGGACACTAATGTAGCACCGATTTGGCTTGTCCGTGCGAGCTCACCTTTTGCTATTAATTTTGATTTTCAGTCAATTTTTTTGCTCAAGACCAGATATTGCTTACGCTGTTAGCAAACTGAGTCGGTACACAAGTAATCCTGGAGCGGATCATTGGAAGGGTATTGTGAGAGTACTTAGATACTTGAGACATACTCGTGACTATGGATTACATTATACTAGACATCCAGTAGTGATTGAAGGGCATAGCGATGCTAATTAGATATCTGATATCAAAGACTCAAAGTCTACTAGTGGATATGTATTCACATTAGCAGGTGCGGCTATATCATAGAAATCTTCTAAGCAGACCGTTATAGCTATATCCACGATGGAATCTGAGTTCATAGCATTGGACAAATGTGGGGAAGAAGCAGAGTGGCTACACCAATTCCTAGAAGATATTCCAAAATGGACAAAGCCAGTGCCACCAATTTGCATACATTGCGATAGTCAATCTGCAATTGGCAGGGCGCAAAGAAACATGTACAATGGTAAGTCGAGACATATTCGTCGAAGACATAATACAATAAGACAACTACTCTCAACTGGTACCATCTCCATTGACTATGTGAAGTCAAAGGATAACTTAGCGGATCCGTTAACCAAAGGGTTAAACAGAGAGGTAGTTGCTAGATCGACAAGGGGAATGGGTTTAAAGCCTCTTGAGAAGTTAACCACGGCGGAAAACCCAACCTAGCTGACTGGAGATCCCAAGATATAGGTTCAAAATGGACCACCTAACCGTTAAAAGACTTGTAGCGTCACTGTAGGGACTAACCCCATACCCATTCCTATATAAAAGTGACATCCCGAGATGAATGAGGTTAAGACAATGGCTTTTAATGATTCTTATGGAGTAAACCGGGTTATTTAGAAGAATCACCTATGTGAGAGAGAAGTGGGGCCGCTTCGAGGAGAATTGTGTGAGGCTCAATTCTTAGACCCTCTCACAGAACCAGGCATTGTGTTCCACGGCCACAATGGACACAACCATGAGAACTGAATTGTGCTAGGGAGATACCTATGTAGAAGTATATGATTGGCTACACAAAAAGCTGAACAGTTTAAGGACATCGTGTCTACTGATTAGCGAGTAGAATAAGTATACATCTACGAGGGAAGGTTCAAAGGGCAAACCCCATACCTATCCTATGCAGGTTTTCTACTGTTGGACTTTATCACCAAATTCCTCATCATTACTTCATGTGGGGAATTGTTGGAAAAAATGTGAAGGAAATGAGTATTTTCCTTAATTTGTGTATTAATTGATTGATAAATAATTTTTCGAATGACAAAATTGTTTGTGGGTTTGTGTTCTACTCCGTGAGGACATTGAGATAATGTATTCATTTGTCCAATTTGGTGTTGGGATGAATGAGTTACAAAGGCTTAAAGTTTGTGGGTTGAAGTGGGGATATTGGCATTATCCCACATTGGAAAAAGATGTAAAAGGAACCTAGTTTAAATGCTTGAGCACTTGAGTAGTGTGTAAGCTTGTATTGCATAAAGTCTCTCTCTCGCGTGCAGGGGGGGTGTGCAAATCATGGACCCAATTTGGCTTGCGGGGTCCGTGTTGGTAGTGGTGCCCTAGGCACGTTTAATAAACGTTGTAATTGTTATCATTTATTTCATATCAATAAAGAAATGTTTTGATTATTATTGTTGTTCATGTTTACTTATAATAATCTCCGTCCCTAGTACTTGTTAAGCACTATTATAAAGGCTAAATGATCATGGGATGATCATGTTAGATTTATGGATACTTGTTTGAAACAAGGTACTGGACATGACCCGCTGTATGAGATTTATGTCATGGTATATGTCGCACATATATCTCATATTAGTTATGTCATTCGAATCCTTAGACATAAAGTTATTATAGTCTTCCACTTGATGAACATTATGTTTGACATATTCAAACGCTACCTTTAACCGGGTAGTTATAAAGGGTATGATTGGCATAATCGGATTCACGTAGGGAAGAATAATAAGCTAAATGGATTTGTCCCTCTTCGGAGAGATGTTAAGCTTGGGCCTCTCGTAAGAATGATGTTGATGAAATGTTCGGCCGGACTCAAATGAATTGATTAAATCAATGTCATTTGGATTATCAATATATTCGGAATCGAGAAAGTATTGAACAAAACAAGTTGACTCGTTGACCATGACTTGTGTTCAATGACATCGTGGACAAAGGGATTATGACATATTCTAAAGGAATACGAACTTGTATCTAGTTATACTATTTGGGTAGGTATGACGGTTTGCTAGAACCTAATCATATCTTATGGTTTCATGTTTGAACCCATTGCCAACTTAGTATAATCCTAGAGGGTTACACACAATAGAACGAATCTTTAAAAGGACTAAATTGGAATTTTTTCAGAAATCTGGCCTGGCGGGCGACCGCCTAAAAGGAACCGGGTGACCGCCCAAAGTTGGGCGACCGCACAGCCTTCTTTGGGCGGCCGCACAGTGCTGTCCGGGGCAGATTCCTAATTTGATTAGGAAACGAATTTTGAACGGTTTTTGACATAAGTTTCCTATTTGGAATAGGTCCTACTTGTGTATAAAAGACCAAATTCGGCCAGCAATCTTCCCCAATGTTTTTGTGAGTCTCAAAAGAGTTTGAGAAAGGTTTTATTTTGTTCTAAGACATCCTTGATTGAAGAACAAAATAATACACAAATAAAATTCCATATAGTCATATTAAATTGTGAAAGTGTGTTTCATAATTTTGGTCTAGCAACCAAGATCAAGAAGCTCCTTGATATTCGTTCGTGGTGTGGATACCGCTAGAGGGTGAAGCTCATCATCTTCAAAGTTCGTGTTCATTACTTTCATTGTGATCAAGCTTCAAATTTCCACCAAGATCAAAGCTAGAATTCAAAGTCATCAAGGGTTAGTTTTTCTTCTATTCATATTGTTGTATTTGATTTAATCATATGAAAGGATCTATGGGCTTTGGGTTTCAAAATTTTAAATGCTAAATTCCGCTGCGCATGTTACTACGAAACCCAACAGTGGTATCAGAGCCCCATTCATGTTGATTATTTCAATACCTAGATCATGTTATGTGTATATAAATTGTTTATGTGCCTTGCATGATATGAATATTAGAATATATGATGTTTATGTGTTATGTGATTTTATGTGGTTTATTGTTTTGCAACTTTAATCGCACGATTCAATCGCAATAAATAAATTATGATGGATTCAGAATTGTTGATTATTAATTTTTGATTGGATCAAAGTTTTAATAATCAGAGAAAAACAATTTTGAGACAAAATTTTCGAACTTTAAAAATTCTGCACCTTCTGATTGCACCGGGCGACCGCACAGAAGATTCTGGGCGGCCGCACACTTTTGGGCGACCGTACAGGTCTTTTTGGGCGCCCGCACAAAGGGATCAGAAAGTCTGATTTTGGTCAAAAACAGAATCTGGATTTTTTCAAAAAAAATCAACAAAACCAGTAACAGAACCAGTCTAGACCTGTTGATCCGGAATGGGTTTTGGGTAGTTGGTTTGTGTGTGGATTTTGGGGTTTGATTTTCCTATTTGTTTTAGTCTTGTGATTCTAAGATTGATTCAAGGTTTGGATGGCTAATCTGCGTTCATCGAGATTCTGTTTCCCAAACTTGATCGCAATCAAAGTTTCAAGGATAAAACGAAGTTAGAATTATGAAGAGTTCATAATTGCTAAAATTGAGAAACAAAGTTCTTGATTCAATGATTGGAGATCCATGTGGAATTGTGGATGCAATTGGCCTACGTTCATCGAGACCATCTATTGCTTAGTTTCGGTCACATGGACTACTTTTTTGGTATCTTGAATTAGTGCGAAATTGTGGATGCCTCATGGCTTAGTTTCGGTCGCACTTCTTGTTGTCTTGATTTGGAGATAATGACCAAAGTTGAAATAGTCTCATCATCATAATTATAGAGAAACTAATGACACATAAATATTATGCTTAAATTAATGGAGATAAATTTAGTGGCTAAACTTGATGTGTAACATGTTTATATTATGTGCTCATAAATGTGTTATATGCTATATGTGATGAACCTTCAAAGAAAGTTTTAAGTCCTTCATTGCCATGCCATGATTAAAACACTTGTTTATACATGGATGATCTTGATGTGGGTTCGCCTCCGCGAGGTGCATTAATTTTATTCATGTATGAGCAAGATGAGGTTCATTAATTTAATGTGGGCTTGCCTCCGCAAGTTGCATTGAATTGAATGGTTCCTATGCGTTTAAAATGGTTGGACTTAATTAGGCGTCAAAACGGTTTTGGGCCTAGGCAAGAGATGAGATTAAACATGCTTTGGAAATTGGATTTTTCAAAGAATCTCATAAAATGACCTAAGAATCATATGGGATATGATTGACATGATCGTCTACCTAATTAATTTAGTTTTGAGCAGTCCGCCTCCGTGGACTCAAAAGTTAAATTAAAGTTGGATCTTAGCCCAATTAAATTATATTATACATTGGATGTATATGAAGGTTATATAATTTAGTGGGAGTATTTTGTTTGAAAAATACATTATTTATTTCTTTAATGAAAACTGGTACTTATTAAATTTTGGAAATTTTGCATATTTGTAGACAATGACTACTAACACTCAATCAATTTCGTTGCGATCGATCCTTGAGAAGGATAAGCTCCAAGAGAATGGTACAAACTTTATGGATTGGATCCGTAGCCTAAGAATTGTTCTAAGGCAAGAAGATAAGTTGTACATTCTCGATGGGCCACTTCCTGCTGAACCAGAACCTACTGCCCCTAGGGCAGAAAGAGACAGTTACAAGAAACATCGTAATGATTCAAGAGATGTAAGCTGTCTCATGCTTGCTACTATGTGCTCAAAACTCCAACAAACTTTGGAACATTTGGAAGCCTATGAGATAGGCGTGGAGTTAAGAGCCATGTTTCAAGAGCAAGCTAGGCAAGAGAGGTACAAGACCATTGTTGCATTCACTACTTGCAAAATGAATGAAGGGAAACAAGTGAGTCCTCACATGCTGAAAATGAAAGGTTATGTAGAGCACCTTGAGAAACTTGGCTATCCAATCCCATTGGAACTAGCCACAGATCTCATTCTTAATTCATTGCCTAAAAGTTATAATCAGTTTGTGATGAATTATAACATGCATGGAATGGATAAGAATCTCTTCGAGTTGCATGGGATGCTTAAAACTGCGGAGATGAAGATTGCGGAGAAAGGTTCTCCCATGCTCTTAGTTCATGATGGGAAGAAGGCTGGTGCCAAAGGAAAGGGTAAGAAAGTTGTCAAACCCAAGATAAGCAAGGCAAGTGTTGCCAAGGCTTCTGAGGCAAAACCCGATTCACAAAAGGATGCAATCTGTTTCCATTGTCAAGAGATTGGTCATTGGAAACGTAATTGCAAGGCTTTCTTGGAAGAGCAAAAGAAGAAGAAGGGCAGCAAGGCTGCGTCGACTTCAGGTATCTATATGATAGATATTCTCCTTTCTACCACTGATTCTTGGGTATTGGATACCGGATGTGGTTCTCACATTTGTTTAAATGTTTATGGACTAAAGAATAGGAGACTACTTAAAGAGGGTGAAGTAGACCTACGCGTGGGGAATGGAGCAAGAGTTGCTGCATTAGCCGTAGGGACTTATGAAGTCACTTTACCTTCTGGATTAATTCTTGTTTTTAACAATTGTTATTATGTTCCGGATTTAAGTAGAAATATTATTTCAATTTCTTGTTTGGATAATGAAGGTTTTAAGTTTCATATTGAGAATAAGAAATTTTCTATTTATTTAAATGATGTGCTTTATGGTATTGCTAATTCATTTAATGGCCTTTATGTCTTGTATGTCAATAATGAAAATAATGAAAATGTCTATCATATAAATAAGAAATCTAAACCTAATGATGTAAATCATTCTTATTTGTGGCATTGCCGTCTTGGTCATATTAATGAGAAGCGTATCTCAAAACTCCATGGGGACGGTCTCTTGGGTTCATGTGACCTTGAGTCATATGACACTTGTGATTCGTGTCTTCTTGGAAAAATGACTAAGACGCCTTTTACCAAGCTAGGTGAAAGGGCAAACGACTTATTGGGGTTGATACATTCCGATGTATGCGGACCATTAAGTAGCAATGCTAGGGGAGGATTTCAATACTTCATAACCTCCACTAATGATTATAGTAGATTTGGGTATGTTTACCTAATGAAACATAAGAGTGAAGCTTTTGAGATATTTAGAATATTTCAAAATGAAGTAGAAAAACAACTTGGCAAAAGTATTAAGGCACTTCGATCAGATCGAGGTGGAGAATACTTGAGTCAAGAATTTGATGATCATCTAAAGAATTGTGGAATAGTTTCACAATTGACTCCACCCGGAACACCACAATGGAATGGTGTGTCCGAAAGGAGAAATAGGACTTTGTTAGACATAGTTCGATCAATGATGAGTCAAGTTGATCTTCCAATATCCTTTTGGGGTTACGCTCTAGAAACCGCCGCTTTCACTCTAAATCGTGTTCCAACTAAATCGGTTCAAAAGACTCCATATGAGATGTGGAGCGGAAAGAAAACTTGTTTATCTTTCATGAAGATTTGGGGTTGCGAAGCCTTTGTCAAAAGACTTGTCTCTGACAAACTTGCACACAAATCTGACAAATGTATTTTCGTGGGATATCCAAAGGAAACTAGAGGATATTACTTTTACAACCGTGAGGACAACAAAGTTTTTGTTGCCTGAACTGGTGTCTTTTTAGAGAAAGAGTTTCTCTCCAAAGAAATCAGTGGGAGTAAAATAAATCTTGAAGAAATTCGAGACCCAGAAAATAACTTTGAACCAATAGTGGAACAAGAACAAGAACCACAAGGAGTTGTGGAACCTGTTCAAAATACACAAGCAACTCGCAGATCTAGTAGGTTACGATCCGAGCCCGAGAGATATGGATTTCTCGTAACGGATAGTAATGAGGTGGAAATCATTGAGAATGATGAACCGACAACCTACCAAGAGGCGATGTCTTCTCCTGATTCGGACAAGTGGCTTGGAGCCATGGAATCCGAATTGCAATCCATGCAAGACAATCAAGTTTGGAATTTGATTGATGTACCCGAAGGTGTAAAAACCATAGGATGCAAATGGGTCTTCAAGAAGAAGACTGACATGGATGGGAAGGTGTATACTTACAAAGCTAGACTTGTAGCGAAGGGTTATAGGCAAGTTCATGGTATTGACTATGATGAAACCTTTTTACCCGTAGCAATGATCAAGTCTATAAGAATTTTGCTTGCCATTGCCGCATATCATGACTATGAAATATGGCAAATGGACGTCAAAACCTCTTTCCTAAATGGAAAACTCCAAGAGGATGTGTATATGACACAACCAGAAGGTTTTGAACAAAATTCTAAAGTATGCAAATTGCAGAGATCCATCTATGGATTGAAGCAAGCTTCTAGGAGTTGGAATCTCCGTTTTGATGAATCGGTCAAAGAGTTTGGTTTCATCAAGAACGAAGATGAGCCTTGTGTATACAAGAAGATTAGTGAGAGCATAGTGCTATTCCTTATTTTATATGTGGATGACATATTACTCATTGGAAACGATATTCATACACTTCAGTCCATAAAGACTTGGTTAGGAAAATGCTTCGCAATGAAAGATATGGGTGAAGCCGCATATATACTTGGCATAAAGATCTATAGAGATAGATTAAGGAGGCTACTTAGTTTAAGCCAAAGTACATACATTGACAAGGTCATTAGAAGATTCCGTATGGAAAATTCTAAGAGAGGCACCTTGCCGGTGTTACATGGAGTTTCTCTAAGCAAGACTCAATGTCCTAAGACAAACGATGAGCGTGAGAAAATGAATGATGTTCCATATGCTTCGGAAATTGGGTCCATCATGTATGCCATGATTTGTACTAGGCCGGATGTATCTTATGCTTTGAGCATGACAAGTAGATACCAATCCGACCCTGGCGAAAATCACTGGGTAGCTGTAAAAGCGATTCTTAAGTACTTGAGAAGAACTAAAGACTCGTTTTTGGTCTATGGAGGAATGGAAGATGATCTCGTTGTAAATGCTTACACGGATTCAATCTTCCAAACCGACAAAGATGATAGCCGATCGCAATCGGGTTTTGTGTTTATGTTAAATGGTGGAGCTGTAAGCTGGAAGAATTCCAAGCAAAGTACAACCGCTGATTCTACAACAGAAGCTGAGTATATTGCTGCATCAGATGCTGCAAAGGAAGCTGTTTGGATTAAGAAGTTCATTACTGAACTTGAAGTGGTTCCTAGTATTGCTAATCCAATAGACCTTTATTGTGATAATAATGGTGCTATTTCTCAAGCAAAGGAACCAAGAGCACATCAGAAATCCAAACACATACTTAGGCGTTTTCATATCATTCGAGAAATCGTTGATAGGGGAGACGTAAATATATGCAGAGTACCTACTGATGACATTGTTGCGGACCCGCTAATAAAGGGACTTCCACAAGCTAAACATGAAGGTCATTTTAGGTTCATGGGTATTAGATACATGGGAGATTGGGCCTACGGGCTAGTTGGAGATTGTTGGTAGTGGTGCCCTAGGCACGTTTAATAAACGTTGTAATTGTTATCATTTATTTCATATCAATAAAGAAATGTTTTGATTATTATTGTTGTTCATGTTTACTTATAATAATCTCTGTCCCTAGTACTTATTAAGCACTAGTATAAAGGCTAAATGATTATGGGATGATCATGTTAGATTTATGGATACTTGTTTGGAACAAGGTACTGGACATGACCCGCTGTATGAGATTTATGTCATGGTCTATGTCGTACATATATCTCATATTAGTTATGGCATTCGAATCCTTAGACATAAAGTTATTATAGTCTTCCACTTGATGAACATTATGTTTGACATATTCAAACGCTACCTTTAACCGGGTAGTTATACAGGGTATGATTGGCATAATCGGATTCACGTAGGGAAGAATAATAAGCTAAATGGATTTGTCCCTCTTCGGAGAGATGTCAAGCTTGGGCCTCTCGTAAGAATGATGTTGATGAAATGTTTGGCCGGACTCAAATGAATTGATTAGATCAATGTCATTTGGATTATCAACATATTCGGAATCGAGAAAGTATTGAACAAAACAAGTTGACTCGTTGACCATGACTTGTGTTCAATGACATCGTGGACAAAGGGATTATGACATATTCTAAAGGAATGCGAACTTGTATCTAGTTATACTATTTGGGTAGGTATGACAGTTTGCTAGAACCTAATCATATCTTATGGTTTCATGTTTGAACCCATTGCCAACTTAGTATAATCCTAGAGGGTCACACACAATAGAACGAATCTTTAAAAGGACTAAATTGGATTTTTTTCAGAAATCTGGCCTGGCGGGCGACTGCCTAAAAGGAACCGGGCGACCGCCCAAAGTTGGGCGACCGCACAGCCTTCTTTGGGCGGCCGCACAGTGCTGTCGGGGCCAAATTCCTAATTTGATTAGGAAACGAATTTTGGACGGTTTTTGACACAAGTTTCCTATTTTGAATAGGTCCTACTTGTGTATAAAAGACCAAATTCGGCCAGCGATCTTCCCCAATGTTTTTGTGAGTCTCAAAAGAGTTTGAGAAAGGTTTTATTTTGTTCTAAGACATCCTTGATTGAAGAACAAAATAATACACAAATAAAATTCCATATAGTCATATTAAATTGTGAAAGTGTGTTTCATAATTTTGGTCTAGTAACCAAGATCAAGAAGCTCCTTGATATTCGTTCGTGGTGTGGAAACCGCTAGAGGGTGAAGCTCATCATCTTCAAAGTTCGTGTTCATTACTTTCATTGTGATCAAGCTTTAAATTTCCACCAAGATTAAAGCTAGAATTCAAACTCATCAAGGGTAGGTTTTTCTTCTATTCATATTGTTGTATTTGATTTAATCATATGAACGGATCTATGGGCTTTGGGTTTCAAAATTTTAAATGCTAAATTCTGCTGCGCATGTTACTACGAAACCCAACAGTCCAAACCCATGTGTGTGCGCGTCCTGCGGACACGAATGTAGCACCGATTTGGCTTGTCCGTGCGAGCTCACCTTTTGCTATTAATTTTGTTTTTCAGTCAAAATTTTTTGCTCAAAAACAGATTCAACCCATCTGAACTGGAATGTTAAATGAAGAGACATGCCTTATCTCAGTCAATTAAAGGATTAGGCTTATCCTTTTTGAATTAAATTTTTGACTCTTGGTCAGTCCTTGGAGCAGTATAAATAGAGTATTCCACAGACCAGTTTGGAGACAACAATTTTCGAATATACACAGATTTCCAGCAGTTCCTTACAGTCTCTTCTAGTTGCATATTGTTCACTCTCCCTTTGGCTTCCTGCATTGCATTCAAGAGGTGATACTGTCCGGGCACTTATTCAGTCCGCCGGAGTCTCATAGTGCTGAGAAGCATCCGGTCCGCGCGAGTAATCCTGGGAGACTAGCGTCCAACAAATTCCTCAAGCACTCACGGTGAGGGGGCGAATAAGCCTTAAGGACAGTGTGTTCAAACACACGGCTCGGCACAATCGAATTTCTGTCCACTTTTATTTCAGTTTTAATTTCCAGTTTCTTATTTATTTATTATTTATTTCTGTATTTTAATTCTTTCTTGTGGAATTATTTCTAACAATCTTAAGACTTATTTTTTTGCAAGAGGGAATTCATTACAGAAACTACTCCTACTGGAATTTGTATAACTGACTGGTTGTTTGTGTTTCAGACATGGTGACTGAATCAAACAAATCAACCACTTCTGGGACTCCTGTTGTGACTCCAACTGGAACGGGTGCTAGTGTGATGGGTGGTCCACAGATTGTGCATATCACTTCCCATACCGAGAAGCAAGAAAAATTTGTTGGCCTCGATTTCAAGAGGTGGCAACAAAAGATGCATTTCTACTTGACCACCATCAGCTTGGTTAAGTATCTGAAAGAAGAAATGCCAATTGTGGCTGCGGATGAGACTGATGTGACAACCCTGGCTACGGTTGAAGCATGGAAGCATGGGGAATACCTGTGCAAGAATCACATTCTGAATGGCTTGTCTGATTCTCTTTACAAGGTGTTTAGAGACAAGAAGAGTGCCAAAGAATTGTGGGAGTCCTTCGACCATAAGTACTCGGTGGAGGATGCAGGAACAAAGAAGTTTATTGTATCTCGCTTCCTTGATTTCAAAATGGTGGACTCTAAGACTGTGAAGTCCCAAGTAGATGAATTGCAATTGATTTTGCATGAGGTGCTTGCCGAGGGTATGGTTATTTGTGAAAAGTTTCAAGTAGCTTCTATTATTGAGAAGTTGCCTCCCGCTTGGAAAGATTTTAAGAACTACCTGAAGCACAAGCGAAAAGAGATGAATGTTGAAGGCTTGATTCTTCGACTAAGCATTGAGGAAAACAATAGGGCTGCGGAGAGGAAGTTTAACCATAATGTTCCAAAAGCCAATGTGGTAGAACATGGCCAAAGTTCCAAAGGCAAAGGCCATGGCAAGGGTAAAGGAAAATTTGTGGCAAAACAGTCCCATTTGGGACCAAAAGGTGGTATTTCAAAGAAGAAATTCATGGGAACGTGCTACAATTGTGGTGGTGAAGGTCACAAGGCTGCTACTTGTAGGTTGCCTAAGAAACCTCGTGAGGCAAACATGGTGGAGGAAATCTCAAGGGATGTTTCCGAGATGAATCTTTGTGCGGTAATATCCGAAGTGAATTTGGTGGGTTCAAACCCAAATCAATGGTGGATTGACACGGGGGCTACTAGACATGTGTGTTCCAATAAGGAAATGAGTACTTTTGAAGCTTTTGAAATGGTAAAAAGGGGCTACTAGACATGTGTTCCAATAAGGAAATGTTAGTACTTTTGAAGCTTTTGAAAATGGTAAAAAGATTTTTATGGGGAATTCGGCTACTTCTGACATTAAGGGTCAAGGCAAAGTAGTTTTGAAGATGACTTCCGGGAAGGAACTGACTCTCAACAATGTTTTGTATGTGCCTGAGATCAAGAAGAATTTGGTGTCCGATTCGCTATTGAACAAGCACAGATTTCGTATTTTGTTTGAGTCTGATGTTGTAACATTGTCCAAGAATGGAATGTTTGTTGGTAAAGGGTATGTAAATGATGGGCTGTTTAAGCTCAGTGTAATGGTTGTTAAACCAAAGAATAATGAAATGAACAAATCTTCTGTTTATCTACTTGAGTCTTCCCATTTGTGGCATGGTAGACTAGGACATGTTAATTATGATACTTTGCGTAGATTAATTAACATGAATTGCATACCAAAGTTCAAAGTTGATTGCAAACATAAGTGTGAAACTTGTGTAGAAGCAAAATTTGCAAAACCTTCATTCCATTCAATTGAAAGAAAGTGTGAACCACTCGACTTAGTCCACACAGACTTATGTGACTTTAAGTCAACACAATCAAGAGGTGGCAATAAGTACTTTATGACTTTTATCGATGATAGTACAAAGTATTTCTATGTGTATCTCCTCAAAAGTAAAGATGAGGCAATAGAGAAGTTTGTTCTCTATAAAAATGAAGTTGAGAATCAACTTAACCAGAAAATAAAGGTGTTAAGAAGTGATAGTGGAGGAGAGTATGAATCTCCATTTGAAGGAATTTGTGCTCAACATGGAATAAAACATGTAACCACGGCACCTTATACACCCCAACAAAATGGTGTTACCGAACGCAAGAATCGAACATTGAAAGAAATGATGAATGCCATGTTGATAAGTTCGGGATTACCTTCTAACATATGGGGTGAAGCTGCGTTGTCAGCTAACTACGTGTTGAATAAGGTACCTCGAAAGAAATTGAACAAGAGCCCCTATGAATTATGGCATGGAAGAGCTCCATCCTACCAATACTTGCGAGTGTGGGGATGTCTCGCAAAGGTAGCAGTACCTCTACCTAAAAAGGTGAAAATTGGGCCTAAAACTGTAGATTGCATATTTATTGGGTATGCTCATAACAGTAGTGCTTATAGGTTCCTTGTGTATGAATCGAAAAATCAAGATATACACAAGAACACTATAATGGAATCAAGGGATGTTTCTTTCTTTGAGAATGTATTCCCGTGTAAGTCAAGAAATGAGGCAAGCTCATCAACAGGGGTACAAGACTCAATAGAAGAAGAACACATTCAAGATCAAAGTGAAGAAGTTAAGATGGAACCTCGACGAAGTAAAAGAGCAAGAGTAGAAAAATCCTTTGGGACGGATTTTCTGACTTACATGCTCGAAAGTGAACCACAAATTTATAAAGAAGCTGTGAATTCTTCTGAAGGACCTTTGTGGAAAGAAGCTATCAAAAGTGAGATTGATTTCATTTTGCAAAATCACACTTGAGAACTAGTGGATCTTCCCCCGGGAAGTAAACCACTTGGATATAAGTGGATTTTCAAACGGAAAATGAAACCAGATGACACAATTGATAAGTATAAGGCCAGACTTGTAATTAAAGGTTACAAACAGAAAGAAGGCCTTGATTATTTTGATACGTATTCTCCTATCACAAGAATAACGTCAATAAGAGTTGTGCTTGCAATTGCCGCATTGAGCAATCTTGAAGTGAATCAAATGGATGTAAAGACTGCCTTTCTGAATGGTGATTTAGATGAGGAGATTTACATGAAACAACCTGAAGGGTTTGTGCACTAGGGCAAGAAAAGAAAGTGTGCAAATTAGTAAAGTCTTTATATGGCTTGAAACAAGCACCAAAACAATGGCATCAAAAATTTGATTGAGCCATGATGGAAAGTGGATTCAAGATAAATGAATGTGATAAGTGTGTATATACTAAAAACACTGAAAATGGCTATGTCATTTTGTGTCTTTATGTAGATGACATTCTTATCATAGGAAGTTATGACAAGATGATCAAATCCACTAAAGATATGTTAAACTCGAAGTTTGACATGAAGGACATGGGAATAGCTGATGTGATCCTTGGAGTGAAAATTTCTAAGATATCCAATGGACTTGTATTGAGCCAGGCTCATTATGTGGATAAAATTCTTGAGAAATTTAGCAAGGATGACAATGGAATAGCTAACACTCCAATTGACACAAATCAACATCTATCAAAGAATAGAGGAGAACCAGTTTCTCAATCAGAGTATTCAAGGATAATTGGAAGTCTAATGTACCTAATGAGTTGCACAAGACCAGATATTGCTTACGCTGTTAGCAAACTGAGTCGGTACACAAGTAATCCTGGAGCGGATCATTGGAAGGGTATTGTGAGAGTACTTAGATACTTGAGACATACTCGTGACTATGGATTACATTATACTAGACATCCAGTAGTGATTGAAGGGTATAGCGATGCTAATTAGATATCTGATATCAAAGACTCAAAGTCTACTAGTGGATATGTATTCACATTAACAGGTGCGGCTATATCATAGAAATCTTCTAAGCAGACCGTTATAGCTAGATCCACGATGGAATCTGAGTTCATAGCATTGGAAAAATGTGGGGAAGAAGCGGAGTGGCTACGCCAATTCCTAAAAGATATTCCAAAATGGACAAAGCCAGTGCCACCAATTTGCATACATTGCGATAGTCAATCTGCAATTGGTAGGGCGCAAAGAAACATGTACAATGGTAAGTCGAGACATATTCTTCGAAGACATAATACAATAAGACAACTACTCTCAACTGGTACCATCTCCATTGACTATGTGAAGTCAAAGGATAACTTAGCGGATCCGTTAACCAAAGGGTTAAACAGAGAGGTAGTTGCTAGATCGACAAGGGGAATGGGTTTAAAGCCTCTTGAGAAGTTAACTACGGCGGAAAACACAACCTAGCTGACTGGAGATCCCAAGATCTAGGTTCAAAATGGACCACCTAACCGTTAAAAGACTTGTAGCGTCACTGTGGGGACTAACCCCATACCGATTCCTATATAAAAGTGACATCCCGAGATGAATGAGGTTAAGCCAATGGCTTTTAATGATTCTTATGGAGTAAACCGGGTTACTTAGAAGAATCCCCTATGTGAGAGAGAAGTGGGGCCGCTTCGAGGAGAATTGTGTGAGGCTCAATTCTTAGACCCTCTTACAGAACCAGGCATTGTGTTCCACGGCCACAATGGACATAACCATTGAGAACTGAATTGTGCTAGGGAGATACCTATGTAGAAGTATATGATTGGCTACACAAAAAGCTGAACAGTTCAAGGACATCGTGTCTACTGATTAGCGAGTAGAATAAGTATACATCTACGAGGGAAGGTTCAAAGGGCAAACCCCATACCTATCCTATGCAGGTTTTCTACTGTTGGACTTTATCACCAAATTCCTCATCATTTCCTTCATGTGGGGAATTGTTGGAAAAAATGTGAAGGAAATGAGTATTTTCCTTAATTTGTGTATTAATTGATTGATAAATAATTTTTCGAATGACAAAATTGTTTGTGGGTTTGTGTTCTACTCCGTGAGGACATTGAGATAATGTATTCATTTGTCCAATTTGGTGTTGGGATGAATGAGTTACAAAGGCTTAAAGTTGGTGGGTTGAAGTGGGGATATTGACATTATCCCACATTGGAAAAAGATGTAAAAGGAACCTAGTTTAAATGCTTGAGCACTTGAGTAGTGTGTAAGCTTGTATTGCATAGAGGCTCTCTCTCGCGTGCAGGGGGTGTGAAAATCATGGACCCAATTTGGCTTGCGGGGTCCGAACCCATGTGTGTCCGCGTCCTGCGGACACGAATGTAGCACCGATTTGGCTTGTCCGTGCGAGCTCACCTTTTGCTATTAATTTTGTTTTTCAGTCAAAATTTTTTGCTCAAAAACAGATTCAACCCATCTGAACTGGAATGTTAAATGAAGAGACATGCCTTATCTCAGTCAATTAAAGGATTAGGCTTATCCTTTTTGAATTAAATTTTTGACTCTTGGTCAGTCCTTGGAGCAGTATAAATAGAGTATTCCACAGACCAGTTTGGAGACAACAATTTTTGAATATACACAGATTTCCAGCAGTTCCTTACAGTCTCTTCTTGTTGAATATTGTTCACTCTCCCTTTGGCTTCCTGCATTGCATTCAAGAGGTGATACTGTCCGGGCACTTATTCAGTCCGCCGGAGTCTCATAGTGCTGAGAAGCATCCGGTCCGCGCGAGTAATCCTGGGAGACTAGCGTCCAACAAATTCCTCAAGCACTCACGGTGAGGGGGCGAAAAGCCTTAAGGACAGTATGTTCAAACACACGGCTCGGCACAATCGAATTTCTGTCCACTTTTATTTCATTTTTAATTTCCAGTTTCTTATTTATATATTATTTATTTCTGTATTTTAATTCTTTCTTGTGGAATTATTTCTAACAATCTTAAGACTTATTTTTTTGCAAGAGGGAATTCATTACAGAAACTACTCCTACTGGAATTTGTATAACTGACTGGTTGTTTGTGTTTCAGACATGGTGACTGAATCAAACAAATCAACCACTTCTGGGACTCCTGTTGTGACTCCAACTGGAACGGGTGCTAGTGTGATGGGTGGTCCACAGATTGTGCATATCACTTCCCATACCGAGAAGCAAGAAAAATTTGTTGGCCTCGATTTCAAGAGGTGGCAACAAAAGATGCATTTCTACTTGACCACTATCAGCTTGGTTAAGTATCTGAAAGAAGAAATGCCAATTGTGGCTGCGGATGAGACTGATGTGACAACCCTGGCTACGGTTGAAGCATGGAAGCATGGGGAATACCTGTGCAAGAATCACATTCTGAATGGCTTGTCTGATTCTCTTTACAAGGTGTTTAGAGAGAAGAAGAGTGCCAAAGAATTGTGTGAGTCCTTCGACCATAAGTACTCGGTGGAGGATGCAGGAACAAAGAAGTTTATTGTATCTCGCTTCCTTGATTTCAAAATGGTGGACTCTAAGACTGTGAAGTCCCAAGTAGATGAATTGCAATTGATTTTGCATGAGGTGCTTGCCGAGGGTATGGTTATTTGTGAAAAGTTTCAAGTAGCTTCTATTATTGAGAAGTTGCCTCCCGCTTGGAACGATTTTAAGAACTACCTGAAGCACAAGCGAAAAGAGATGAATGTTGAAGGCTTGATTCTTCGACTAAGCATTGAGGAAAACAATAGGGCTGCGGAGAGGAAGTTTACCCATAATGTTCCAAAAGCCAATGTGGTAGAACATGGCCAAAGTTCCAAAGGCAAAGGCCATGGCAAGGGTAAAGGAAAATTTGTGGCAAAACAGTCCCATTTGGGACCAAAAGGTGGTATTTCAAAGAAGAAATTCATGGGAACGTGCTACAATTGTGGTGGTGAAGGTCACAAGGCTGCTACTTGTAGGTTGCCTAAGAAACCTCGTGAGGCAAACATGGTGGAGGAAATCTCAAGGGATGTTTCCGAGATGAATCTTTGTGCGGTAATATCCGAAGTGAATTTGGTGGGTTCAAACCCAAATCAATGGTGGATTGACACGGGGGCTACTAGACATGTGTGTTCCAATAAGGAAATGTTTAGTACTTTTGAAGCTTTTGAAAATGGTAAAAAGATTTTTATGGGGAATTCGGCTACTTCTGACATTAAGGGTCAAGGCAAAGTAGTTTTGAAGATGACTTCCGGGAAGGAACTGACTCTCAACAATGTTTTGTATGTGCCTGAGATCAAGAAGAATTTGGTGTCTGGTTCGCTATTGAACAAGCACAGATTTCGTATTTTGTTTGAGTCTGATGTTGTAACATTGTCCAAGAATGGAATGTTTGTTGGTAAAGGGTATGTAAATGATGGGCTGTTTAAGCTCAGTGTAATGGTTGTTAAACCAAAGAATAATGAAATGAACAAATCTTCTGTTTATCTACTTGAGTCTTCCCATTTGTGGCATGGTAGACTAGGACATGTTAATTATGATACTTTGCGTAGATTAATTAACATGAATTGCATACCAAAGTTCAAAGTTGATTGCAAACATAAGTGTGAAACTTGTGTAGAAGCAAAATTTGCAAAACCTTCATTCCATTCAATTGAAAGACAGTGCAACAATAAAACCTTTTAGAAAGTGTAACTTGTCGCGCCCTGTACCCGTGGTCCTACTTGGCCCCACGCTCGGGACACGAGTGGAAGACGTTATAAAACCTTTTAGAATTTTTTTTCGAAATATACTTTTAGAAAGTGTAACAATAACACACTTGAAGTTCAAAGACTTCACTTAACTTGAAACAACTTTTACAAACACTTTCACAGCGAAAGTACTTAGCCCGAAGGCTTACAAACCTTTAAACAAATGTACATACATCAACTTTTACCAAAATAAATGTAACCATAAGAAGTACGGGTACTCTACCCAAAGGGTTTACATTTATATAATGTAACCTTCACAAAACAAGTCCCATCTATTACCAAACGAACGTCCTCCCGTGCCAAGTGTCCTATCCCCTGGACCCGCCTTTATCTAAAACAGTAAACAAATAAAGGGTGAGAATAAATCTCAGTAAGCTACTAAAATGCAACTACGTTACATGCTGATATGATGATCATAAAGAAACAATATCAACAAGTAAGCATATATCATATAACATCAACTCATATATCACTTATATCACATTGCCCACACTCCGGTGGATACCAAGCCAAGGTTTACCCAATAACCATAACTGATGAGAATACCAACTGAGAAACCCATCAGAGAAAACCATCTGAGCAGCATAAATAGCTGAAGCCGTCGGGATCCCGAAAACCAAATCATAACCAATAGAACCAAGTAACAGAGAGGGAAATATGACACAAAGTCATAACCCAAATACTCACCAAAGGGAGCAATTCATCCCATCCAAGGCCAATCTGGACTGGGGAAACTAGAAGGCATAGTGGACACCTTATAGTGAACTTGGCTTGTGTGCCACTATAATTCTCCCACCGCCTGACTCACAAGCTCCAATGGAAAACCTTATAGTGGACTTACCTGAACCACTATAATTCTTCCATTGGCTGACTCCACAACAAGACCAGCTGGACTTTCACAAAAAACACAGTAATGAATACTTGCTAAACAAAACCCAAGGCATTTAATCCAAGAAGGAATTAAGCCAAAAACATCACAAGATGCACACGAAAGATTTCTCATAAAGAGTCCATAATGAGGACATTTAGTCACAACCCAATCTTTTTCATCAACGACATAAAAGTCATACACATTCATGTTTAAGTCATAAGCCACCCCAAGGATCACAAAACACTTGTCCTCTTATACCCCATATAACACAAACTATCAAACCTTGAAAACATGGGGGGTGCGCACGCCTCACCCCATAGGGTGCGCGCGCTTCCAAGGACCAGAACTTCACTATTTTTGGTTCACTTAAGGGTGCGCATGCCTCACCCAAAAGGATGCACACGCCTCCCTTCTCCAGTCAATTTTTGCCTAGGTTGGTAACAATGGGTGCGTGCGCCTCCTTATATAGGGTGCGCGCGCCTCCTCCTATTTTGGGCCAAATCCCAGATTCTTCCTTAGTTCAATTTTTACTCCTTCCGTCCCACAAGCATAACATATATACAACACAATTTAGTACACAACATTAGCAACTCTCATTATAGTTACAACTTGAGTTCATAAACATTCACAATACCCAGCTAAACCAAATTCATATACTCCCTTTGTCCCAAAATTACAAGTATAGCAAATATTACCCAAATCACAAAATTAACAAGTAGGAGTATCATATATAGCATATATGACTATTTTAACATTTAAAGGGGAATTAGTAACTTACTTAGTTCCGGAAAAAGTATCGCTGAAATAAGTTTTGTTCGGCTAGAAATGACCTACTCGATGCCCTGATCATTTTTATATAATTAGTTTTTAAAACGGGTAAGTAAATAAAAAGAATTAAATCGAAATGGGTCGAACTTACCTTTTTCTCCTAACCCTAACTGATACGTAGAAGGTTGCAGAAGAAAAGAAATACACAGTGAAGGAAAAGAGAGAAAGAAGGTTTCCTTAAATATCTCAACCCATTTTTGCATTTTGATCACCCAACTTTCCAAGTTAACAATTAAGCCCCTGAACTTATATCTTCAACAAGGACCCTAAAGTTTCAACTTAATCATTTAACTCCTTTAATCATTATTTTTACTAACTAAGTAAAGAACACAAATAATCAAGTATGATATGCAAATCATAAAATATGATGCAACACATAAAAATGCACATATAAGTCAAATAAAAATCCCCAAAAATATAAAATAAATAGGGGCGGTTTTGGGGTCGCTACATTCAAGATCAAAGTGAAGAAGTTAAGATGGAACCTCGACGAAGTAAAAGAGCAAGAGTAGAAAAATCCTTTGGGACGGATTTTCTGACTTACATGCTCGAAAGTGAACCACAAAGTTATAAAGAAGCTGTGAATTCTTCTGAAGGACCTTTGTGGAAAGAAGCTATCAAAAGTGAGATTGATTCCATTTTGCAAAATCACACTTGGGAACTAGTGGATCTTCCCCCGGGAAGTAAACCACTTGGATATAAGTGGATTTTCAAACGGAAAATGAAACCAGATGACACAATTGATAAGTATAAGGCCAGACTTGTAATTAAAGGTTACAAACAGAAAGAAGGCCTTGATTATTTTGATACGTATTCTCCTGTCACAAGAATAACGTCAATAAGAGTTGTGCTTGCAATTGCCGCATTGAGCAATCTTGAAGTGAATCAAATGGATGTAAAGACTGCTTTTCTAAATGGTGATTTAGATGAGGAGATTTACATGAAACAACCTGAAGGGTTTGTTGCACCAGGGCAAGAAAAGAAAGTGTGCAAATTAGTAAAGTCTTTATATGGCTTGAAACAAGCACCAAAACAATGGCATCAAAAATTTGATCGAGCCATGATGGAAAGTGGATTCAAGATAAATGAATGTGATAAGTGTGTATATACTAAAAACACTGAAAATGGCTATGTCATTTTGTGTCTTTATGTAGATGACATTCTTATCATAGGAAGTTGTGACAAGATGATCAAATCCACTAAAGATATGTTAAACTCGAAGTTTGACATGAAGGACATGGGAATAGCTGATGTGATCCTTGGAGTGAAAATTTCTAAGATATCCAATGGACTTGTATTGAGCCAGGCTCATTATGTGGATAAAATTCTTGAGAAATTTAGCAAGGATGACAATGGAATAGCTAACACTCCAATTGACACAAGTCAACATCTATCAAAGAATAGAGGATAACCAGTTTCTCAATCAGAGTATTCAAGGATAATTGGAAGTCTAATGTACCTAATGAGTTGCATAAGACCAGATATTGCTTACGCTGTTAGCAAACTGAGTCGGTACACAAGTAATCCTGGAGCGGATCATTGGAAGGGTATTGTGAGAGTACTTAGATACTTGAGACATACTCGTGACTATGGATTACATTATACTAGACATCCAGTAGTGATTGAAGGGTATAGCGATGCTAATTAGATATCTGATATCAAAGACTCAAAGTCTACTAGTGGATATGTATTCACATTAGCAGGTGCGGCTATATCATAGAAATCTTCTAAGCAGACCGTTATAGCTAGATCCACGATGGAATCTGAGTTCATAGCATTGGACAAATGTGGGGAAGAAGCGGAGTGGCTACGCCAATTCCTAAAAGATATTCCAAAATGGACAAAGCCAGTGCCACCAATTTGCATACATTGCGATAGTCAATCTGCAATTGGCAGGGCGCAAAGAAACATGTACAATGGTAAGTCGAGACATATTCGTCGAAGACATAATACAATAAGACAACTACTCTCAACTGGTACCATCTCCATTGACTATGTGAAGTCAAAGGATAACTTAGCGGATCCGTTAACCAAAGGGTTAAACAGGAGGTAGTTGCTAGATCGACAAGGGGAATGGGTTTAAAGCCTCTTGAGAAGTTAACCACGGCGGAAAACCCAACCTAGCTGACTGGAGATCCCAAGATCTAGGTTCAAAATGGACCAACTAACCGTTAAAAGACTTGTAGCGTCACTGTGGGGACTAACCCCATTCCCATTCCTATATAAAAGTGACATCCCGAGATGAATGAGGTTAAGCCAATGGATTTTAATGATTCTTATGGAGTAAACGGGGTTACTTAGAAGAATCACCTATGTGAGAGAAAAGTGGGGCCGCTTTGAGGAGAATTGTGTGAGGCTCAATTCTTAGACCCTCTCACAGAACCAGGCATTGTGTTCCACGGCCACAATGGACACAACCATGAGAACTGAATTGTGCTAGGGAGATACCTATGTAGAAGTATATGATTGGCTACACAAAAAGCTGAACAGTTCAAGGACATCGTGTCTACTGATTAGCGAGTAGAATAAGTATACATCTACGAGGGAAGGTTCAAAGGGCAAACCCCATACCTATCCTATGCAGGTTTTCTACTTTTGGACTTTATCACCAAATTCCTCATCATTTCCTTCATGTGGGGAATAGTTGGAAAAAATGTGAAGGAAATGAGTATTTTCCTTAATTTGTGTATTAATTGATTGATAATAATTTTTTGAATGACAAAATTGTTTGTGGGTTTGTGTTCTACTCCGTGAGGACATTGAGATAATGTATTCATTTGTACAATTTGGTATTGGGATGAATGAGTTATAAAGGCTTAAAGTTGGTGGGTTGAAGTGGGGATATTGGCATTATCCCACATTGGAAAAAGATGTAAAAGGAACCTAGTTTAAATGCTTGAGCACTTGAGTAGTGTGTAAGCTTGTATTGCATAGAGGCTCTCTCTCGCGTGCAGGGGGTGTGTGCAAATCATGGACCCAATTTGGCTTGCGGGGTCCGAACTCATGTGTGTGCGCGTCCTGCGGACACGAATGTAGCACCGATTTGGCTTTTCCGTGCGAGCTCACCTTTTGCTATTAGTTTTGATTTTCAGTCAAAATTTTTTGCTCAAAAACAGATTCAACCCATCTGAACTGGAATGTTAAATGAAGAAACATGCCTTATCTCAGTCAATTAAAGGATTAGGCTTATCCTTTTTGAATTAAATTTTTGACTCTTGGTCAGTCCTTGGAGCAGTATAAATAGAGTATTGTACAGACCAGTTTGGAGACAACAATTTTCGAATATACACAGATTTCCAGCAGTTCCTTACAGTCTCTTCTTGTTGCATATTGTTCACTCTCCCTTTGGCTTCCTGCATTGCATTCAAGAGGTGATACTGTCCGGGCACTTATTCAGTTCGCCGGAGTCTCATAGTGCTGAGAAGCATCCGGTCCGCGCGAGTAATCCTGGGAGACTAGCGTCCAACAAATTCCTCAAGCACTCACGGTGAGGGGGCGAATAAGTCTTAAGGACAGTGTGTTCAAACACGTGGCTCGGCACAATCGAATTTCTGTCCACTTTTATTTTAGTTTTAATTTCCAGTTTCTTATTTATTTATTATTTATTTCTGTATTTTAATTCTTTCTTGTGGAATTATTTCTAACAGTTCCTCACGTTACTACTCCTATAATCAACAGAAGGATTTGCCAACTGGTCAGTGTCCCCACATTCCACCGCTTATACAAGAGTCATTTTTCTTCGAAAAACAAACCAATGTCTCCAAGATGGATTTTTCCTAAAGAATATATTTATGTGTTCTCAAGGAGATTTCTTCAATTCCACTAAATACTAATATACTACTTATTTCATTTCAAAAAGTTAGCCCGTCTTTTTTCTTGTTATTACGAATGAAATTCGAGCAATAATTCCAATTACTTTTAATTATCCTAATCAAACTTTAAAACGTTTTATTGTACACCATTATAAATACTATTAATCAATATTTAGATTCTCATTAAGATAAATAAAAAAAATTAAAAGTAACTTAAATTATTGCTCAAATTTCATTTGTAGTAACAACGAAAAAAAGGGACTAACTTTCCGTGCCGATACAGTAGATCCAAGCACCCATGTTGATATTGAGAATATTGATGTGTTTAAGGTCCCTTAGTATTTAAGACCTTGGCTTTACCCATTGTTGGAATTCAATGTGGTATATCGAATTTGGACTCCCATTATCCAATTGGATAGTGAGATTTGAAGTCATCAACAATTATCTAAGAGATAATTTTGTAAGAGAGATAATGCTGATAATTATTTAGGATAATTATCATTGTTGATGATAGTGATCTTCATTCTTATTTTTTATTGAGTGTTAGCACTATAAATAGTGGTTGCCTTTGACAAATAGTGGCTACCTTTGACAGATGAAAATACACCATAACAAATAGTTCTTCATTCCATGTTTAGCTTGAGGGTTGTGAGGTCCTTATACGGTGGGCTTTAACTTATTACTCTAGTAGTATTACGCTATCGTGGGTAAAATTATTTATTTTTAATAAACTCGAACTATGTTGACCATATTCTTTCTTTCTTTGAAAAAAGAGGGAAACGTAGGCAATATTTTTTGTCCGGTCACCCTTTTACTTGCTTTAAAAAAAAGATTTCAAAAATAAATAAATATTAATCACCCAGATTTGACTCACACACATGTGCACTCATGATTAATTGTCATTGCACTACATTACCTCATTCAAACCCGGGGGACCCACACGGAGGACGGATATCGGTCACCTATACTGTCGGTCTCTCCAATGTTGGTGAACCCCACTCCGTGATTCGCTCCCATCCGACCGTCATATCGCTGGGAGCCTAAGCCGTAAGCCTTCATAAACCATATACATCATTCTAGGAGTCTTAAGACACTCTTTTGACCTGTCGGTTTGACCTTTGGGTTACTTTATGTCTTTGACCAAAATAAAGCCATGTGTAATTTACTATATGAAGGAACCAAACGAATGTCCCTTAAAATAATACTCCTTCACAAGGTTAATTATGTATGGTTTTGTTTTACAAAGAACTAAAGTGATCACTAGGTCACCGGGTTTGGTTTTGAATGGTAGATTTTGATGAAAATATGGGACATTTACTGAAAATTGTCCCTTTTAGGGGAGTGCAATACATGTGGAATACAAGGGGCTCATAGTTTAGGATATCTAATCCACTGCTTTAGGACATTAGGTAGAACCCACAGAACGGATTAACCTCCGTTTGACCAAAATTAAGACAAAAAATATGGAATCTAATGTTGTTGTCTCGTACGAGACTACCTTGTCTCGTATGAGAAATTGTTTGCTGAATGTGTATTTGTGATACACAATCGAGGGCACTCTTTCTTAAGTCAAAACTCTATCCTAAACAAAACTAAAACTTCAAAAAAGAAAAAAAAAAACCTAGCTCGTAGGGTAATTTTAATCGCCATCCTTTTTCCATCTAGGGATCGTTGACCGTTCTTCAAAGAGGCATTTCGTTGGGATATCTCGAGTTCATCTCCAATGTCGTCAAGTTCCCCCACCTCTCTAATGATGACTACTTTGGTTACTCCCAAGGCAAATGGTGCTTCTGATGAGAATTTGCAAGCCATGGAAATCATGTCCAAGGAAATCAAGGCCCTGAAGAACCATCTCGAGCAAGAACAAAGGGCTTATGTCGAACAAATGACCAATCTCATGACAATACTCAATGATCTAGAAATTATGGAAGCTACAAAGAAAAACACACAAGTCGATGACTCTTCTTCAGATACTAGAGGTTCTACCCCTAAGGCTAGCAAAACCACCAATAAACATGAAAACAAGAAAGTTGAGACAATCGTCAAGGATTTTATCGCTAACGTGTGTACCCAAATTGAGTCCAAGCTAAGAAACCAAATGGAGGCTGAATTTCAAGACCGCCTACAAGAACAAAAATATACAATGCGGAAGATTTCAAAATGCTTCATAGGATAGTTAGATCCAAAGAGAAAAAGCCTCGACATGACAAGGGAATAAAAAAAGATTGGAGTCGTGCCCACCTTAGTGGACACGCCCAAGAAGAGATCTTTGGCCACCTTGTTAAAGAAGGAAAAATAAAACTAGAGAAGGAGCTCCTCAAAAGAAGAGCTCCACTCAAATACTTCCCACTTGTTTTGCAAGTTCCATAACTATAGTGGCCATGACATCAACGACTACGCTCACTTAAAAGATGTCATTCAAGAGTTGTTTGAGGCTAGCATGATCCAAATCTCCCCAAATAATTGAAGGCGTGAAGAAGATGAAGCCTCAACCTTTAAGAAAAACTCAAGATCTATATAGCCACATTACGACTTCAGCTATCCTCTTCCTTTCTCCTTGAAAAAAGCAAAGTAATATTAAAATAAATAGATTAGGTAAATTTCCTAGTCTGTACTCGAAGAGTCTTTCTGTCATGCTAGTTCATCTTTCTCCTCTCTAGTTTGTGTCAAGTAAATTATCGAGTTTGTCTTGAATTCCCTCATCAATAAAACTCGTTCTTATACACAAATTCTAAGTTGTTCTATCTCTTGAATATCATGCAAATTCTGACAATGATGAGTTAGCTCAACAAAACATGATAATCATTTAAAAATCTAATGATCAAATCATTAAGGAAAAACAAACCAATAAACAATAAACCATGAATATCACAAACAAAATCAAAAGGTTGTCATCATGGAGATTCAAATTCAAGGTGGAGATTGTTGGGATAATTCCTTTGAAGTTGGGACGCCAATTTATAGGATTGTATAACAGAGGAATTTCGTAATGCCTGGCAAGAGCAGCGACACGACCATACAGCATGAATGACACGGCCGTGTCAATGGAAACGACCGAGAAGCTAGGCGAAATGGGCGTGCATCAGGATGTTTAATAATTTTGAGTCGAAGGCGGACACGACCATGTCAAGCAAAGGACACGGCCTTGTCAGCTGCGGATGGGCTTGGGCCGAGACGCAGAACAAGGAACATCCGTGGAATACAAATGAGTCCTTTAGGGATTTGTATTCCATACTCCTTCAGTCTTCAGGGTTAGGACTTGATTAGTATAAATAGGCTTGTCATCCGAACACAAAATTTATACCTCAGAAATTAGATTAGAAGATCAATAATTCTATATCTAATGTTTGCACAGTCAGGAATTTTGTGACCAAAATTCATCCATCATAGATTAGTGCGATCTTGTAATTGTTTCTCTAGATTGATAATAATATTCTCTCCCCTCCTCTCCCCGTGGAAGTAGCCAAGTTGGTGAACCACGCAAATCTGTGTTCTTGTGTTTGATTACTTTTCTCATTAAGTCTTGTTTAATGCTCTAGCACTTCTTTTGGGTCAGACAATTATAGTTTTTCTTAAAATAATATAAAATAAAATTATATTACCTCGGTTCCAGTTTAAGATTTTCAATTTAACTTACACGCTTAAAAGACTAATGCAAAACAGTCAACAATAGTAGTGAGTTGATGGCATAATTGTCTAAAACATTATCTACAAAAAAAAAAAAAAAAAAAAAAAAGTGAATGAAAGTACGTTAGGTAAACAATGATTTTTTTTTTTATTATTATTTTATGGACTTAATGAGGATAAGATTGTTTAAAATATTGTTTATACTTTATTATTTATGAAATAAAGCAAAATAAAATACTTAAACTGGAATGTACTTAAAAGAAAAGTTGAACGGAGGGAGTAGTTTGAGAATGATAAAAGCATGAGTAGCTATATAATTTTCGTGTTGTAGAGTTGTAGTTATGGTTTGGAAAGTAAGAACAATAGTGGAAAAGGAAAAATGTCAATGAAAAGAGCATCATCCATTTCAACAACTCATCCTTTAATAGAGATAATGGTAGGTACATATTTATTCTATGTCCTACTATCTTAATATCAATACAAGTATAATTAATATATATATATATAAACTCCTCCAAATCCATCCTCCTTGTAACAAATCATTTGAAAGTTTAGTGTCATTCTATTTTAGATTACCTGCGATTTGGTTTTGAGTTTGGCACACATTTGCAATGTAATTCTCATATGTGCAATTCAATCAATTAGTTATATATATATATATAGGTGCTAAAATGAGAACCTAAATATCGTGAGAACCAATCATAACCATTAGATTAGAAAAAAAAAAAATCAAGGGTCCATATGTTAGATACAATTGATACACTTAGATACATTACAAAAAATTCGATTACACTTGGATACAATAGGTTAATAAGTATTGTATCTAAGTGTTGCACTTGGATACACTATGTTAAAAACTAATGTATCCAATTGTTTTTCGAAAATTAACTAATGTATCCAAGTGTATCCAATGTATCTAACATCTGGACCCTTGATTGTTTTTTTTTAATCTAATGGTTATGATTGGTTCTCACGGTTCTCATATAAAATGGTTCTCACAGGAGCGCGACCCCCTATTTATATTTATATATATATATATATATATATATATATATATATATATATATATATATATATATAGTATACATAGAAGAAGCACAAATACTTTCAAAAATGTTTTCTTCGTCCATCAAATTGCACAAAACAGACATTCATCTGAATTTAAGAAATATTTAATATTAAGGTTTTGTGAGTATAAAAAGTAAGGTACTAGTTAAAACAAAGTAATTGATGAATATTATTGTGAATATAACAACCGAATCTCGTTGTAAGAAAATACTTCGTATTAAAATGTTCTCATTTGATCTTGTACAATTTTATGTGCAACGTATAATCTACCTCTATACAAAAGCTGAAGTGCATTGCACTCCCTAGATTTTAAATATATATTAAGTAATATGTTGGTGGATTCATAACAATTATAAGCATTTTTCATAAAAGATTAAGTATTGTTAAGTTCTTAGCAAAAGATAAAATGAACAAAAGGTAATGGATCACATATAATTTAATTATTTTAATTCAAAAAATGAATAAATAATAACAAAATACAAATACGTAATCACTTTGAAAAACGATAACAAAATACAAAAAAAAAAAAAGTAACGAACAAATTATAAGGATTTTATTTTTTTAAAAATCATTTAATCTAGAAAAGTAGTTCATTATTCAAAAAGGTATTTTAAGTCAAATTGTATCAAGGTCATAATTGAACATAATTAGATAATATTGTGGATAAGTTAATGGGAGAGGCTATTACCATTACATTTTATACTTATCCACTACATATCCTTAATTTTAGGAGAATTAAAAAGTATGTTGACGCAATTGCCCCTTTAAATACTTACCTTCTACTGTTTAATCAATTTTCAAAGTCAAAACACTACCTTAAATATATCAATAACATACTTTTTTTTTTGTTATCTTCTCATTAACCACCAAGTAATTTCAGTCCTTTTTTTTAATCTTCAAATAATTCAGTTTTTTCAATCTCATGCTAAGATAAGTATAAGGAAGAGACTATAAAATGCATGTACAATTGAAATTGATGATGATATGAATGACTTTTCTGTGTGTATCACTTATATATATGTGCGAATTATATACACTTTCCGTCTCAAATCAAAATGAATATTCAATTTAATTTTGACTAAAACTAATTTTAAATATTTATTTTGAGATAGAGGTAGTATCCTTTTTTCACCCATTTATATTTATAATTTCACCAAATAATATTTTTATTTTTGTCTAAGTTAAGAGGAAAAATAAGAAGCAAATGGATTAAACAAAGTGGTGAAGAAGTTCAAGATTTAAACTGTGAGTTATATGGGTAGAGTATAAAAATTGTGTGGTGAATTTGTTTATAATTTTTTTTACCATTTATTAATTAGAATAAATATTAATAAGCTGAAAATTTAACAATATATAATCTATATTTAATACTATTAAAAATGATGGATTTATTAACAAATAGTATGCTATAACATAATAATAATATTAAATAATGCGATAGGAAACACCTAACTTCAATAAGATATTTTAAAAATGTATCAAATATTATTGAGTCTCATTTGTTTGTGAATAAGAATGAAAGGCGGTGGATCATATGTGACTTGGATATTTTAAAGGGCAAACTGCAATTTGGTCCTTGACATTTACATAGGTTTGCAATGTTGCTCCCAACTGTTTAATTTCGTAATTTGGTTTCCTAACATTTACATTTTTTTGCAATGTGGCTACAAAACTAATACCCAGTTAAAATTCTAACCAAATGACACCCATGTGACTAGCACATGTCTTTTAAATGGATTAAATAGTCATTGAACTGCATTTTTAATAAAATTATCATTTTTTTGGCATAAATACCCTTTCCAATTAAGATAAAGTATTCATTTTTAAATTTGTATGTCTTCTCTCTCTTTCCTAACTGAATTATTCTATGAAATAATTTATTGAACTTGCTGGTTTGATTACATTACATATTAATTTCCTTCCAAAACAATACAAACTAAATCGTAAAGTTCTCTCTTATTTTAATTTGTTTAATTTAGATTAAACATGTATGTCTTCTCTCTCTTTCCTGTCTTTAATTTGTATAATTAATTTTTTTTAAAAAATATTTTCCTATCCTGTCATTTGCAACAATAAGATCATTACTTATTTCCTTTTACTTGAAGAAAAATATTTAAGAAAAATTATTTCACTTCAAAAATGCTTAATAAATTATCGTAAATGAGCCTGCATAATTATTTTGAGTAATAATCTTGCATAAAATGTATTATATATATTTAATTGTTTTTTTACGAAATATTTCTAATTCCTAATTATATAATTTTTAAAGTATTTTGGTTTCTTTTTTATTATTAAAATAAAATATTGAATTATGGTTAGAAAAATAAGTGACTTTGTAAGGAATATGTAAATTATAAATACAAAATAAAATAATATATATGTCCAATATTAATTTAATCTATATTTTTTAAACTACCAAATGAATAAGGTAAATAACAAAAGAAAACCTAACATGAGCGGCACATGGCCTCTTGAGAATGACCATTTTGTCCATTTAATAAACATGTGCTAGTCACATGGGTATTATTTGGTTAGAATTTTAACTGAGTTTTAGTTTTGTAGTCACATTGATAAAAAATTGTAAATGTTAGGATACCAAATTGCGAAATTAAACTGTTGGGAGCAACATTGCAAACTTATGTAAATGTCAGGAACCAAATCGCAATTTGCCCATATTTTAAATGTGCAATGAAAAGATAAAAAATATTATGTATAAATTAAACTTAAAACATGCTAAAAATTCATTAACTCCGGATATATTTACTCAAAAAAAAAAAATTAAACATCAAAAGGAATTAAGTATTTTAATTTCAATTTGTGTTTTTATCAATATTAATTAAATTAGCAAAATGTAGTGGATGAGTAAATCTTTAGTGTAGGTAAGACAACCCTAAAACATTTCATTATCTCCTTAAATCATGGAAGGATATATATGTACATTTACAAAAATTGTAGTGGATAAGAAATTGTTGTAGTGGCAATAACCCCTCCCTAAATTAATTATGTGTAGTGTATTAATGTTCTTAGAATATTTCATTAACTCCTCAAAAATGTCAAATGAACATTATGTAAGTTAACAAAAAAAATTGAAAGAAACAAAAAAATATAATTAAATGTTAATTATTACAGTGATAATAGTCCATCGATCTCACACACATATATTAACATTCACATATACATATATATAATACATAGATATATACATACATACATAAAATTTTGGTCCAACAATCACCCTTTTTATATGATGGTATGACCAAAATACCTTTCGCAACATTTTCACAATTTGGGTTTAAATCTTCACATTTTGCAAGTGTGATGCAATGTCTTTATTTCGGGTTTAGGTAGCACAATCAGACATCACAACTAATAGTGGACTTAGAAAGAAAAAGTAAGAGAGTGCCCAATTATTATTCAATATTTCAGTAATTAAAATCCATGTAACGATTGAACCAAATTACTTCAGTAAAAAAATTGTATCTTGACTAATAAACTATAAAACAATGGATTTTCTGACATTTCGCCCCTTTACAAAATATTACAAATTAACATTGACAAATAGTTTTACATTAAATATTGAAAAGCAATTGGGTACACTTGCACCCTTAAGACAAGCCTTGGATTCCCCTTTGTTCACAACAATCCGACGTATTTCTAATTTTGACTGTCCATTTCATTTTCAATTAACCAGACTCATTGATTAGTGAAGTTATTTTATTATTTAAGTCATCACATTCATCTCGTCTTTCCATTTGTCTATTTATTTATGTGTCTCATTCTTAATTTCGACCATGTATTTCTTGCAAATACTAAATCTCTACCGCATTTACATATCTGTCTTTTTATTCATGTGTCTCATTTTCAATCTTGACTATCTATTATCATAGATATTAAATCTCTACTCTACCTATCTATCGTCTATTTAGTTATGTGTCTCGTTCTCAATCTCAACCATGTATTATCACATATACTAAAACTCTACCCTACCTATCAATCTGTCTATTTATTTATTCACATGTCTCATTTTTATTTTAACCGTCTATTTTGTGCGAAGATTAATACTAAGGGTACAGAAGAACCACAATTTTATTAGTAATTTTAATTAAAATATGACGGATACACTGTTAATTCAATCATTAAAATATCGACACTTTACCCTACCCTTATTTTACCTATCACTATTAGGACCACCTCACGTTGCCCACCCAACGCACCTGAGTCTTTTTTTCCCCTACAAAACCCCCAAAGCGATAAGAAAAACCAAAAGCCATTCACCCACTATTCATTTAAACTCATCCTTCTCTCTCTCTCTCTCTCTCTCTCTCTAGATTCATCTTTTTCTTCGGTCGCCGTCGCACTGTTCGATTTGTTCAGTGTACCTCTCTCACCGACATATGTACTACTGTATCCTGCATGTCAGACTTCTGATAAGATAAGTGTGTGTGTTTGTGTGTGAGAGAGAAAATGAAAAAAAAAATGAGAATGGGGGAGTGTTTCGTTTGTGGGTTTTGTATCTTCTTGAATTTCGAACAAGAAACGAAACCCTAATTTTATTTTATTTTCACTGGATTTTTAGATTTAAAGAGGGTTTTGGTATCTTTCCTGAAAAGGGTTTTCTCAGATCTGACTCAATTTTCTTTTTATGGCGACATTCTCATTTCTTGAAATTTTCTCGCACTTTCTCGGAAAGAGAGAGAGAGAGAGGGAAAAGAAAAATGACAGAAGAGAGTGAGCACACAGAGGGAAAATTTGTATGAACACACATACAATTGCTTTTGTGTGCTCACTGCTCTATCTGTCATCTACTCAATTTTCAATCTCTCCCTCTCCAAATATATATATATATATGTATGTGTGTATATATATATACACCCACAATTTTTAGTATGTGTGTTTTCATTTGTGTGTGATTTGCTTTTAATGGGTTGTTGAAGAAGATCGAAGATGGTGGCCCTGATGGTGGGAAATTGGTTCTTTCTTTTTCTTACTATGGCTGGATATTTTTTGATTTGATAGATTGAATAAAAAAATAATAATATTTTAATATATTTAATTACAATTAGTAGGGTTGATAGCGTGACTTTTCATGGTTTTACTGTTCATAGTTAACGGAAAACTGCGCTATTATGGGACCATTTTTCCTTAACCTCACGTTAAGTCTTCTCATTTATACACACACACTTATATATATATATATATATATACACTGTATATAGGATGGTCCATTAGCTCATACATATATAAAGTTCTTCATCTCTTTCTCTTCTTTCTTTTGGGTTTTTATAATCTTGCGCATGCGTTAGTCCTCAGAGATTAGATTCTGATTGGATCTCCGTTTGAATTTATGGATTTTATTGTCATTTTTTATGGGTTTTCTTTTCCTTTCTTCTTTTTTTGGTTTGATTTTTTTCATTTATAGGGAGATGTATACTGTTTTTAGCTTTTGCTTTTTCGCCCTTTATCGGATTTATGCAGATGATTTCTGGATCATAGTTTCGAGCTTGAGAAACGACTAAGTCATGGAAAGGTTGGAGTGTATTTTGTTGATTAATGTTTTTCTTAATCATTGTATTTCTTTTACATGCATTAATATGTTTTGGTTATATATAAATAGAGTTATTTGTGAGCTAAATGTTCATGAGTTTTACTTATACCTTTGAGTTTGTCTTGCTTAGCAACATCTGTTTCGAGCTACGGGATTTCATGATGCATTCACATCTGTTAATATACACGGGTAGAACATATGATTAAATGACTGCTAAATAATATTAGAATCACTACCCATCATCATTTTGGAATTTTGAGACGGAGTGGTCGTCTGAGTTTTGTCTACTTGGTTGTTTCTTAATTAAATGATTAGGTCCAATTATAGGTCTATTGTTGTATTAGAAAAAGAAAAATAAAACTTCAGTATTATTTTGACCTTTTCCTCGCCATATGAAGGACCTGATAATACATAGCAAGAGGGTTATTTTATGATAATTATGATTCAATGATTTGGTCAACTGCTTCTCTTATGCAGGTTTTGATTCGTTGTGGTTGGGCATGCTATGAACATTGCCAATCGAGTCATTTTGTACTTCATTATCGGCTTAGGTAATCATACTATATTCCTGAGTCTGATCAATTTAAGTTTGTTTTCGTTTGCTGGTTAGTTTCATATAGCAAGTGAAAAAAGTCCACCTAATTTTGGGGATTTAGCGGAGAAAGCTTTCAAGTTTAGCAGCAATTATTTGTTCTTTCGTTATTTTGCTTGTTATTTTTAAAAGCTACTAGTAGCATCAAAATATTACTTGACCAGGTGCTTTATATAATTGTTTCGAGTATAAGTATTACCTCTATCCTAGAAAGATAGTCCCCTTAACTTTTCACGGTCAATATGAGTGAACATTGACCGAACATCAATGTGAATCTCATCATCCTAGTAAAATTCTAAAGATTGTTCTTGATGAATCATTATTAACAAAAAAATTTAGAATTTCACTAGAATGAATAGATTCTCACTAATATTTTGTCAAAGTTCCATTGTGTTGGCCATCAAAAGTCAAATGGGACTATCTTTTCGCGACGGAGGTAGTTTAAACTAAGTGCATCGGGCACTATTTGGTGGACCAAAGCAAGAAACGAAGTGATGATTACCGTGGGTGCACCTGAATGGATGCTGACATCTTTTTCTTATGAAAAGTACTTATGATGTATAGATACAATGTATGTTGACCTGGGAACATAATTTTTTATTTAATTGTAATTGTGTTAAAATGAAAAAATGAAAAAGAAATCGGAAAAGAAAGGAGATATTGAAAACAACAATTTTACGCGGGTTTCCTCTTTCTATGCAAAACTATGTCATGGGCTGAGGTTTTATGCATCAGCCATAGTGTGCCCTAGGAAATAGTCATAGGCAGAATCTGAATGTGGAATTCATATTTTTGAAGCTTGTGATGTGATATATCTCATTTTATAAAGTTGGTTCATGAGCTTAAAGGTATGCAGAAAGAATTAACAGTCATTCTAGTTGAATTATTTTTATTATTATTGCTTTGAGTTTCTGGTGTCGACCATTTGACTTTAGTTTTGCTAAAAGAAAAGAAGTTATTTGACCCAGAGGTTACCTATTTTTGGATTCTTTTTTATCTTTATATTAAGGGATTGCGGAAGAGGAAGCTAAGCATATGCACTTACTGTGATTGTTCAGAAAGTAAGTTTGTCGCCAAGTTTATAAAGTGTTATGAGAATTAAGCACCTGAGGTGTGGGATTTATACAAGAAATTGTTGAATTCTGGAAATGACTTACAAATTTGATTGTTTTACATTAGTATTGTCATAGTTCTCCTTCCCTGCTCCGCCCCTCTCTCAAGAAAGGTAAATGATTTCCTGTACTGTTTGATGATAGCAAGTGGAAGCTTTAGGTGCTTCACTAACTGTTAGTTGAGTTTCTGGCTTTGCATATTGCTCACGTGAGCAACCTTGACCTCTCTCTCTCTCTTGCCATATACTCCTGTCCCGAAACTTTCATAATTTTTTTCGTAGTTACAACACAGGTATTTTGAGCAATTAAATATCTAAAAATTGTTTGTGATAGTATTGTTGAAGGTGTACCATTAACATGTTTTAGATTTTCATTAGGATAATTAAATTAACTTAAAATTGTTACTCAATGTACCTTTGTAGTTATTACGAAAAAAGTATGAAGATCATTTTGGGACGGAGGGTGTATATATATTTAGCTTCTAGATGGAAGAAGGGCGTACTTTTGACTTTAATTTCAGTGATTGGCATTTCCTTAATTATCTTGCATTTGAGATTTGCTTAATTATTTTACATTCATCCCCTCTTTTTGGCCAGTTTGAACAATTTTTATTTGATATTTGATGAGGATATTTTAGTGGAAAATCAGTAAAGCACATAATATTACTTTTTGTGTAGTTTCTAAATAGTATATTTTTATTACCTTGATCTTAATATTTCACTAAAATTATCTGTATCTAAACAAAAATATCCATCAGAAAATTGGTTATTTGACTATAAAGTAAAAAAATGTGCCTTTTCAAACGGTATGAATGGAGGATTATTTTACAGTTGTTCCAATGAAAAAATATCTGGAGACAGCAATGAAAGTTACAAATAGGCCGCTTCCTTCTTTTTTAGTGGATATTGATGCAAGGATTTAGTGCCCTTGTGTGAAATGCGGGTATATTTAAAAAGACCTTTTAAAGTTTCTCCCTTGGTTTACCAGTCGACCTTTTAGATTTAACATGAATGTCGCTTTCTGTAATCACTTGTTAGTAATGGTTTACCAGGCAACCTTGTCTTCTGTTAAGTTTCTATTGAACATGTAGTAGGATTATGATCTGCTTTTTTTTTTTTTTTTTTTTTCGTGTGAGTGTGTATGGGTGGGTACCTTATCAATGGAGAATGGTCTGTTTATCATTTCAGATTTGGTGTTTTATTTTTCATGGTTTTTTTTTTTTTTTTTTTTTGCTAATTTGGACAGACTAATTCTGTAGAAAAAGGAAGGGTTCAATGGCAAAGCACGCGTTCAAGGTTTGGGTGAATTTCAGATTTGGTGTTTTATTTTGTTCTTTGCTTACATGTCGTGTATTGTCAAAGTTCTTTTACACCTGACTTGATTTCTTTTGACATAATTAATACCCTTGTTATGGTAATATGTGTCAAAGGCTACTGTTTGCTAACACCAACACACAATATTATCTCTAACTCTAAAAGATCTGTTAGAAACAGAAAACTCATCCATCTCTAAATGAACGCCCATGTTTTTACAAAAGCTTTATGCCCTCAAATGAATGTCCATTTTTGGTGAATTTACTTAATCCTACTTACCAACCATCATGTTCTAATATGCACTTTAACTCGTGATGTTACTAAAATGGTGAGATCATTGAAGTTATAATCTCTCTATCCCAGCTCAATATGTACAATTATATAATTGTTGCATATTGATCTGGGACGGAGAGAGTATAAATAATGAACCTTAATGATGTCACTGACAATATACTATTGGGCACAAGAATTAACGAGTGAATATACGTCTTGAAAAATATTTTGAGTAGGAAAGGTGTTGTGACTTGTGAGTGTGATAAGCCAATGAGATTTGCAAGTTAGGGCCCACAATTTGATTGTGCGAGTATGACAAGTAGGTAGGGTTAATATAATAATAAATGATTTTTATTTTAGGAAGTGGTACTTAAATGACACTACCCAGATGAGTAAGTATAATACACATTAAGATGGGACGGGGGATTATCTCCTAAAATGCGTAGATATTAACTCTTTTAAAGTCAAAAATGGACATTAATTTGGGACGAAGGAAGCATTTAACGTAACATTTTGTGTTTGCTCACACATACCTAACAAACAAAATGTTTTTTATGAAAGATTGTCGTTTGAATATTGTCTTGTAAGACTAGTATTGATACTCTTTTAACCAGTGGCGGACCCAGAATTTTTTTTTGAAGGGGGGCAAATTTATTTTTATTAGTGCGAGGGGCAAGAAAAAAATTTAGTGTATTTTTTTCTTCACTGAAAGGGGGCAAAGTTTAATTTATTACACTAACACTAATTAAAATTTAAAAAATTGCACTAGTAAGAAAAAAATTGACGAACCGGGGCCGCGGCCCTCTTAACCTACAAGGTAGGTCCGCTAGTGCTTTTAACTACCCCATATCTCTTGATGAATGCCCATTTTTCACAAACATCTGTCCGTAAATATCTATGTACATTTCCTGTTGAGTTACTAAACCCCAATTATCAATCATTATGTTCTTATTATCACTTGCAATCGTGATGAAACATTGTGACATCAGTAAGGATATTTATGTATATATGGAACTGCAATTGCTCAAAAGTTAAGTTTCTAGAATCTTTCTCGCAAAATCAAAAATTGTCCTCCATGGATGGAGGGAGTACGTAGTTAATCAGATCAGTATATATTTCTAATCATAATACCCGTCAGTGTGGATGTCCTTTGTTATGGTAGCATTGCTGTGTTTTTTACGTATGAATGTACATTGTATTTGGCATATTACCGGTCATTTAAATGAGGCCTTATTCTGTATTCCTTTCTTTCCATGTCATTTTCTAATGGCTTGCGTTATTTTTAAGGTGTTAGCCTGCTAATATTCTTTGGTCCCTTAACGCTTTTGTTACCCATTTTGAAGGTTTAATGAAGACTCAGATGCATGCTACAGAAATAAATCAATCACTGTAAAGATCATACTCAATTCTGGTTAGGTAACTTCATTTCTCACTTACGAGTAATATGTGGCATTTTACTTTTCAGTTCAGTTTTGGTGTTCTTTAGTTTCAGAGTAACTTAAGTTTGTCAAGTCTGATGGTTAAATAGTTCCATTTAGCTTACAAATAGCTTTGCTGCTAACCTTTGCGGTTAATAGTTGACCTACATATAGCTTACAAATAGCTTTGCTGCTAACATTTGCGGTAAATAGTTGACAAAGTGGTCAATGTTTCCAAGTTTAGCATCAGTTCATTGCTATTCTTATTGATACACGTGATAAGTTTTAAAAGCTAGCCTAACTAGTGACAACTTTGACCAACTACTTACCTGAATTATTGTAGTAATTCTCCTAAATATATTGTGGTGTAAAGCATGCATGAAACGAGCTGAAATCTCATGTACCTCTTTTTTACCACACTCGAATAGAGTTGATATGTAGACAAATATTAGGGCTGACATGATGATGAGGTCATCCAAACACATGAGCATTTGAATCATGAGTGGTATATGGTGTGATACACAAAGTGGTACATGATGATGAGGTCATCCAAACACGTGAGTGGTTGAATCATGAGTGGTATATGGTGTGATACACAAAGTGGTACATGATGATGAGGTCATCCAAACACGTGAGCGGTTGAATCATGAGTGGTATATGGTGTGATACATAAAGTGGTACATGATGATGAGGTCATCCAAACACGTGAGCGGTTGAATCATGAGTGGTATAGGGTGTGATACACAAAGTGGTACAAGATATTTCAACTCGCATGAAACAATGATTAGTGGATTCTTTAGCTTTTTCTTTGGGCATCGATGATGAGTAGGGGACGGAATCGGAGAGCACTGATATTTTTGGAGTTTTTTGGGTTTGGGCTTTTCACTTTTTCTGCTACACTATACTCCTTCCGTTCCAAGTAAGTTGAAACATTCATTTTGAAGTTGTGAAATTAAGGATACTAATTATATTAAGAATACTATTATATTAAAGGTGGTGAGGAAGAGAGAGAATTAGTGGGGAAGGAAAGAGAATGAGTGGAGAATAATGAGTGGTTGGGAGGAAGAGAGAGAATGAGTGGAGGATTATAAAAGTAATAAAAAACTTTCATTTTTGGATTGTTGCAACTTAAATGAAATGCCCTAAATGGCAAAATGTTGCAACTTAACAGAGGGAGTATTCCTTTTCATGGACTCATTTATCTTCCACCATTCCATCCTTCACTACATAATCTTGTTTCACATTAAGAGAGTAAATAGTTGGCCGATCGACCAATCGGTACAATGTACTATCACTTTGTTTACACCAAATGCAATGTACTTAAAAGTTACTACCATTTAATGCAACGTACTTTCCAATTTGTTTCAAATAATGCAACGTACATATCTATCCACACAGATTACTGTATTAGCAAATCAATTATTTATTCTGTGGGTTACATAATACCTGGCTTTTGTCCCATTTTTATTGTTAGCCACATAATTAAATTTGCGGTTGCTTGTGTGGTTATATATCCGACTATTTTGTCATGTTTATCCAACTTTCTTTGTGCAGGTAGCAGCGAAAGGATTTTTGATAAGACTCACATTATTAAAGTCTACAAATTGGACGTTTTGTTTACTTTAATGCGATTCGAAAAATTGGATTTTCGATGGAAAATTAGCAAACAATGTTGAAGGGCCGTGGAACGCAAACTGCTGATCATGCGGTCAAATGCTGCTACTGCTGCTGCTGTGTAAGGTGGCATTCTTCCTTTTCATATTAATTAATTATGAACATTTCCCTAAACATGTTTGGAGTTTGGTGACTATTAAGTCAATTGAAGAGTTAATTTGCTGTATGTACTTTTTGATAAAGTGTGACAAAAAATACACGTTTATTCTTCTGCTTTATTCTTGTGCTTAAAAAAATATGGGTTTATAGATAAATGTTTCTGCATCTTCATAGTAGGGAGCATCAGTTGATGAGCTCTGGCTTTTCAGGTATTTTTATACACATCCTTGTACACATCTTTATATACATAATATATACGGCTTATACATTTATACTAACTACAAACTACAAAAGGTGGGACCCCTTAAATGGTCAAATATACACTGTGCCCCTCATATGTATAACTCTCATCTTGTGTTGTGTGAAGGTATTCTCTACACACTCTTGAGTCTCTCTCTCTCTACAATACTCTCTCTAGAGTTTTCTCCCATACATAGTTTTCTCCTATAAACACTGTTGATTCTCACACCCGAGGGTTATTGTGGGGTATCCCACCCCCATATACTTAATGGTGCCATGTTTTGCAGATATTCTAGCCAGATATCCGACCCGAAGGACAGCATTGGAGCACTTTTCGTATACTTTGGCCACCACATCTAGGAGCTCAAAAGTCGTGGTCATCATCAGTGGATCACTTTCCGTATACTTTGGCCACCCCTCTAGGAGCTCAAAAGTCGTGGTCATCATCAGTCAGAGTGTTAAAAAGTGTCAAATGTAATGTTAGTTTCAACCGATTCAATAGATTCTGGTTATTTACAAAAATGTTGTCGAGCTTTATTAAAATAAATTACAAAAATGTAATTTTAAAGCAAGTGTAGTTATTTATTAAAAAGTTACCACGTGTTTTAAACCAACTTTCCTTAGTCTCTTAGACACTAATGGTGCCATGTTTTGCAGATATTCTAGCAAGATGACATCATTGGAGCACATTTTGGCCACCCCTCTAGGAGCTCAAAAGTTGTGGTCATCATCAGTCGTAGTAGTGTTAAAAAGTGTCAAATGCAATATTAATGAGTTTCAGCCTATTCAATAAATTATGGTTATTTACAAAAATGTTGTCGAGCTATATTAGAATCAGTGTTCTAAAAGACACCTGTCTAAACGCCTTAGTCCCGCCTAAGGTATTACAACTATTTATGAATTCTCTTCCCTGCCTAAGTCCCGTTTAGACCCCGCCTAGCGCTTTTTAGAACCTAGAATAAATTACAAAAATATAATTTTAAAGCAAGTGTAATTATTTATTAAAAAGCTACCGCGTGTTTTAAAACAGCTTTCCTTAATCTCTTAAAAGATCTCTCGTATTTTCACCAAATTTTATAATAAATAGTACAAACATTTTGAAATGAAAACTAGTTTCTTTAGTTACAGTTACAATGGGCCTTTAGATCAATATTTAAGTGAAAAGAACACAATTATTTTATTAGTCCAACTTTAGAGAGGGGGGGGGGGGGGGGGGGGGGGAGTAGAGTGTTCTTAGTAAACGACGCGACGCCTAAGGGAAAGTTACGACCATTATGCCAAAATACCAAAATGAATTTACAATGACTTTATTTTTTTATTTAAAATCAGTTTATAAATATTTTTTACATTTTTTCTTCAAAAAATTTATGTCAAAACATTATTACATATGTTTCAAAATTATATGTCGTTTTAGACTTTTTCACACATATTAAGAATTGCAATTATGCATGTGTAAAAGTCTCTTATACTCTTAAAGTAATCCAATTAGCTAGACAATTAAATGCTTGTGCAAGATAGTTCACTACCATTAATAATTGTATACAATAACAAAAACGACTTGAAAATAGTAAATAATAAATATTTTAAAACAAAAGTTAACTTTTATAACAGTGTTTTTTGAGATTGGGGGAGTACTCTCCGTTGCAAAATAATTGTCGTTTTGGAAGTGAAAATTTGTTCCAGAATATTTGACATTTTACCATTATTAAGTCATTATTAATCTTTTGTGTCATTTTTACCCTTATTAATGAATGTTGAGTATCTCTTGTATAAGCAATTAATCAATTAGGAAATTGGATTATTGTAGAGATTGTTGAGTCTTTTGACCTGCGTTCATTATTTTTTTTTTATCAAATTTTTTTAAAATAACAGTTATTTTGAAACGAGAGGCGTATTTTAAATGGTGGTCAAATTTGACTGATAAAGTCCAAACGGTTCCTTGAATTGGGACATGATTGAGGGAGGGGTGTAGGTTTTAAATTACATGTGGGGATTGATTCCAAGAGAATCATCCCCTTCGTTGCTGTGTCTGTGTGAACCTGAATCTCACCCTTTTTATATTAGGGTGGTCCAGTAAGCTGGTACACCACTAAAAGGGGTGTAAGTGGTTCGGTTCAAACCGCGGTTTGAGATCGAACTGAACTAAACCATGCGGTTGAGTTTGGTTTTCAAGCACGAATGGTTTGGTTCGGTCTCAAATATTGACAAACCACTTGGTTCGGTTTGGTTTGGTTTGGTTTGTAGTTTGACCTCCCAAACCGCAGTTTGAAACACCAAACCGAACCGCCAAACCAAACCACATAACATAAACTAATTATCCTAACCTCCCCCCATTTTGTATCTTATTTAATGTTTTTTCGTATATTTATTAGTATTTATTGTTGTACCAATAAAAAAAAACATTGCATAGACTAATTCTAACCCATATTTTGTATCTTATTCAAGTATTAATTTCATTATTTGTTATCTTAATTGTGACACATGAAAAACCAAGTTCTCTCCCAGATCGATATTGTAAAGTGTGTTTCTTCCTTCGGCCTCTCTCTTCTTCTGACTTTTCCCTTAAAGACACGCATGTTTCGCTCTTCCTCCGTGATCACGGAAAATTCAAACAAATAATGAGTTACGGTTTGAATCGTGGTTTGAACCGTAGTCTAAACCACGGTCTAGACCGCGGTTTGAACCACACAATTGAACCGCGGTTTGAACCAAACCGAACCGAACCATAGCGGTTTGGTTTGAATTTTTTCATGGTTCGGTTCAGTTTGGGATTATCCCAAACCGATGACTAGTGGTTCGGTCCGTAAATTCCCCAAAACCGAACCAAACCGAACCATTTACACCCCTAACCACTACTACAAGAAATACGCGTTTTAGAGATGGCAAAATCTGTAGCTAAAACGAAGATTCTGCCTCTAAATCAAAATCAGCGACAGACTAGATCTGTAGCTAATCCGTGGGTGCAGGTTGGTCGCTAATATTTATTGTCGCTATTATGTAGGTGAATTAGAGATAGAACATTCTGTTTCTAAATTAGAGACATAACGATCTGTTTCTAAATTAGAGACAGACAAGTTTGTCTCCACTTCAGCTACAGAATAGTGACAAATATATTAACGACAAACATGCACCTACAGAATTAGCTACAACAGAGTGGCTGATTTTTATTTGGAAACAAAAGTTTCTGTCTCCAAATTGGAGACGGTCATTTCCGTCTCTAAATTTGCAAATTTTATTTTAAAAAAAATCATATATTTAAAAATATATATTAATACATTTTTAAATATACATCTATATGCTGAATAAATTATAAAAAGAAATTTATGATGTTACTAAATAATTAATTAAATAAACAGTAGTTTTGATTTGAAAATTGTCAAAATACATCAATTAAAAATATCAAAAGACATCAATTTCTAATAAATCTCCATAACATTGGCATAAAATCTATTAAAAGTCAAATTTCAAATTTGTTACAAATGAAAAAATCAAAACCCAAAATTTACATTTCAATCTTTTATCACCCCTCTTCAACCACCATCCAAATCCAACCACTATTACACCGCTGCCGCCACCACCAAAGACCCATCTTCATCACCGCCAGCGACCCATATTCACCACCAGTAACGGCCAATCTCGTCACCATCACTATTAATGTAACACCCGAGATATTTGCATGCATTTAATTACATTTCATTGGCATTCTTGAATTAAAATGTGTTTAGTATGTGCTATTTATCTATTTTTATTTGTTTGTGTCATAGAGTATAATTTGACATAAATGTATGTTCTTATATTTCATATCATTAATTATAACATTTAAATAGAAAATTTTACACACAAAAATATATAGATAATTTAAAAGTGTAATTTTCGCCCAACTTTGATACCTTGTAGTAAAATGGCCATAACTCTTTGTAGAAAATTCAAAATTCAAATCCGAAAGAAGCTGGTTAAAATAGACATCTAAAGCGTTCAAAATGAATATTTATTTACTCAATTTGGCTTAGTAAATCGTTTTATTTTAGCTGTGCAAGTAGACATTAATTCAGCCAAGTATATCAATTGAAATAGTTTGACTTGTTGACCATCATCATCTAGTTTTAGTCAAATTGACCGAATGCATGTAAGTATTCTTGTCGTGGGCGGGAGACCATTAGTTTGATTTTCCAATTATTATATTATTAAACTTTTAATATTAGGTTGATGAAAGAAGTGGAATAGTCATTATTTGTGAACCCAACTTTGCTTGACTTGTTGCCACGTACTAAAACCGACTACCCCTCCTTCTCCCTGTTATGATCTTGAGCAAACACAATCACTTGATTACTTTACCAAACACTATTAGGAAAACATAGAAAGAAACATAGGAAGAGCGAACAAGGGCTGTGAGGGTTTTCTCAATAAATAAAATCATCAAAAAAATCATTTTCGGCTACTACTTTAACAAACGAACATCGTAGAATTGCCAAGGTCGAGAAGATGATCATTTATATCCAAATAAATAAGAGTCTAATTGGTAATTCTTTGAACAAGTAAGTTACTATTTCCCCTTTTAATTATAGTATTGTGCATAGATGCTATATATGATGCTTTCATTGTCAAATATGAAATTGTGAATAGTATTTGTGATGTTTGTGTTAAATGGTCCCAAACGATTAGAATTGGTACTAGTAATAGTAATTTTGAGACGGCGGAGTAGTGCTAATATAAATAATAATTATGACTCAAAATGAGTAAAAGACTCAACGGAGTCGTATATGGCATAATATATTTACCCCGTCCCATAAAATGAGTTCCTAAGATGAATAAAGGCGTTATAAAATTACCCGGTGCTATAAAACAAGTTCCTAATATAAATAAGGAGATATAAAGTTATAATCGCAAATTAATATAATTGTGATTAACATAATTAAAAATGAAGAGAAATAATTACAGGACACAATATGTATCGTGAAATGCGTTGGATCATTAATTGCGATTATACGCGTGTTAAATGAGAGTGCCTAGGTACAATACGACTTGCACTATTACTTGGAGTCTAATACTTATAAGCTCATATTTGGATTGGTTATGTTATGATGGACACTTTATGTGCCATATGGTTGATGGGTATTTGCGTATGGTTATATGTTGTTGAGAGATATGATGCAGTTGCTCATATGAACTACGGAAATGTCCACTACTTTTAGGCCTAGTTGAATTGGTTTAGGACAAGTAAACATCTACTTGTGCATTTGAGTCCAGCTGGCGTACGTGTTTGGGGGTGTATAGATGTACGGTTATTGCGAGAGCTGGGGCTAAGTAATAACCGTGGGTCTATACATCTGTGACCTTTCCCCTCCAATGTCCACAGTTGGGGTTTATAGCCCCACAGTTATAGCAATAGCGTAACTTTGGTAAGCTAGTTTCCCGTGGCTAGTTGCTGGGCTGTAGGGGCCAGCACGTCACGTGGCGTGAATACGAATACCGGTTCACAATTTAGTGCTACAATCTTAGCAAATGGATGCGACACATATCGCGTGTCGGTGTTGCACATACAGTATATGTACGAGAGGAGGAATAAGGTGTGCATTGAAGATGATCAGAGGGTTTTCTTGATCCCGTATCCTTTGTTATGTGTTTACTTCAGCTATTATGTGATATTTGATGAGTTAACATTTCTTACCATGCAATATGTTATCTGTTTAATGTTCGCATTACTTATTAAGAATGCTTTATTGTTTTTATATTAACTTACTGAGTTTCGACTCACCCCGTTTCTTTCATTGTTGTTTTCCTTAGATCGCAGTGAGGCCGGGGAAGCACATCGTTGAGTTCTTAGGTCGGTGTGGAGCTTCAGGTAGTTGTCTTTTGGGGTAGCTATTTACAGTGTTAAGTATTTTGCTTTTGGCAAGGCCGTGGTGGTACAGTGTTATATAAATACTGTTATCTTTCGGGTAGAACGTATTGTGCTCGTATTTTGAATGTGGACTTTAGAACAGTAGTATGTATATATCTAGTGGTTCTTTCTTCTTCATGCGTGATGTTTGTCTCCGAGCTAAAAGCTTGTTGAGGTATTGTTTGATTGGTATTGACTTAGTATGGTTCCGGCTTTTGTGTAGCCGAGGTGGTTTTGTCATCAACATGTTTATGGTATTATGTTGGTTTTATAGCAGGGTTCACGCACCTGGTTCGAGGTACCATATAGGACCTCGGGACTCGGGGCGCGACAATTAACCACCGAACACCACACTGCCGCCACTAGCATTCCTGCCAACACACCAAACAAGATATTGTCACTACAATTTCAACACCAGATCTGAACACAACAAAGGATTTACACACACACACACACACAAATACACCAGTGTTACATAGATCTGTATGAACACAAACAGAACCAAGCTAGAAAAGAGAGAGAAAGATAGTGAAAAAGAGATAAAAAGCGAGAGATAGAGAGAACAAGGGAATGACTTACAAAATCAAGGCGGCGGATTCCAAAATCGAACACCACCACGTTTACGATGGCATGGTCAAGGCGGCGGATTCCAAAATCGAGGTCTTGGAACGATGACATTACGACAACGGTAAAGAAGAAGTGGGAATGGGCGTTAGGAAGGGAAAATGGTGGTGTGAAAACGACGGAAGGATGACGGGGGTAGGAGGGATGGCGGCAGTGATGGTGGGGGATGAGAGAAATGGAGAAGAGAGAGATTTAGGTTTTTCTTAGGTGGGTGAGTTATTTAAGGCCATTGATTTAAATTGTAATGGATGGTTGAGATGGTGATCCAAGTGAAAATTATGATTAAATATGGGCCATTGGATTCAATTTAAGTTACATTATAGATGGCTAAGATGGTGATCCATGTGAATAGAAAAATATTATAAATGGTTGAAGACATAATTGTCCAAAAAACATTATTCACAACGCAAGTGTGTCAACATAGGTTGGTAAAGTGTTGGGTTTCTTGTAAATATATAAGCACCACAAAGGCAAAGTTGTTCAAAACACTATTCATTATGTCCAATTATTTGTCATTTTGAGTAAAAGATTCTTACTCTCGGACTCACAAAAATAGAAAGTAAGACTCTTACTAATCTTAATAATGCTTATCAATATCTTCAACCCCTCAACCGCACTTGAAACCCTAAACCAATATACCTTATATCCTAAGTCCTAACTTTAAATCCTAAACCATATACCCTAAACTCTATGTACATACCTTGAACCATTTACTATGTAAAAAAAAAAAAATATTTGCAACATTATTGATAGTAAGTAATAATTAAATAGTAGAAGTTTAACATAATAATAATAGTAAAAAATAGAAAAAAATTACTTAAAAACAATAATAATAATTTAGCTTTTAAAAGAAATATTAATAATGCTTATTAATATACATATCCCCTAAACACCACTCAATCTAAATTATAAACTTTTTATCATATACGTAATATCCTAAATCCATAACCCTTCAAAGAATCTTTATTAATATTATTGATAATAAGTATAATTGAAGTATGCGTGTTAAAAATAATAATAAATAATTATAAAAAAATAAATAAAAACTCAAAACTAACTACTTTATATTTTATAACTTAAACTCTAAACAACACTCTAGAGTCTAGACTCTAAACCCCATCCATACCTTAATGTATACTAATTTAGGTGCAAATTCAACATTTGTTTCTGAATTTAGCTACAGATTCAATACCTGTCTCTGAATTTAGCTACAGGTTCAACATTCTGTCACTAAAATTTGATACAGATTCAAAATTTGTCACTAAATTTAGCTACAAATTCAACATATGTCTCTAATTTAGCTACGAGTTCAACTTCTGTGTCTAATTTTAGCTACAGATCCAATATATGTCTCTAAATTTAGCTACAAATTCAAGATATGTTTTTAATTTTAGCTACTAGTTCAACTACTGTCTCTAATTTCAGCTACAAGTTCATCGTCGGTCTCTAATTTGGCAACAACTTCATTATCCGTCTCTAATTTAGCTACAACCATAAACAGGGCCGGCCCTGTAAAATTTGTGGCCCTAGGCCAACTTTTTAATTGGGGTCTTTCTTTAATAAAAGATGTAATTTTTAATTAAAAAACAACGGAACGATCAATACAAAACTAGAATATAAGAAGGGTTAATTATAATTTAGACCCTGAAGTACCATGCCACCATTCCAAGCGAACCCTGATATGTTTTTTTTTTGTCAAATCAGGTCTTGATGATTTAAAAACTCGCCAAATAAGGCCTTTTTGACGGATTTCGTTAGAAACTCAGTTAAAAAGCATGTGCCAAGCACGTGACTAACGGAATTGGGTAGTTTGAATTACGATTAAGTTTGAAGGGGTTATAAATGACATCTTCAAAAAACAAGGGATGAAAAAAAAACTATATCCCACCTTCTTCCTCCTCCGTCACACAGACACACACACACACACACACATTCGGACACACACACGCCCACACACACACACACTTTCTCTTCCTCACCACTCCCATCTCCATCCCCTCTCTATCCATCGCTGTACCCACCGCCGCCCTTAATCGCCGACCCATATCCCTCTCTTCCCCGTTGTAAGTACCCCAATCTGAAATCAACCTACCTTAGAGGAATTCTTGGTACCATTCAGGGATAAACCAATGGGCCAGGACCTCACTAAGATAAACCTGATATTCCAGGACTGAACTGGAATTAAACTTGGAAAAATCCAGAAGCTCGCCAAGTCGAGTCGTACGGATGGTTTGGGCGCGTGAGGGGTTGAGCCGTACGGCTACTTTGGGCACCCCTAGCCTCTATAAATTGAACCCCATGCTGATCCTTTCAGGGGGGAGAAACGACATAAGAGAGATTACTCTGTCAAAATCACTACAGAAGTGTGAGAGGAGTGAAACAAAGAGTGAAAAGAGAGAAAGGAAGATTGGCTAAACCAAAATAGGTAAAGCCACCTTCTCCCCCTCCCTTCTCTTCATCTATAACTCTATTTTATCTTTAATCTTTGTTCAAGTTATGTTAATCTTTATATTATTTGCAAGACTTGTCCATTCAAGCATTTTTACATTACTTGCAAGACTTGTCCATTCAAGCACTTTACATTTATGCAAGACTTGTCCATTCAAGCAAATATACATATATTACTCTATATTTCTCTTGTCCAAGCCATGAGATGATCCAAGGTTCCCTCCATGCTTTGTGTGGAAGAGGTCCAAACCTAAATGATCATGGCTTGTTGATTGTCATTTACATTCTTGTTTAGTTGGTAATAATAATCATTTGGATGATAAAGCTTCCATCTTTATCATCCAATAATGATCTAGCTCTAAAGTCCCCTTTGGGGTTATAAAGATTCAATCTTTATATGTTATTTTGACTCTTTGAAGGTTAATAAGTCATAAAAATGCCATCTTGGGGATAAAGTTTCAATCTCTAATCACCAAATGGTCAATTTTGGCCCAAAGGGCATGTTCATCAACTTTTCTCAATTTTCTCCCATGATTGCTTATGATCACACCCAAATACTTGTTTTGGGGACTAAGTGATGATCATTTAGCATAGGAATGTTGCATTTAAATTTATAAAGTATTTTAAACAAACTGGAATCAAAACAGTTCTGTCCAGTTTCAACAGAATGTTCTGTTTCTGCTCTGAAACTGGACTGTTCTTGACTGAACTGTAAAATCCCAGGAAACGGCCTGTAGATCCGTACGGCTATGTTGGGAACAGGGGGCAAAATGTCTGTTTTGCCCTCTAATCCCTATTTTCTTGATAAACAGACCATTTCAGTTAAGTTTTTCCAAATAAAACCAATAACAGAAACTTTTCCGTTAAATACACACACACACATGCACATTTTCAAACTAACAAGGGAGACTCGGTTCCTTCCGAGGCACTTTGGGTGAACCGCAAATATGTTCTTCCCAAAGTGTAACCTGACCTCCGAACTCACATTCTCTAACCATTTTCATTTGTTGGGTTTAAAATTAACAAATGTGGCGACTCCGTTTCTTTTTCGTTAGGAAAGTTAACCGTGTTTGGTATTTCGCCTTTGACACATGTTGTCTTGGGGCGGGATCCTTACAGTGGCGACTCTGCTGGGGATTAGAGTGCTTACGAACTTCTTTTTAGAAGCTTTGGAAGCACTTTTGTGTGGGTCAAACTCCCGTCTCCGTTAGTCAACTTTGTGCATGATTGTGTGTTTTTGTTTGAACTGTTTTGAGTGCATACGTTCTGGAAATGCAACGAATTGGAGCATGATGATCAGAAGTTGGAGAAACTGAGATAAAATCTCAACCCTCTTGGTCTAGCCGTACGGCTACTTTGGTAAAAGGCCAGAATGTTGCAAATTAACAATTTTGTGCAGGGCAGCAACATTCTGAATTGCCTTCTGCTTCTGCTTGTCCAGGTTCCAAATTTACAGCCTTACTTGTGCACATTACCTTTATTCTTTTGACCAAAACTTGTTTTTTTTTTTAAAAAAAAACTTGGTTATGCATGATCTCTTGTCAATAAAAATGGTTTCCAAAATCTCATTGTGCATAACCCTTTTTTTGTAAAAATTTCTTGACTCTTTGCGTTGTGCACAACTTGGTTTGTACAAATGGTTTCAATGTAAAGATTGCTCTTTTGACAAAATGTTTGATTCGAAATTTTTTTGGTTATGCACAACTTGGTACATGTACAAGTTTTGGTATTTGTTTAAACATGTTCTTTTGATTCATTGTGTGTATAAGATGCTTACTTGCTTGTTCATACTTGTTCATATCTTGCTTATGCCATGCTCATCATGTTGAAAAGCAAAATAAAAAAATCTCTATTTTGACTCAAAAAGGGAATATAGAATTGACTTCACACAACGCGCACTTGGCCTTGCACGTTCCAACTACCCTTTAAACCCGGGATGGATGCCAGATGCAGCTCGATTGGCGCTCTTGTTCCCTTCGAGCGCGCACGGGTCCATTCCACCTCCCCTTCCGAGCCGAGTCAACCACACATGTCCGTGACACACAAATACCGTGACTTTGGTTGGTTTTTGGTCTAGTTCACGTTGCCATTATCTTTAAGCATGTGTCCAAAGTCAATTGTGGTCAAGTTAATGCCCGGGTTATGACTCCTTGATGTAATGCAAGCGTGTCCTAACCCGCCTCTAACTCGTGTGTTAATGACGACCACAATTAACAAAGGTCATGTGCTAAAGATGGGGTAACACCGTGTCGTTAAGCCCTAATGAACGGGTTATGATAATCATCCTTAAGCCCACGGTCGAGGGTCGAGACACCTCATTCAAAATGGGGTCATGTCATAATATCGGTGCAGCCTTCGGAACAGTCTCGATCCCGACTGGGGCTTAGTCATGTTTAGGGTGACCCGCACATCAGGAGCCTTGTGACGCACTAGACCTTAGGATCATTTCTTTCGGTCGGTGGAAGCCGCTTGCCCTATAGGACCCTCGCCCGGGATAGTCCGTCCTTGGGAGTGTGCAAGGCAGGTGAAAAACGAGGGGTCTATAGACGTAGTGATGGCCTCCACTGATCCAGGATTTAGAATAGTTGCGAAAAAGAAGAGAAATCTTTTCCAACCAATTAGGAATAAAACGTGTTTTAAGTAAACATGAATGAAATAATTAATAATTAGGTAGGCATGTTGCATGAGCCCTAAACCTTTGCCCGAAATGAAACCCGAGCCTAAACCGAACCCTCCTCTCCCTCGCAGCTCGTAAGAAGTGGGTCAGAGTTCTGGGTCAGCGTCTGTTCAGTGCCGAGTCCGACAGTTCATCAGCAGTTTCACTCAGGTTACTCCGAATGACTAGTCCGGCAGGAAGTAGTAGTGGGGGTGACAATGCGGTTGATCCGAATGGGCTTACTAAGGAAGAGTTGATACAAGCTTTGGAGGCCGCCAGGGCCCGGGAAGAAATCACTAGGAAACAGCAAGAGGACACACAGAGACGGGTTGTAGAGGCCATGAGACAGAGGGGAGTGGCCGTGATATTTGAAAATGATGGGGGATTCGTTGAGATCACAGACGAAGATGAAATTGAGAACATGCCGCCTCGCGATTACAATAGGGTTCCCCCACCTCAAACCTACCCCAATGTGGCGATCTCACGTCCCCCATATCAAACCGCAACTCAATCAAATGTGCCAGCCACACAAGCTCCCTTCACCTTTCCAGGAGGTCCATCCTCATATCCTCCCGGGTTCAACCCATATGGCCCAATCCCGATGGGTCAAGCCTTTTCAGCCCCGGCCACTGCCGGATTACCACCACCGACCCTACCAATTGCATCACAAGGGGCGGCATTCCCATTCCACTACCCGGCAGCTCGAACCTCCGAGGCACCCCCGCCATATATCCCGGCGAATGACCATGGGTATGGGTACGTCTACACCCATGTGCCACCTCAAAGCCTTCCTCAGAATATACCATCCACCACTGTGCCTCCAACGGTGATGCCGGTAACAACCCGGACCATGCGATCCATCAATTCCAGCCCACAAGTGAATCCTCAAATGGGGTGGCTGATCGAGAAGTTGAAACAGATGGAGGAAAAGGTTGAGACTTTGAATGAAAAGAAAACCTCATCGGGAGTTACTGATCCCGACAAGATTGTGCCTCTTCCGCATAAGTTCAAAATGCCAGAAATAGACAAGTTTGATGGGACTGCTTGCCCACAAACTCACCTCAACGCCTACACTTTAGCAATGAGGGCAAAGGGTTGCACTGTACAGCAAATGGGTGATCACTTCCAATTATCCCTGAGAGGAAACGCTCTCAAATGGTTTTTCAACCTCAAGGACGAATCACGAGTAAGTTGGGGTCGCATTCAGGAAGCATTTCTCACCAAGTACCGATCCAACCTGGAGTGGGAAACCAACCGCACCGACTTGCAAAGCACCTTGCAAAAGGGTGACGAGCCGATCGGTGAGTTCTACAAGCGTTGGAACTGTAAACTTGGGGAAATCTCTAACCCGCCCACCGAGGACGAACAATTGGACATCTTCCAATCATGCTTAAAACCGCAGCTGCGTGCTCTAATCAGCCATCACTTCTACCCCAATCTACGGGCCATGGTAACCGCAGGGTCGAAGTTTGAGAAGGCTCTCAGTGAGCAATCCGCCTCCCAAGGCAATAACAATTCTTACCGATACCGACCTCCCACCACGAGCAAAGGGAAAGAAGTCTCGGGGGTCATTAACAACATCCAAGGGGAAGGCCCAAAGCAGGTCTCACCAAAGCCGGGCAATTCTGAAAAACGCCCCTATGTGAGGTTTGAGGATTTTGGAATGCCCATTAGCAAAGTCTTTGAGGGATTAGTGAAGCAAGGCCTCACGAAACCTTTGATCAACTTTCAGCCCAAAAATCCGGAAAGGTTCACAGATGAGAAGAAATGGTGTGCTTTCCACAACTACCATGGGCATAACACCGATGATTGCTCCATAGTGAAACGCATTATCTTGGATTTGATTGCTAAAGGGAAACTCGAACACCCCAGGGGGCCGAACGTGGCCAATAACCCGTTCCCGAACAACGGGAGGGTCAACATGATTGAGTTTGGCCAAAGCAGGGTGAACATGATCGAATTCGGGGAGCCGACAACAATAACTCTTTGGGAATTCAACACCCCTTTGATTGAAGTTGGGGAAAGATGGAAAGACATTTTGTGGGACTGCGTGCAAAAGGGAAAGATGGAATGTCCTCCTGAAAACATGATGACTACCGTGATGAGCGCAAAGGTTCCTGGCCAAGAAGGCAAATTAAAAGTGATTAAGCTCACTAAACACAAATTGACCTATGAAGACTGCGCGGAAGAAATGGAAATGGCCATCAAACGAGCGTTGGGAAGCATTGACCACGACCCGAACAGATGTTGCATTCCCCATGATGAGCACTACCATGTTATGGAATTTGGAGACTCGTCAAGCGGTGAAAGAGTAATAAGACGGGTGTGTTGTCATCACGGAACCGAAGGTATGGAGGCTGCAAGAACACCGGGGGAATATGACTACGGGAGGCACCTTGCACAGATGAGAGAGGCGGCCCGTTCCCTATCCCGCGAAGAGCTTCGAGCTTTGTGTGAAAGCGAGGACGAGGTGTCTTCCCCCGTACTCTCTTTAAACCCGCCTGCGGGAGAAGAAAAAAATTTCCCTACCTTAGATGACTTCCTGTCACTACCGCCACTCTCACCCTCACCTCAGTTTGAGGACGGGTCGATACTTCCGGATCATTACTGCTGCATGTTGACACTAGAAAAACTCCGCGAAACTGTAGGGATGGGAAAAGAACAAGGCGACTACCCGGTTTCATTTGAAAAACTCCGTGAGTCTGTCTACACCACACAAGGGATGGTCACTATAAATGAGCTGAGGAAAGAGGCATGGCCCTACTCAACCAAGAACCCACCCATGCCTGTGGAAAAGCCAGCAAAGGATTGTGACCCCCCGGAAGTAAACGTCCTAACTCGTTCCGGATAAGTACACACCGAGAATCCTAAAAACCACCGCCACCGGAATACCGTTCGCCACCACCGTTTGCTAGGGAAACAAGCACCTCGGATCTTGAAAGAGAGGATCCCGTTCTCACCCAGCTTAAGAATACGCAGGCCAACATCTCTCTGTGGTCCCTTCTCACTTCGTCATACCCTCACAAGCTCAAGTTGGAGGAGCATTTGGCCCGAACCATGGTCCCCACCACAGCTACCCCCGAAGAGGCTGTACAAATGATTGGAAGCATCCAATATGGGAATATAGTCACGTTCACCGACTTGGACTTGCCCAAGTCTGGGGCTAACCACAATGAGGCCTTGTACATCACAGTGCAGTTGGATGGGCGCCGTCTCCCACGAGTATTGGTTGATAATGGCTCGGCTATGAACGTCCTTCCAGCTAAAATGATGGATTTACTCGGTCTCAAGACGACGGATCTGAGACCCTCTTTGGTAACTGTCAAAGCATACGACTCTACAGCCCGGTCGGTTCTTGGGGTGGCGACTTTGAATTTATGGTTTGGGGAACAGAAAATGCCGACCGACTTCCAAGTGCTTGACATCCCCATTTCCTTCACCGCCTTGCTGGGGCGCCCTTGGCTACACAAAGTCAATGGGGTCGCTTCCACCCTACATCAATGTGTAAAATTTGTACAGGGAGGGAATTTGACTGTAATCTACGGGGATAATGTCACTACAGGTGGGACCAACACTAATGGGATCCCCGTATTGGAAATCCAACATGAAGGGAATGGTATAGTCTTGACCGGCTTCACAGGGATACCATCTGAGACCCACGTCCATTGCATGGACCTCACACTTACCAAGGACAAGATTCCCCCCGCCATGAAAATGATGCGCCTGATGCACTATCTCCCGGGGCTTGGTCTAGGAAGGAGGCTCCAAGGGACCCACAGGGTTATTGAAATCAAGGAGCAAAAGACGCTCCATGGTTTGGGGTATGAGCCGAAACCCGAGGATCTTGCGATGGACAAGAAGATGCCCGAGAGAAAATCCGAGCCAGGGCCCAAGGGATCCCTTAAAAGCTCCCAACCTCCGCCCCTACACTTTTGACATAAGCCGCTACTTCATTAAGGGGGGAACGCAAATCGGGACCTCGAAAGGGAGAGGAGGCAATGGTGACCAACTTGGACCGACTGCAAGAAGACCTCAAAAGGTTCCGAGGAAAGACCGCCAACCCTATCAGGAGAGCATTCCTTGACACGTCCGGAGCACCCACAAGGCACGAGCATATTTCCAAAGGAGTGTCCGGGGTGATAAAAAATTTTGAGGTTTTGTCTGCAGCAGGAGGCAACCGAGAGGAAGAACCCACTTGGGGCCAGTATGACAAATATGAGATTGAAAAGACGCCTACTGGGAAGGCAAAGGAAAAGGCTGAAGAAAACGAGTGGGATGGGACAATGATGCAAGAACTGTTTGAGGAAGACACAGTTCTACCTAGCCTAATTGATCACGGGAAAGAAATGGTCGCTGCAATAGGAGACAGGCCAATAGGAAGCTTCGACCCTCGCACCTCGGTTGTACCCACTAACATGCCGCTAAAGAATTAGGCTACTCTTTCCGGGCCAGTAGGTAGCAAGGATGAAATGACCGCAGTGCTTGGATTGGTTCCTCGACCTCTTGAGTCTAGTGTTATAGGGTCCAATGTAATCGAGTCTCCCCAGTCCCTCCTCTTTGAATTTGAGTCATTCTCGTCCGAGGGCCTCACGCCCGAAGACTATGAACTCGTAGCCAATGTTGTATTTCCGTTTGCATTGAATGAAATAATGGACCTTTCCGAGTATCCCCTCATTGCCAACTTATTAGATGATAAATGAACTAATAACTTGAAAACGGTTAATAATGAATCAACTAATAAAGCAGACACACTAAACGAACAATACATTAAAAAATTCACAAAGCAGGTTGCCGATCAAGAGGAAAACCGTGCCCAAGCTGCCGAAGAGGTTTTGACCAAAGTGAATTTGGGTACCGAGGAAGAACCGAGAGAAACACAAGTGGGTGGCTACTTCAAAGGGGATGATAGGGAGGCCTTGATTGAATTGCTCAGAGAGTATGTGGACGTGTTCGCCTGGTCTTACAAAGACATGCCGGGGTTGGATGCCTCGATCGTGGAGCATAAGATCCCCTTGGATCCGGAAATAAAACCAGTCAAGCAAAAGCTCCGACGAATCAAACCCGAGTGGTCCCTGCAAGTAAAGGAGGAGATAGAAAAGTTACTTAGAGTTGACTTTATACGGGTTATAGAATACCCCTCATGGCTCTCTAACATAGTCACCGTCACAAAAGCCAACGGGAAGGTCCGATGCTGTGTCGATTTCAGAGACCTCAACAAGGCAAGTCCCAAGGACAATTTTCCCCTCCCAAACATTGATATATTGGTGGATACGACCTCTAGTTTTGAGGTAAAATCCTTTGTGGACGGTATCGCCGGATACAATCAGATTAAAATGGCCGAGGAAGACCAAAAAAAGACCGCCTTCACCACCCCATGGGGAAATTTCTGTTACACGGTGATGCCTTTTGGACTAAGAAATGCCGGGGCTACCTACTAAAGAGCAGCAACAGCACTATTCCATGACATGATTCACAAAGAAATAGAGGTGTACGTTGACGACATGATCATACACTCTAAAGGAACTGACGGCTAGCACTTGATTGACTTGAGGAAGTTCTTTGACCGGTTAAGGAAAAACTCCATGAGGCTTAATCCGGCAAAATGCACCTTCAGAGTCTCTGAGGAAAGGTTTTAGGGTACATAGTTACCGAACGGGGTATTGAGGTCGATCCGCAAAAGGTCAAAGTAATCGTAGAAATGAGACCTCCCCGCACCCAGACAGAAGTGAAGGCATTCATGGGGCGACTGCAATACATCAGCCGCTTCATCAATCAGCTCACTCCCACCTGTGAACCCATCTTCAAATTACTAAAGAAAAATGCCGAGGTTGAATGGAATGAGGAATGTCAAAAGGCCTTCGACAAGATCAAAGCCTACCTTATCCATCCATCGATTCTCCGCCCACCGCATAGGGAAAAGCCACTCTTGCTTTACTTGACGGTAACAGATACTTCGATAGGAGCTATGTTGGTCTAAGAGAAGAAAGAATCCAAGGTGGAAAACGCCATCTACATTGTGAGTCAGAAGCTACAAGGAAGTTAGCTCAACTACTCCGCAATAGAAAAACTTGCGCTAGACTGGTATGGGTTGTGAGAAATTTGAAACACTACATGCACGCCCACCCGATACAGTTGATCTCAAAAATTGACCCCATCAAATGCTTGCTGGAAAAACCGTCCTTATCAATGAGGCTTGCCAAATGGTCTTTCTTTTTGGCCGAATACGACATCAGTTACGTGTCGAGGAAGGCAGTCAAGGGAAGGGTTATGGCCGAACACCTAGCGGATTTCCCCAGTAACGAAGAGGGAGAACCTGAACCACAGTTCCCAGATGAAGGGATTTTTACCCTTGAGAAGGAAAACAAATGGCAACTGTTCTTTGATGGAGCCGCAAACAAAATAGGAAACGGCATCGGTATGCTTCTGATTGACCCCAAGGACGAGCATACGCCCATCGCCATCAAATTGAATTTTGAAGTAACCAACAATGCAGCCGAGTATGAGGCATGCACAGCGGGCTTGGAAGCTGCTTTGGAAAGGAATGTGAAAGAATTGGAGGTGTATGGGGACTCAGCCTTGATCATCAACCAAGTTTCGAACAAATGGAAAACGTTGGATCCGGGGCTGCAAAAGTATCACGCCCACATGGAAGAACTCATGACACAGTTCAAAAGGGTCAGCTTCCATTACTTGCCGAGTGTGAATACCCCTTTCCGATGAAGCGACGTATGGGAAGTATCTTGTGATTATTTTTATTTACAAAGGGAATATTCATAACGACATTAAAATTATGAGAGTCGCCACGCCGTTTTAATTAAAGCCAAAACATTGAAAAAAGCATTTTAGTGGGTTCGGGGGTCAAATTACAACAAGAGAAGAATATTGAACGTTATCACTCCTATTGCCCGAATTGATCGGTCTTTCTATCATGATGAATGTGTTAGTAGTGTGTTAGTGATTTAGACCGGATCCGAAGATTGCCTACGTTCCTCTCAATGTGAGAAGCTCAGGTCAGCGTAGTTCGCAGAGAATTAGAATAGGCAGAAGAATCGGGATTATGCATAATGAGGGGGAAATTACCTAAAGATTAGGGTTTAGAAGTAGTTCCTTGATCATCCTCGGGTTGATGAACCCTAGATCATCATCGGCTATGAAATAACATGTAATTATGAAGATCACAACCCTAAATATAGTATAAATAAGGTTTTAATCTATGAACACGAAGAACATATTATGAACATATGAATGAACATGCAAAGCTCATGAAGAAACTATGAATAAACATGTACGAACATGAATATAAAAGATCTACATTAAAAATAATGCAAGAACATGAAGAAAAGGTTAGAAAACTTACCTATGTTGGAAGAAATAAACCTTGGATCTTCTTGAGTGTTTGAATGCTAATTAGAGAGCAAAATAGTGTTTAAGAACTCCAAAATTCGGACTTTAGAACTCTCCCCCTCGGACCTTAAACTAATAGCATGGGATTGATTTATATAGTAAACTGATAGGAAGATCTGACGGCTGAGATCATCCAGAGCAAGGTTGGCCGCCTGGCCATGGGTGAAGCCGGTGACAAGAGTGGCCGCGTGGCCAAGATCAACGAGCAGCAAGGTTGACCGCGTTGTCAATTCTGCAGGCTGACTTGATTCTTAAGCTAGGGTTTCTGCATGGTTTTAAGGAAACCATTTGTTACCTATTTTGATAGATTTTGTCATAAATGAGATATTTTTGGGAATCCGAGACAAGTCTTTGCAAGGTTTCTAATTCCTATAAAGTCCTTGTATTTTTGGGAAAGTCCTAATAACTCATTTTCAGGTCGGGTACTAACAGTAGCCCCTCGACGACGCTTCTTGCAAGGCAATGTGGGGTCGACGATAAAAGAAGGATCCGTCTGAAACATGAGTTTCAAAACAGATGAAAGGTAAGGGAACGGCTGAACCTTGACAGGCGACATACGGATCCGCGGGGGAATCAAGCTAAACATAGTTCAAAACTGATGGGGAAATTGAGAATGATTGTCCTCTGATGGGGAGCAACGTCTTTTGCTGGGGAAAATGCACCTGCTGGGGATGATAGATGACCGCGTCGGTCGGGTGGCTGGACCTTTTCAGGTTTCCTACGTATCCTCCGAGGAATCAAGCCGGTCGTAGTTCAGAGTTATTGGGAAAGACGAGACATCGAACTTCTGCTGCGGATAATAAACCTACGGATACTATCTTGTATGAAGAACGAACATTCGTAAGCAATGAAGTTATTTGAGAAAAATGAAGACTACGTTGTCTAAATAATTCCAAGATGGAATGGTAAACGCAATCAGGATCGCCAGGGTTCCTGCCGATTGCGCTAAAGTAATAGATGTTGGACCTCTCGCAAACAGAAACGCCAAGGCTTCTGCCACTCGCGATCAATCTAGGATGCGTATGTCATAGAGGTGCCGAAGTCTCTACAATCATGCAAATCCTAATAATAGATGCTGGATCTCTCGCAAACAGAAACGCCGAGGCTTCTGCCAACCACGATCGATCAAGGATACGTATGTCATAGAGGCGCCGAAGTCTCTACAATCATACGAACCTTAATAATAGATGTGAATCTCTCGCAAACAGAAACGCCGAGGCTTCTGCCAATCACGATCGATCAAGGATACGTATGTCATAGAGGCGCCGAAGTCTCTACAATCATACGAACCTTAATAATAGATGCTGAATCTCTCGCAAACAGAAACGCCGAGGCTTACGATCGATCTAGGATGCATATGACATAGAGGCGCCGAAGTCTCTGTAATCATACGAATCCTAAGCAAATATTCGGTGAAGAATGGAAACTTTAAGGGGCTTTCCGTTCCCAAAGGTAACGAATATTAGTCAAAATAGTGCTGAGGGCACCTAAAATGAACAAAGGGGAATGTACTAGGGGTAAAACTGAAATTTTGCATGTGGAGGCAAAGATGATGGATTGTTATGAAGTCGTAAACGGGATGAACTCTCAGGGAGTCATGAAAGTGATAGACTCTCGGGGAGTCACAAAAAGTGACAGACTCTTGGGAAGTCACAAAGGTGATAGACTCTCGGGGAGTCACAAAGGACTCTTTGGTGAGTCACAAGGGCAAAGGACCTTTAGGGAGACGCGAAGGAGACGGACTCTCGGGGAGTTGCTAATATGGGAAACATGATCTGGGTTCCGCTTATCCTAATTTAGGAGGGAATGAGGCTACGAGCCATTGAGACCAAGGTGTTAGGTAAGGGACATTTTTCTTGGTTGCCTAGAGGTAGGACCTAAGGCTTTTTAAGGAAAGGGAATAAGGAAGATGGTGATCTCCTAATCTTGAGATAGGGATGCCAAAGATGTTACGGCTTCTTGGGCTTTAGATTATGTCTTGGAGATAATGTGGGTTTCCTAAGCTTACAGGCTAGGGATTGGAGTTCATTTAAGCATGAGGAGAGTATTCTATCCTAGGCTTAGTGCTAGGGCTTGGAAAGGTTGAGGTTTGAGAACTTCCTAGATGTTAGGGTTTCGAACAAGGGTTTGGAAACTGGTGTTTAAGGACCATGACTCTCCTAGGTTTGGGACTAGGGTTTAGGAATTTCCTAGGTCTAGGAGGCTAGGGCTCGGAGTTGTGGTAGGCTCAGAGGTTGCAAAGGCGTTGGCTTTTAGACATAAGGCTGGGAGTTTGGAAAGGTTGTGACTTCCTAGGCTTGAGACCATGGACCGTTGGGAAGAGGGATTGCTTTTGTGGAAGGTCCACTAAGCTTGATGTTAGGGTTCACCATTTTCCGGGATTGGTGACTATAGCTTGGAAATGTTCATGGTAACCTAGGCTTTAGGCTAGGTTTTAAGGCTAAGGACTGTAAACTTCCTATATTTTGAGACTAAGGTGAAGGAATTTCCTAGGTCTAGGACTAGGGTTTGAAGGGAATGTTGAATCCTAGGCTCGATGATAGAGTTTAGTAAGGATATAGTCTCCTAGGCCCTGCGGCAAGGGTTTAGAAAGAGTGCGACTACCTAGGCTTGAGGCTAGGGTTTGGAGCGAATGCGACTACCTAGGCTTGAGGATAGGGTTTAGAGCGGATGCGACTACCTAGGCTCGAGGATAGGGTTTAGAGCGAATGCGACTACCTAGGCTCGAGGCTAGGGTTTAGAGCGAATGCGGCTTCCTAGGCCTGAGGCTAGGGTTGATTAAGTTTTGGACAGGGCATTGTATCCTAGGTTTTGGGTTAGGGTTCAATAAGACGGGGGATTAAGATTGTAAATTTCCTAGGTTTTGAGACTAGGGTTTCGGGAATTTGGAAATGATGTTGCATGCGGGGCTTTGGAAATTCCCTAGAACTTGGGCTAGGGTTAAAGAGGATGTTGCGGTTTCCTAGGCTTGAGGCTAGGGTTTGGGGAGAACGCGAGTTCCTAGGTTTGAGGCTAGGGTTTGGAAAGAATATCGACTACCTAGGCTTGAGGCTATAGTTTGGAGGGAATGTGACTACCTAGGCTCGAAGGTAGGGTTTAGGAAGGATGTGGCTACCTATGATCGAGGCTAGGGTTTAAGAAGGATGTAACTTCCTAGGCTTTAGGCTAGGGTTTGGAAGGATGTAATTACCTAGCCTTGGGGCTAGGGTTTGGAGAGAATGCGGCTACCTAGGCTTGAGGCTAGGGTTTGGAGGGAACGTGACTACCTAGGCTTGAGGCTAGGGTTTGGGAAGATGTGATTACCTAGGCTTGAGGCTAGGGTTTGTAGAGGATGTGATTACTTAGGCTTGAGGCTAGGGTTCGGAGCGCATGTGACTTCCTAGGCTAGAGGCTAGGCTTCGGATAGAAGGTGACTACCTAGGCTTGAGGCTAGGGTTTAGAGAGAAGGCAATTATCTAGGTTTGGGACTAGGGTTTAGAGGGAATGCGATTACCTAGGTTTAAGGCTAGGCTTTGAATAGAAGGTGACTACCTAGGCTTGAGGCTAGGGTTTGGAGAGAATGTGACTACTTAGGCTTAAGGCTAGGGTTTGGAGACCGAAAGCATTTGAAGGTTTGTCTTGGTTTAGACCGAGCAAGTTTGAGGTCTAAGAGTGTTGCGGTTTGGGGCAGGTGAGCTTGATACCTCATGGCTGGATAGGCTCGATAGGTTAGACCTAGGCTAGAGTGCTAGGGTTTAGCTAGGGTAAGACTCAGACATGTGTTAAGGAGACCGGGGCCTAATGGAATGGTAGGCGTGAGATCTAGGAGATCGAAGGCTAGGCAGGGTAGCGTTGGGACATAAGGCTTTCAAGCGGGTAAGTCTTTTGTCCTAGAGAAACCGCGTTATGGGTTAGGACCAAGTAGGCTTGAGGTCGGCCAAGGAGCAACGGATTGGGATTGGATGATCCTAGTACCTAATACGCATGTCGGGCTTGGATCCTAGAGTGTTTGAAAGTTTAGGCTAGGTGCGAACCATAGGTGCGGGAAATGGTTTTGGATATATGACCATGTTGGCGCTTTAGGTAAAGGGATTGAGTGTCCAAGACTTTTCTTGAGTACAATAGGTACCTAAGTTGGATTGGGTATGCTTAGGTCCTAAGTTTGTCTTAGAGGTCATTGCGCGTGACCAAGCTCGTTCGGCGATTGCGAAGGTGGGTTTGGTATGGGACCAAAGGTGTTAAGCGCACGATTTTTGACTGGACGGGTTTTGATATCTTTATGGCATATCACGGTACGTGGGAGGTCCTATGCGTTCGAGCACGTTTGAGGTTTGGACTCGTGGGGAAGAAAGGTTTGAGATCCATGGAGTTCAAGGGTGGACCTTGTAGGTGGCGATGTTTGGACTCGGCTCGGATTAAGTAGGTTAGAGACCTAAGGGGCTGAAGGTCAGACTAGGAAGTCTTTTGAAGCTAAGGAGTGACACTAGGTTTAAGAGTGGCAGGGCCATGGTTTGGGTATGATGGTAGGCTTAGATGGCATTGTTTTGGTTGGACCGAGCAGGCTTGGGAACTAAAGAGTTCTAAGGGTCGACATCTAAGGTTATAGACCTAGAGGGTAGACATTTTTGTGATCTAAAGGGTTTAGGAGTTGAGACCTAAAGTGTGGATCGGATATGCTAGAGACCTACAAGGTAGGCGCTTAGTAGACTTTAATGGACTTGGGATCTAAGGGATCGTTCAATAGGTTAGACTGGGTAGACCTAAGAGGTTGGACCTAAGAGGATAAGGGAGATATAGTCTGGACAAGGTAAGGATGAATATATATTGGTAGGTTTGGGATCTAAGAGATCAGGTAGACTCGAGACTAGTAGGTTCGGGACCTAATGGTTCATCCTAAGGACTTGGCTTTGGCTAACCGGTTTAAGGTTTGAAGGTCTGGGTAGAACCGGTTTAAGGCCTAAGGGGTCATGCTACAAACTTGCGGAAGGTCGAACTAAGGGGTTATGATGTAATCTAGGTAAGACTCACCGGGTAGGTTCGGGACCTAAGGAGTTATGGTGTAATCTAGGTAAGACTGACCGGGTAGGCCTGGGACCTAGAGAGTTGAGGGTTTAGTCCTAAAGGTTCCCTAAAGTGTAGGAGATAGGGTAAAGGACCGAGTCAACTCTGGGAATCACATAGATGGGTCCCGGACGGACCGAAGATGTTTTTACAATTTTGTGGAGACCGAGAGTGCGGGTTTATAAACAAAGTGTCGGGGAGGAGAAAACTTTATGAAAGTGTTATGATCTTATACAGATGCCTTATAATTAATTATGATTCTAATCAATCCAAATAGGTCGTCGCGTGCCGAGTTTGACGATGAGGGGTGCCCTTCTTCTAAGTGTATCCTTGTTGACGCCTCGGTATTCTCTGGGAAACCACATAGTCGACCCATTCCGTTGGGGATTATCTAATTTGGTGAGCGGGTACCCTCCCTCCTTTGAGAAATTCTACGTCAAACTTGATGATGAGGGATGCCCTTCTTCTAAGTATATTCTTGTTGGGACCTCGGTATTCTCCGAGAAAACACATAGTCGACCCATTCTGTTGGGGAAGCCCCAGTTCGATAAGGGTGTAGAGCGGGGTATCCTACCTCCTTTAAGACGCACCCTTTTTTCTGCCTAGACCGCCCTTTCGGGTTTTCAATCTAGCGGGCATCTCTTTTGCGTCATCTTTTTTTTTTTTTTTTTTTTTTTTTTGAAAATCATTCAGTCGACTCAAAAAAGGAAAAAATAATTGTTTAAACATGCGGGGGCATTTTGGTGATAGTGAGAGGGAGAGAGAGATAGTACTCGCATTTTGACTCTTTGGACAATTGAGTGTATATAAAAGGAAGGAAGCCCCTGCTTGACAGAAAGTAAGTGTTTAGCTCTTTCCTAGATTGTAGAACAGAAGACTTGTCGAGGCATTTGAAAATTGTTTTATTCAAGATTCTCATTTGATTGCTCGAGAATGGACCTCGTTGATTAGTTAATGAGTTATGGTTAACTGGTAAACAAGTAGCCTCAAATTAATAAATGTTTTGATCAATTGTGAGTGAAGAAGTCAGGAGTAGAAATATGGGGGAAGAGAGAAGAGAAAGAAAATTGGCTCGATGTGGGTTGTGTATATTTTGGACCGAACCGGGAGGTTGCCTACGTTCTCCTCAAGGTGAGGAGCTCAGGTCCGCGTAGTTCGGGGATGACCCGCTTGACGATGGTGTCGGGTTTCAGTGGGTATGTGTGGGAGAAAAGAAAAGAAAGAAAGTTGGCCCAAGGTAGGTTATGTTTGGCTTTGAGTGGTTGCCCGGTTGACGATGAAGTTGGGTTTTGAGTTTAGGGGTGTGAGGTTCGTTTGAGGTGATAGGTTACTCCGTTGTATCTTGTTGCTTTGGATTGCTTCATTGTAGTTGTCATGGCTGCTGCTACCGCGTTAATCCTTTTTTGTAGGGAAAGAAAGAAAAATAGAACATTTGAAGTGAAAATAAAATGGGACTTTTACTTTTCCTATGGTGATAGCCCCTTCTATTTTTCTTTATTTTTTTATTTTATCTCTTTGTGCACACCCTTTTTTTGCCTAGGCCGCCCTTTCGGGTTTTCAACCTAGCGGGCTTCTTTTTGGTGCAATGCTCTAACTTTTGCCTAGGTTGCCCTTTTGGGTTTCAACCTAGCGAGCCTTTTTTATATATTTGTACATGAAACATTGGGCAAGACGAGCCCCTAGTTTGATTTCGCCTCTCTCGATTGCGAGGTAGCTTCTTTATAGTTCAAGCGGCCTTTTGCTGGCGGCGGGCATCCTAGCCCCTTGATTTATCCCGGTAGAGCTCCATCGGATCATCACGTGGCACCTATTAATGGCATGAATGACCTCGTACATTCCCTTGTATATATGCGATGGGATACGGACAGCCCCGGTGTATCGGCATGTAGTACTTATGAAGGGAACAAACAACCCCTTAAATTGTGGCAGCATGGATGTCTATTTGATGATGAGCAACCGCAGTCCATTTCTTTGTCATGACCGTATGGAAAAGGGGTCTAATGGTGGGATGAGAGGCGTATGAGGATAGTGTATGGGAGAAGGTGTATAGGGGTAGAATGTAGAGAGAAGAGAAAGTGATTCGTTCATCCCAATTGATCGAAGCATTTGTTATTTTGAGATTAATCGTTTACTTAGTTATGTGAATGGTTTGTGGGTCCATTTACCTTTTAATGAGTCGTCATTAATGAGTAAGATTAAGATTAATTCATCATATAAAGATATAACAATCAAGCGAAAATGGTGAATAAGACAATTTTCATGAAATTGATATATGCAAGCTTATGTCTCAAGTCTAGAGAGAAAAGAAAAGAAATAAAGACCCTTTTATTGGAACTAAAAGATTTAAACTGACTAATCCGGGGTGGACTTTTACTTAAAGAAACAAAAATTGTCCAAGGTGGACTTTGACTAAGGACACTCTAGAACCTACGAAGACTGAATGACCCTTTTCTTTTCTTTTATTCAAAGGAGGTAGCCCCAATTTCCTCTTTTGCCCATGCCCATGTATTCCGTTGGCGGGTGATGGCTCCGCTGTCAATGAGGCTTTGAATCTTTCTCCTCAATTGGAGGCAATCTTCGGTGTCATGCCCAATGTACTGGTGGTATTGGCAGTGTTTGGAAGGATCCAAGCCTTGCTTCACCCTACTTGGTTCATAGTTGAACAAAGGAGACAACTTGCCGGCTTGAACTAGACTTTCGAAGAGTTTGGCTAACGGCATACCCAAGTCATTGTACTCGCGTTCGTCCTTCTGAACTGTCTTTGAGGGTGGTTTAGGTACCGGTACCTGTCGTTGATGAGTAGTATTAGGAGGCATCCCAACGGGGGAAATCTGTGATAGCCCATACATTTGAGGAGCGTACGGGTGTTGAAATTGAGCAAGAGGGAGAACTCGGAGGAGGTAATCATAAATGCAATAAATATCAGAGTGAAGGTGCTTCTCGGTGTCCTTTAGAGCCTTGCACATCTCTTTTTGAAAGCGGTCGACTTGCTTGAGGAGGACAGTCTCAAAGTAGGCTTCTTGTTCGTCGAGAGCGGTCTGGAAGAGGGTTGCTTGCTCGTTGAGGATGGTCTCGAAATGGAGCGCTTGCTCATCGAGATCAGTATTGGTGTGGAGAGTTGTCTCGAGACCTTGGGTAATAGCTTCATTTGCAACTTCGATGTTCCTTTCAACAGACATGATGCAGGATCTACAATAGTTGTGGGGGAATTATGTCTTTGAATTGAGCTTAGATTTATAATTAATGACAAGGCATCGTTATAAAATCACTTTTGGAAAAGAGTCGGTCTCCACACTTTGAAATGCATTTTTGACAAGAATTTGAAAGTTTGACCGGGCCGAAGTTGCCTACGTTCCCCTTACCATGAGGGAGAGGTCCCACACAATAAGAGGCTCAGGTCACCGTAGTTCGAGTCAAGTTAGACTTTTAAAAAGAGGTGAGAGATGACCATAGGGGTCAAGAGGAGGGAGATGACTCGGTCCTTGGTCAAGCATGGGTGAGGAAGACCTATAGGAGTCGGGCAAGGTTTGACTTAAGGTTTGATCTAAATAAGCCGAGAGGTGGGTCAAGGAAGATCGCATCGATGATGGTGGGTTGACCTAGATGGGTAAAGGATAGGTCGACCTAATTGGGAAAGGGTTGGATTGACCTATATGTTGAATGGATCAAGATAGCGGGTTGTAGCGGGTTGCCTATGGAATGATCTAAGCGGGATAGACATGGTTTGACTTAGGCGGGTCAAAAGCGAGTAGGCTAACCTATTCGGGTTGGTTGACCAAGGGAGGTTGGAGATTGACCTTGATGGATCCAAGATAGGTAAATCGACCTAAGCGGGTCACGGGGTGACCTTGACGGGTCAAAGGTGAAGGGGTAGTTTTAACCTAAGACGGACAAGTTGACCTAAATGGGTCAAGGATGGTGTGTGGACCTAAACGGGTTGACCTAGGTTGGTCTGGACGACGGTGGGTCAAATAATGACCTAGGTGGGTCAAGATGACGGTTTGACCTAAGCGGGTTAGGACCAAAGGTAATTGGGTTCACTTATGGAATCAAAGATTGACCTAAGAGGTCGAAAACGGATAAGGTTGACCTAGGAGTCCAGGTTTGACCTAAGAGGTCGAAGGTGATTGGGTTGACCTAGGAGGTCAAAGGTTGACCTAAGAGGTCAACGGGTGATAATGTTGACCGAGGGGGTCAAAGGTTGACCTAAGAGGTCAAAGGTGATAAGGTTGACCTAGGAGGATGAGGTTGACCTAGGGGGTCAAAGGTTGACCTAAGAGGTCAAAGATGATTAAGTTGACCTAGGGGGTCAAAGGTTGACCTAAGAGGTCGAAGGCGGATGAGGTTGACCTAGGGGGTCAAGGGTAGACCTAAGAGGTCAAAGATGATAAAGTTTACCTAGGGGGTTAAATGTGATAAGGTTGTCCTAGGAGGTCAAGGGTTGACCTAAGAGGTCGAAGGCGGATAAAGTTGACCTAGGCGGTCAAGGGTTGACCTAAGAGGTCGAGGGGTGACCTAAGAGGTCGAGGGTGATAAGGTTGATCTAGGAGGTCAAGGGTAGACCTAAGAGTTCAAAGGCGGATAAAGTTGACCTAGGCGGTCCAGGGTAGACCTAAGAGGTCAAAGGCGGATGAGGTTGACCTAGGCAGTCAAGGGTTGACCTAAGAGGTCAAAGGTGGATGAGGTTGACCTAGGCGGTCAAGGGTTAACCTAAGAGGTCAAAGGTGGATGATGTTGACCAATGGGGTCAAAGGTTGACCTAAGAGGTCGAGGGGTGACCTAAGAGGTCGAAGGTGATAGGGTTGACCTAGGAGGTCAAGGGTAGACCTAAGAGGTCAAAGGCGGATAAAGTTGACCTAGGCGGTCAAGGGTAGACCTAAGAGGTCAAAGGCGGATGAGGTTGACCTATGGGGTCAAAGGTTGACCTAAGAGGTCAAAGGGTGATAATGTTGTCCTAAGAGGCCAAAGGATGGTGGGATTTTGACCAGAGCGGGTCGAGATGAAGGGTAGACCCAAATGGATCGCAATGATGGGTAGGTAACCTAGATAGGCTTAGATGAGGAATTTTGATAGATGGCCCAAGGGTGAGCGATGGACCTTAGAGGTCGCCTAGATGCAATGCACATTTTATTTTGCGAAAAGTTTTGCATTTATTTACATCCTAAATGGTTGGTCTAAGGAGTGTCCTAATCTCTATGTGTGGGTTGACACGGGTAGGATAAAAGGTTCCCACCGCTCGCGGAACGTACACGGTGAGTGGAGTAGACGAGTGACTCGAAAAAAGGGCGGCAGTAGCGCACAAATTCCCGCACATCGAATACTCCGGGTGATAGGGACATGTGCAGTGCTGACACGGACTAGTGGTAGTGTGTGGCAAGAAACTAATTCTTTTTAGGGAGAAAAGAGAGAAGCTTTTGATGTTAGGATGATGCAAATGCAATGCATGAGAGAGAGAGAGAGAGAGAGAGAGAGAGAGGGAGAGAGAATAATGTAAAAGGGAGCATAGCAGAGTTTTGTTTGACCCTAATACTAAAGCGAAGATAACAAGGGTATATGGTACAAGGTACAAGGTACAAGTATTAACATGGCGGAGTGCGCGGGTGCATGTGTAACATGGCTTAACTGTAGGGGGCACGCGAAAACATGGCAAGTGTGCATGTGTAAACATGGCAGGTGTGTGCATGTGTGTGCAAATATGGCAAGTGTGTGCATGTGTAAACATGGCAAGCATCATGATGTGACGAAAGTTAGACCCACTAAGTTTGAAAAAGTTTCAAAGCAGTCCCCAGCAGAGTCGCCACTGTGAATACCCCTTTCCGATGAAGCGACGTATGGGAAGTATCTTGTGATTATTTTTATTTACAAAGGGAATATTCATAACGACATTAAAATTATGAGAGTCGCCACGCCGTTTTAATTAAAGCCAAAACATTGAAAAAAGCATTTTTAGTGGGTTCGGGGGTCAAATTACAACAAGAGAAGAATATTGAACGTTATCACTCCTATTGCCCGAATTGATCGGTCTTTCTATCATGATGAATGTGTTAGTAGTGTGTTAGTGATTTAGACCGGATCCGAAGATTGCCTACGTTCCTCTCAATGTGAGAAGCTCAGGTCAGCGTAGTTCGCAGAGAATTAGAATAGGCAGAAGAATCGGGATTATGCATAATGAGGGGGAAATTACCTAAAGATTAGGGTTTAGAAGTAGTTCCTTGATCATCCTCGGGTTGATGAACCCTAGATCATCATCGGCTATGAAATAACATGTAATTATGAAGATCACAACCCTAAATATAGTATAAATAAGGTTTTAATCTATGAACACGAAAACATATTATGAACATATGAATGAACATGCAAAGCTCATGAAGAAACTATGAATAAACATGTACGAACATGAATATAAAAGATCTACATTAAAAATAATGCAAGAACATGAAGAAAAGGTTAGAAAACTTACCTATGTTGGCAAGAAATAAACCTTGGATCTTCTTGAGTGTTTGAATGCTAATTAGAGAGCAAAATAGTGTTTAAGAACTCCAAAATTCGGACTTTAGAACTCTCCCCCTCGGACTTAAACCAATAGCATGGGATTGATTTATATAGTAAACTGATAGGAAGATCTGACGGCTGAGATCATCCAGAGCAAGGTTGGCCGCCTGGCCATGGGTGAAGCTGGTGACAAGAGTGGCCGCGTGGCCAAGATCAACGCGCAGCAAGGTTGGCCGCGTGGCCAATTCTGCAGGCTGACTTGATTCTTAAGCTAGGGTTTCTGCATGGTTTTAAGGAAACCATTTGTTACCTATTTTGATAGATTTTGTCATAAATGAGATATTTTTGGGAATCCGGGACAAGTCTTTGCAAGGTTTCTAATTCCTATAAAGTCCTTGTATTTTTGGGAAAGTCCTAATAAACTCATTTTCAGGTCGGGTACTAACACCGAGGGACCGAAATTGCTTCGCCGATGCCTTAGCCACTTTGGCCTCGTTGGTAGAAATTCCAGAAGGAAAATCGATAAAGCCTTTGAGAGTCGGGAGAAAGGAGAACCCGGCGTATTGCTGTGAAATTGAAAAGGGCTCGGAGGAAATAGATGAGCCATGGTATGCCCAGATCTACCAGTTCCTCAGAAAAGGGGAGGCCTCCCTCCTAAATGAGAAAGGGGAATACAAAGATGGGATCAAAGCCAAGAGCGCGGCGGCCCTCAAATGACTCGCTTCTCACTACGTCATTCTGGGAGATATTCTGTATAAGAAACGCCACCAGGGGCTTCTATTAAGATGTATAAGCGCAGAAAGAGCAAAAGAGCTCATGAGGGAGGTCCACAATGGGGTATGTGGCCCGCACATGAATGCCAGGGCATTAATGCAAGTCATCCTGCAGATGGGATACTTTTGGATCTCGATGGAAACCGGTTGTATACAATTCGTAAAGAAATGTGACAAGTGCCAGCGGTTCTCCAACCTTAATCACCTGCAGCCCCACCATTTGTATTGCATGACAACCCCTTGGCCTTTCTCCACTTGGGGCATTGACATCATCGGAAAAATCGCTCCCGCAGGAAGCAACGGGCACGAATTCGTCTTGGTGGCCGTGGATTACTTCACAAAGTGGGTTGAAGCCAAGTCATACAAAGTCCTTACCTCCAAGAAGGTGGCACTATTCATCAAAGAGAACATCATGTGCCAATATGGGGTCCCAATGAAATCATCACAGATAATGGCTCACACTTCGAAGGAGAATGCGACCAACTGTTGCAAGAATTCCGGGTCACTCGCCACATATAGGTCTCAAACCAATGGAGCGCTAGAAGCCGCCAACAAAACACTCGAAAGGATCATTAAGAAGATGGCAACACGAGGAAGGGATTGGCCCGATAAGATACACCTAGCGTTGTGGGGATACCGAACCTCGGTCAGAAACCGCCACAGGGGAAACCCCATTTGCTCTGACTTATGGGATGGAAGCCATACTCCCGGCTGAACTAGAAATTCCGTCATTAAGGGTTCTGTTGGAAATCAAATCCACGAAGTGGACTGGCTTCGGAGCCGACATGATGAGTTAGCCCTCTTGGATGAACGCCGCTTAAGAGCGATGGAACACATCCGTGCCTACCAAGGGAGGATGGCACGAGCCTTCAACAAAAGAGTGAAGCCTCACGAGATTCGGGTCGGGATTTGGTGCTCAAAGAAAAACCCCCAGGAAGTCTAACCCTGACGAAAAATGGGAACCCGTATGGATTAGCCCCTTTGTCGTACAAGATATATTCTCAGGAGGCGCAATGAGACTTGCAGATTTGGATGGGAATCCTTTCGTGCATCCTGTCAATGGTGATAAGCTTCGCCGGTATTATGTTTTTAAAAAAAATAAAAAAATAAAAATAAAAATATATATATATACATAGATTGAAAACCCATTAGGGCAGTCTAGAGAAAAGGCAAGGTTTGCATCAAAATTTGTTGGAAAAGAACTACGATGACCTGAGCCCCTTAGTCTTACCTGTAAAAGGGGAACGTAGGCAGCCAACTATTGGTCCGGTCTAAAAAATAAATGAAATTCAAATTTTGTTTCTCCAAAGAAATTCATTCGATAACCACTTTCATTACAGTTAAAACACTTCTTTGATGAGTTCAAGCACGGTCTACTCTTGACCTCGGGTAACAGGCTAAAAGACTAATAAAACACTTAAGAAAACTAATGTGTCTGCAATGACAATGAGTGGATGCTTAGGACTGTAAGGCCATCAATGACCTTCACCCCTCCATTTCTTCTTCTGACTCATCCGAGTATTCTTCCTCTTCACATCGAAAAGCTCGATCTCGTTCCTCCCTAAGTTAGGAGCCCGCCCGGCGTCGTCAATTAGGCAGGCCGCTTTTAGAGCTGTGTCAACCGCCACGCGGTCCCGAAAGTCCTCGAGTCGCGCCTCGATTCTAGGCATCACCGCCTTCCTCCTCTCAACGAGAGCTTGATAGTCTTCAATAACGTCTCCAGTAAAGTTATGGCCGCTCGTCACGGCCTCGGCCTCCCTCAAAACCCTACTAGGGACACAATCTCCTCCAAGGATGTCCCCACGCCTCTCTTCAATAAGCCTCTGAGTCTGTCCCATGGTCTGTTCGTACCAATCCAAGTAAACAGTGGTCAAAATCGTGCTAGCTGCACCCCTGAGGAGTGCCCGAACGGGAAAAAGGGAATGGGTCCACAACTGGGAAAAGAGGAAAGTGGTAGTAGGGTCCCACATGGATAAGGCGAAAGCCTCAAATGCTCCGGATTGACATTCGACCACTCCAACACAGGAGTCTGTAACAAGCCAAACTGCCGGCGGACCAAAGAAGGGATGTAAAAGGACGATCCCAAAAGGCCCGGCACCCGAACAATGGGGGAACCATCCTAACACTCCCGCACTGAGTTGATGTGCCAATGTGGCACCCACCAACGGATTTCTTCAGTCTTGAGGCGAGCCATATGAACCTCCCAGTCGCTATAAGCTAAATCCAAGATGAGCCCTCTCAAAGAATACGACCATGGCTTGTGAGAAAGAGGAGCCTCAGGGACGGCCACCAACCTCTCCCTCAACCATAAAGTAAGCAAAGCAGGGATACCACTGCGCATAAAACCGTCTCCCAAGCTAAACGGTCCATACCATGGAGAGTCTCGGCCTAAGACCAAAGGAACGATGTCTTTTCCCGCCAGGACACTCCTCGAGCACACTCAACAAAACCCGTGGCAAGTACCCTTGGAACCCACCATGTAGAAGAAAGCAAGGACGCATAGCCCGAAAGCATTCCAAGAAGCCTCATCGGAACGCTCCATGAACTTCTCAGGAAGGTCGGAAATATCAATGAAAGTCGGATTAATGACCATACATTGAGACTCTTCCAAAGGAATGTCGAGAAGAGAGACCAATCTCTCAACACAAGTGGTATCATCAACTGAGGGAAGAGCAACGACCTCCGTGTCTATGCCACCCACTAGAGCTTTGAAATCTTCGTAAGTCGGAGTGATCTCGTTGTAAGAAAAACAGTATACGTGCCTCCTCACATCCCAGAATGACGCGGCGGCCCTCAGAAGCTCGAGATCTGGGATGAACTCTTTGAGAGACCAAAGAGACCGGAGACCAAATTTGGACTTGAATATGTTCTTGTGACTTCCCATTTGATGCCTCATCCAAAGCCTAAGGTTACCTTCAAAACATTCTTGGTCAACTTTAGGCAATTTTGGTGGCTTGTCCATGAGGAAAGGATCCATGGAAGGAAAATGTCGAAAATGGAAGGTGAAAGACTGCTGTTGGACTCCAAGCTGTGATGATGAAGAAGATGACCAGGCTTGGAACAAAAATTTGTTGGAAAAGCAACGTCACTCCTCTAGCCGTACGGCTACTTTGTCCCTGACAAAAATTAATGGTTTCTTGATTAAATGGCTTTGTGACATCACCCATTTAAAGCTCCATTTAAATCTATCCCAGAAATGCACCAGAATTTTCCGAAATGACTAGAAAAAAGAAAAAATCGTGGTCGGGAAGGTTATAGTAGCCAAAGCCGTTGGAATTTTGACTTTGTCCATTGGAAACCCATTTTGTTAACGATGGTTTTAAGAATGAGTGATTGCCCTTCTCCGACCCTTACTGCCCCCTTTTAGGGCTCATGGAATTTGCTTTAAACCTAGGAAATTAATTAGGTTCCCACTGAAAATGTGTCCTGGCAGTCCATAGATGGACGTAAGACCAGCTTTGTTGAAATTGACCCGGCCATACTTTGTAAGCCCAGGTTAAGAATGTGATTTAGCCCGGCCGTACTTCGTAAGTCCAGGTTAATAGGTTAAAAATATGAAAAGAAAATTGGCCGTCCCTGACGTAAGCCCAGTTAAAAATTATTCGGTTGACCAAAAGAGAGTCAAGCCCCAACTTTGAAAATTGGCCGTCCCTGACGTAAGCCCAGTTTAAAATTATTCGGTTGACCAAAAGAGAGTCAAGTCCCGACTTCGACCAAATGAGTGTCAAGAAATTATTCGGTTGACCAAAAGAGAGTCAAGCCCCGACTTTGACCCATTGAGAGTCAAATTGAATGTCCAAAGAAATTGGCCGTCCCTGACGTAAGCCCAGTTAAAAATTATTCGGTTGACCAAAAGAGAGTCAAGTCCCGACTTCGACCAAATGAGTGTCGAGAAAATTATTCGGTTGACCAAAAGAGAGTCAAGCCCCGACTTTGACCCATTGAGAGTCAAATTGAATGTCCAAAGAAAATTGGCCGTCCCTGACGTAAGCCCAGTTAAAAATTATCCGGTTGACCAAAAGAGAGTCAAATCCCGACTTCGACCAAATGAGTGTCGAGAAAATTATTCGGTTGACCAAAGGAAAGTCAAGCCACAACTTTGACTCATTGAGAGTCAAATTTAATGCCCATGACATTGGCCGTCCCTGACGTAAGCCCAGCAGAGATAAAGGTTAGGTCCCCCGAGCGACCGTTGTGAAATGAGAGTTAGGTCCCCCGAGTGACCGTTTTGAAATAAGAGTTAGGTCCCCCGAGCGACCATTGTGAGATGAAATTAGGTCCCCCGAGTGACCGCCTTGAGATAAAAGTTAGGTCCCCCGAGCGACCGTTGTGAGAAAAAAGTTAGATCCCCCGAAATTAGGTCCCCCGAGCGACCGTCCTGAAATGAAAACTAGGTCCCCCGAGCGACCGCTTTGAAATAAGTATTAGGTCCCCTGAGCGACCATCGTGAGATGAACTTAGGTCCCCCGAGTGACCGCCTTGAGATAAAAGTTAGGTCCCCCGAGCGACCGTTGTGAGAAAAAAGTTAGGTCCCCGAGCTACCATTGTGAAATGAAAATTAGGTCCCCCGAGCGACCGTCCTGAAATGAAAACTAGGTCCCCCCGAGCGACCGTTGTGAAATGAGAGTTAGGTCCCCCGAGCGACCGTTTTGAAATAAGTATTAGGTCCCCCGAGCGACCATCGTGAGATGAAATTAGGTCCCCCGAGCGACCATCGTGAGATGAAATTAGGTCCCCGAGTGACCGCCTTGAGATAAAAGTTAAGTCCCCCGAGCGACCGTCTTGAGATGAAAACTAGGTCCCCCGAGCGACCGTTTTTGAAATTAGAATTAGGCCCCCCCCCCCGAATGGCCCCGTGAAAAGCAAAATCTAGGCCCGCCGGATGGCCCATCTTGAGAAGAGGGAAAAGAAACTTAGAATGAGAAGGGCAGTCCTTGACGTAAGCCCATGATTAACCTTGCCTCTGACCAAATGAGTGTCACGCCCGAGTCCTTGCCTCTGACCAAATAAGTGTCATGCCCGAGTCCTTGCCTCTGACCAAATGAGTGTCACGCCCGAGTCCTTGCCTCTGACCAAATGAGTGTCATGCCCGAGTCCTTGCCTCTGACCAAATGAGTGTCACGCCCGAGTCTTTGCCTCTGACCAAATGAGTGTCACGCCCGAGTCTTCGCCTCTGACCAAGTAAGTGTCATGCCCGAGTCCCCGCCTCTGACCAAGTGAGTGTCATACCCGAGTTCCCGCCTCCGACCAAAGGAGAGTCACGCCCGTTCCTTAGGAAAGGATGAAAAATATCCACCTAGGTCCCAAGGGTTTGAGACGCCAAGTTCTCCATTCGACCTCGACGGTCGCCTATATGTTTGAGTAGCCTTAAAATCTCTCACCCTTTTCGAACTACGATAGGCTTGATTCCTAAGTCCAAAAGTAGTGGACTAGCTCTTCATGAACCATGTAATCATGTGCTCACTAAATACAAGTACACGTATGCAATAATTGCGAATATAAATCATCATAACAATGGCACATAATGTGTCCACGTAACACAATCAAGCCCAATTAGAGTCTATTAATAACAGACCCCAACCAAGTAGTAGGGTAAGTCATACTATATCACTTTGTCATATGAAATATTTGCACGTACATATTCATATAACCTTTAACACACTAATGTGTCTATTACGATACCCTTACTTTCAAGTAGAGCCCAACATCTTAGACTCTAAGCACGTAGTCGAATAGGTCTTATTGTACCTAGTCACAATCATACCTCGCGTATATGTATCGTTAACAATCGAATACATTTTCCAACACATATCGTGTTCTATAATCATTGTTTTATGAATTATCTTCATATTACACTAGTCCCTATTTCTTTAGGAACCTATCTCAGGAACAGGATATCTTCTTTATACTTTATATACTTCATTGAGTATATACACGATTAAACCAATTACTAGCACATTAGTGCTTGTTCATAGCACTTCAATACACACGTATTATATTCGAGTATGTAATAGAGTTGATCATTCTCTATCTAGTTCCATATTCTAACTCTTTGGTTATTAATTCAAGTATCAAGTAGTCAACAAGCCACATTCTATCAAGTAATTATGTGCAAGATTTGCACATACACACCAAGGATAGTTCTAACACGTTAGTGCTTGTTCATAGCACTTTCAAGTTCATTACCATACACATGTATTGGTTTCAAGTCATGTACAAGATTTTATCATCTTACATTCAAGTTCTCAATCCAACTCTTTGGATGTTCAAGACATGTACAAGAATTAATTATCTTATACTCAAGTTATTATTCCAATCTTTGGATATTCAAGTCATGCACAAGATTTAATTGTCTTATACTTCAAGTTCAAGCTAAGTAGATGAGTTATACATCTCATACTTACAAGTTCTTAATCTTATACTTTGGATGTTCAAGCTCAAGACATTGTTCTAATGCCCCTAAGGTGCACAAACATTGGATTCAAGACATATATAACACATTAGTGCTTGTTCTTAGCACTTTCAAGACAATTAAAAGAGTTCTTACTCTTAGGCTCAAGTTCTCATTTTAATTCTATGAGTACTCATGTTCAAGATCAAGTTCTGATGCCCCTAAGGTACACAAACATTTGCCAGGACATCTTATACTAACGCTACATACCTTAATTAGGATCAATTCTAGCTTAATCAAGCTTTGAACCACATTTTTAGTTCTCAGGGCAAGCGGGCGGCCGCTCAACTAGGACCGGGCGGCCGCTCACTTTGATTGGTTTTATATGGGAAATCTTTCAGATAGAATGGGCGGGCGGGCAAGTCTTATCTGGGCGGTCGCCCATAGGACCGGGCGGGCGCTCGGTGGTCACGCGGGCGGGCGCCTGGTGCAAATTTCAGCAAACACTCATTTCTTTCTCAGGCTTACAATTGTCCATCCCAAGCGTAGGAGTATACTTTTACTAACTCATAGGTCATACACAGGACATACAAACATGTTCCAAACATAACTTTCAAGTTTATTTCATCAATTTTACCGTCCCACAATTAATAGAATAATTTTCTTTTATTCTATTTCCATATTTCACCGTCCCAAAAGTATAAGTATAATTTTCTAATATACTAATATACTCATTTAGGGATACTTTCATTAATTTCCCCGCCCCACAAATAATAGCATAATTTTTTTAAATATACTTGTATAAACATTTAATCAAGTTAATATTTCACCGTCTCACGAATAGGAGTATAATTACTAACACTTCAATAACACTCAGGAGTATAATTTTATTCCATTTCCAAGTATGAGTATAATTTTGTTCCTTCTCTTTACACAGTACAAGAATACTCCCTTCGTCCCAATTTTACAAGTATCACAAAATTCAATCAAATCACGAAATTAACAAGTACAAGTACCAAGAATAACATATATGCATGTTATTACAAGCAAGGGGGAGCTAGTGACTTACCTACTCCGAAATCAAATTCACCCAAACTAATTTCTGTTCGGCAGGAAATGCTCTACTCACTGCCCTGATCATTTATGCGGAGTTGGATTTTTGAACAGAGGCATAATTAAGCAAGAGGGATCGAGAATAGGGTAAACCCTAACTTTCTTCTGAGACAGAGAGAAAGTACGAGAAACATTTTGGGGGAAACAATGATTCAGAGAAAGGCAACCCAAGGTTTTATCCTTATGAACTTTCAAAGAATTGCACTTTGTCCCCCCAAGTTTTAACTTTGAGCAATTAAGCCCTTCAAGTTTCAATTTGAGCATTTTAGCCCCTAAACTTTAATTTTCACAAATGACCCTAATGTTCCAACTTTGAACACTTAAGACCTAAACTTACTCAATTAGTTAAATAATTAACTCAAATAAAATACCATATAATTATGCAAGTCAAGAATTTAACAGGAATTAGGACGGGCGTTACAATGTCCTTGTAAGTCAACCCTCTCCATAGAGCCAAGTTGACCATTTCCCGCCTCTGACCCCGAGAGTCACGCTTCCTTGTAAGTCAACCCTCTCCATAGAGCCAAGTTGACCATGTCCCGCCTCTGACCCCGAGAGTCACGCTTCCTTGTAAGTCAACCCTCTCCATAGAGCCAAGTTGACCATGTCCCGCCTCTGACCCCGAGGGTCACGCTTCCTTGTGTAAGTCAACCCTCTCCATAGGGCCAAGTTGACCATGTCCCGCCTCTGACCCGAGGGTCACGCTTCCTTGTGTAAGTCAACCCTCTCCATAGAGCCAAGTTGACCATGTCCCGCCTCTGAACTCGCCAAGAGTCATGCTCGTCCCCCTAGGAAATGATGACTGATATCCGCCTAGCCCTTAGGTTTGAATAGCCTTAAAACTTCTCTCCTTTTCTGAACTACGTAGGCTTGATTCCCCGCAAATGGGATACGTAGGAATCCTATACCTTTAGGTCCAGCCATGCAAACCAAAATCGGTCAAGCCGTCCTCCCATCAGATTGGGATGCTTATTTTTATCGACAACCCCGCTTTTGCAAAGCGACATTGCCGAGGGGCTCTGTAAGTACCCCAATCTGAAATTGACCAACTTAGAGGAACTCTTAGCACCATTCAGGGATAAACTGATGGGCTGAGACCTCACTAGGATAAACTGAAAATTTCAGGACTGCTCTGGAATTAAACTTGGAAAAATCCAGAAGCTCGCCAGGCTGAGCCGTACGGATGGTTTGGACGCGGGAAGGGCCTAGCCGTACGGCTGGTTTAGGCACCTTCAGTCCCTATAAATTAAGACCCTTGCTGATCATTTCAAGGGGGGATAAATATAGTTTTGTAGGTAAAACTCTGCAGAAATTCAGCCTGAGTGAAACACCACCAAACACTTGAGTGAAAAGAGAGGAAGATAAGCCATAACCACCATAGGTGAAGCCTCCTTCTCCCCATCTTCTCTCCATCTCAAACTCTTTTGTTCTTGTTTATGTTGTTTATTTACTTGCATTTTAAGCCTTGCCCTTGTCAAGCACCTTTTGTATTGCAAGTCTTGCCCTTGTCAAGCACTTTTATATTGCAAGTCTTGTCCTTTCAAGCACCTTATATCCTTGTTATGTATATTGGAACCAAATCATGAAATGATTCAAGGTGCCCTCACATCCAAGTATGTGAAAAGGGATAAAACCTAAAGAAGATCATGATTTGTTAATTTCTTGTCTTTAAATAGCTTGATGATCCATTTTCATAGTGAAAGCATGTATCTTTATGTTGTATTTGGCCATGATGATCATGTTGGGTGATAAAGTTCCAATCTTTATCATCCCAACTTTGATTTAGCCTAAAATCCCACATTTGGGTCATAAAGATTCAATCTTTATGTCATTTTGTTGTCCCTAAAGGTTTAATCTTGCATAAAGATCCCATTTTGATGGTAAAGTTTGAATCTTCACTCATCAAAATGGCCATCTTGGCTCAAAGGCCCCCCTTTCATCACCTTTTCTTAATAATTCCCCAATGATTGTCTTAACCACATTCAAAATTCTTGTTTTGGTGTCTAAACTAGTGATTAGTGACATAGGGATGATTTAATTTGTGTTTTGTTACAAGAGAATAGCTGGAAATGATCAAACAGTCCAGTTTCAGACAGAATGCTCTGTTTCTGTATGGAACTGGACTGATTCCTGGGAATCTGTTAAAATTCCCAGGAAGACCCCTTTAGCCGTACGGCTACTTTGTCCAGTGGCATGTTTCAGTCCAGTCCCCTTTTAATCCAGAATGTTTACAAAAGAACCCCTTTCTGTTAAAATCCTAACCGTTTTCTGTTAAAGTCAGTTTCTCCCATTCTCTAAACACACACACACACACACATGCACTTTTCGTTAACAAACACAAGGGAGACTCGGCTTTGTCCGAGGCGGCTTGGGTTACGTGAAACTCTTCACAGGCAGTAACCTGACCTCCGAACTCATAAATCTCTAACCATTTTCATTTGTTGGGTTAAAAGTTAACAAATGTGGCGACCCCGTTAAGTTTGTGAAGTTACACATGTTTGGCTTTTCTTCCTCGAAACGAACCCTCGTTTCGCCCCGAGGGGGGAGGATCCTCACTGTCGCCCACATTCGGAAAAGGGGTATTCACAGTAGGAGAGAGAAAGTGGGGTAGGGAATAATAGATTGATTGGCGTTGTGAGTATAAAAGTAAAGTATGACAGAGAATGAGTGAAATAAATACTAAAGATTCTTTGTTATTTTAGGAAAATATGACTTATCAATCTCAGTCTTATCACATATTGAACGTATCATAATAATAGGACTAAAACACTCAAATTTCAACATCTCCACTTGGTAAAAATGGGGAGGGTAAATATAATGTCACAAAAAAGTGCCACAAAATGTGGCTTACAAAATGATGTGTCAAAATTATATTGGTGTTTATTATTAGAGTGTGTCGGGTCCACAATCGATGCAACCAATAAAATATCGCCACCTCATTTTGTATCTATCATTTTGTGAACTTCTTTTGTGCCCCTAGCATTGCCCAAATGGGGATATCTCTCTTACCATATCTAATTCTCTGTCAAATCCTCATCTCTTCATACAAGAAGTGAGGCGTGCGACTAACGTGGGTAAATAATAAATATTCTTTACCATTTTGGGAAATAGAAATCTTATATGGGACGCCCAAAATAGCAAAATAGAAATCTTACACGGAACGGAGGAAGTATAATTTAACTAACAACTTTAAATTGAAAAAAAAAAGTTGCATTAATTGTTTTTTTTTTCTTTATAAAATTAAGGAACTAACAATTTAAATTGTCTATATAGATAATTTATATGTTGAAATAACAAAGTACAAATATGAAGATTGAATTCATGAAAATTATTCAATACAATGCGTAGATCAATTAAATTTTCGAAAGATTATAATACAATTTACTGAAAGCCAATCATTAAAATGATTACATATTGTACAATATGATATGAAAGTAGTTTCCAAAAAGTTAAATAAAATATATTCAAGTGATTTCAAAAAAATTTAAACAAAGTATAAAGGAAAATACGGGAAGTTAGTTTTATAAGTATCAGGTTGTATGTGGGTAATTTAAAAAATTAAAACAAAATATATTTCAAAATATGAAAATGTAAAGTGATTTTTATTAATACAATATGTGGAGAATTGAAATTTTGCGAATTGATTATAAATGACCAAGAGGGAAAAAAGCATGAATTGATGAACATGAAGTGATTGACTAGTCGCATCTCGATGAAAACTTTCACAAAATCATAAATTTTGATTGATGGAAAAGTCTAAATATACAAGAAGCCGAAAATATATGAGGGCAAAAGTACCCTTTGGAAGTGGGAGAGTGATTTATTTTGGCCGAAGACTGTTTTCTTTTTGATTAATTTATTAATATTTTATATTTCTATTTTTATGAATTTAATATGATTATTTATCATTTGTTGGTCAAAATTATGAATATATTACTTTTGAGTTGATATGCCACTTTTATGGAGTGGGTGAGTGAATTTTTCGAGCAAAAGCTGTATTTTTAGCTAATTTATTACTAATATTTAATAGTATTTTATATCTTTATGAATTTAAAGTAATAAAAAATCATGTTGTTGTCATGCATCGCATGGGAGTACTGCTAGTGTTATAAGAAATTACTGCGCTTCACAAAAATGGAACAAGACGTAGTTGGCAGCCGATGGATTTATAAGGTCAAACGACGAGCCGATGGATCCCTTGAATGCTACAAAGCTCGTCTTGTAGCCCAAAATCAACAAGAGGGGATCGATTATGATGAGACCTTTAGCCCAGTTATTAAACCAGCGACTATTCGCTCTATTCTCTCCTTAGCTCATTCTCGACACTGGCCCATCAAGCAACTGGATGTCCGTAATGCTTTTCTTAATGGCATTCTCTATGAGGAAGTGTATATGTCTCAACCACCAGGGTTTACTAATCCACAACACCCACCCCATGTATGCCGTCTACATCGTGCCCTATATGAACTTAAGCAATCTCCACGTGCATGGTTCCATGGATTGCATGATTTCCTTCTCACCTTTGGGCTTCTTTAACAGTCGGGCGGATTCCTCTCTTTTTGTTCATCACAGTCCTACTACCACCGTGGCTATTCTTGTGTACGTGGATGATATTCTGGTTACAGGCTCTTCTAAGTATGTGGTTAATGAGGTTATTGAGTCAATTTGCTCAACAATTAAGAGTAGGCGTTTGGGTTTTCTTAGCTTCTTCCTAGGTATTGAAGCAACCCGAACAGACTCTCATCTTCATTTGAATCAGTCAAGGTATGCCTCCAACCTCCTTCACAAGTTTAACATGCATCTAAGCAAACCGGCTCCGACTCCTCTTGCACTGGGTCTTCATCTCACGACACTAGCAGGGGATCCACTACCCGATCCCACCCTTTATCGCAGTATGGTGGGTGGTCTTCAATATGTAACTCTTACTCGGTCGGATCTCTCTTTTGCTGTCAACCAGTATGCCAATTCATGCACGCACCTCGCACTTCTCATCTACAAGCTGTCAAACGCATACTTAGGTTTCTCAAAGGCACAGTCTCTCTTGGGCTCTCTTTTCAAGCATCTCTAGATACCTCTATTGTTGAGTTTTGTGACGCTGGTTCCCTAGATTATCGACGTTCCACCACCGGAGCTTGTGTTTTTATTGGGCCTAACCTCGTCGCTTGGATAGCCAAAAAAACAACACACAATCTCTCGGTCTAGTAGTGAGGCTGAGTATAGGGCACTTGCTTCCACGGCAGCTGAAATCCGGTGGCTCTCCTACTTATTCCGAGAACTCGGTATTCCCCTCACTCCACCGCTTCTGTTTTGTGACAACATTTCCGCGCTTCACATGTCGAAAAATCTGGTCTTTCATGCTCGTACTCGAAACATTGAAATTGATCTTCACTTTGTTCGGGAACTACATCATCAAGGCTTCCTCCGGCTTCATCACATAGCTTCGTCCGACCAAGTTGCTGACATTTTTACCAAAAGCCTAGCCACTCCACGGTTTCATTTACTATCGGGAAAGCTTCAACTCCGCTTCGCTTGAGGGGGAGTGAAAGCCAAATCACGTAAGTCACGTGATTTCGGATGTCGTAGTCCCCAAGCCGTGTGCAAAGACTCAGATGGGATTGTTGTTATTCTAGGTAACTTATCTTCTTCCTTCTATTGTGTAAATATCCCACTTTACAAGGATCTTGATTAGGCTAGAATATGTGATGATTATCTTTCTGAGAATAGGAGATTGTACAAAGTCTTATAAATAAAAACCTCAGAGAGACCAACACGTCAAGTTGGGTCTTCTTCTCAACCTACTCTCCTCTCTCTCTCTCTCTCTCCAGTCTAGTATTTCGCTGCTCTCTTTTTCCTCCTCTTTTCTGTGTTTCTTGCAGGTGATTTGTCGTTTAAGGCAAATGTTGTTGGGCCTGTGGAATATGAGAATAAGGAATCTGTTTCCTTTGGTGATTTGTCTCCTTAATTGATAAGGACACATACTCCTTCCGTCTTATAAACTGGCTAATTCGTTTTGGTCTAGGCTTAGGACTTGTAACTCTATATAAATATTGTGACATCCATTATATTTTGTGTGCTTGGAGAGAAAGTTAAGATATATAAGAGAGCCACAAAAAGGGTCAAGGAGAGAAGTCGGGTGCCTAGGAGAGCCAGGAGGTGCGATCATACAACCCGACCATGACCGTGTTGTGTATGTTATTGCATAGGGGAGACAATATATGTGGGGTTGTTTGTGAAGAGTAGCCATGCTTAAATCTTAGTGATTGCACGTTCAAAAGAAAAGCTCTTGTCAATTTTTAAAATTTCATTGTGATCATTAGATTGACACCAATATATGATCAAACTTTCCGACATCCAATCTGATACTTAAAATATCCCCAGGTAAAGGGTGGATGAATACCTGCTACTGAAAGTTGACTGACCTTCAAGGTGCATTTTCAGCATATGCGGAATCTGTAAATCTTCAACATAAATTCCTTCAGAAGTATTGACTTTCACGTATCTAGTACAAAAATCTGCACCCAAGTAGATGAAAGTGAGAGCGTCGATTTATATAAAATTTTAGCTTCAAAATGAAGCAGATTGAAATACCACTGATTCGTTCATCTAGTAATAAGAAATCTACACTTTTTTCGCCCTTACTAAAAGGAACTTGAGCAATTATTTTAGGTTGACTCAATTGTGTTAATGAAAAACAAAAATTTGTTATTGACACCATCTTAGAATTCTAAGCAATAAAAAAGTTGATCTTACTCTCATGTTCCATCAAGCAGGCGTTGTGTTCGTTGGTCCAACTTGAATCCTGCCATCTCAGCCTCTCTGCAAACCTTCTGAAACTTTGCCAGCCTCCCATGAAACAGGTAAAGATTAAACACATCCCTGTATATGTCAAACTCAAGATCAGTAGAAGGAAGCTGGGTGCGGCGTGGATACCGAAGGTTCTTGAGGGGTCTCTTATGGTAAACTATCAGTCCATCTCTTATCTCACCAATGGCAGCTCGTACAACTTTAACAGGACTAACAAGCGGCTTCACAGATTAATGATTCGAAAGAGCAATTGAGACAGAGATTCGGAAGCTTATGAATTGCCATGCACAATGTCAGTGTCTTTTTTCCGCATTTGTTCTTTGAGACAATACATCGAACAGGTTGTGGGCAATAGTTGTAAAACTTGTTGAAGGTCTGGCCATTAAGCTTTGCTGCTTGTAGCTAATTTACCGATAGGAGGTGCTTCAAACTTCAAGTTTCTTAAGAGAAATGGACCGCTTAAAGGAGCTTGGAGGCCATGACCAGGCAATTTTTCATACTCAGATTATCCCGATAGAAAGTGCCATAATAAGCAACTTATGAGAAAATGAAAAGTTATGAATTTACTGCAGAAACATGATCCACAGCATATAGTGAACTGAAGTAGCGTATGTAACTTTTTTCGGTACAGAGTAGGACAAGAAAATGATAGAAAATCACATGCATAAATGAAAAATAAGGCCTCACAATGTCGCAAAAAAGATACACCAATAATTCTCACTATGTGTGCAGTCCTGGGAAAGATCGGACCTACATAGGCTTAATGAAATCAAGATGAACCGGTATCATGTCCTTTTATTGTTTAAGGAAGTTCACAAGAGTTGGAAGCGGCTTTATTCATACGCACCCAAAAGAAGAAGAAGAGAACAATAGTAAGCTCAATTGGCAGACAATTTTGTTGGAGAAAGTGCGGTACCCGAGCAGTGCCCATGTCTCATATCATGCTCATGGGAAGAAACAACATGCACGCAACAATCACATATGAAATCAATAATAAACAAGAAAAGAGCACGATATTTGTTCACCCAGTTCGTCCCACGGTCGAACAACGTCTGAGCCAGGATATTCACTAATATCACAATTTGTGGTGTTGCAACAAAGCCCGTGAACTCATCTATAGAGTCATCACTTTCTTTATTGATGATCCCAAAACGTGATTGGATCTGTCCTGGCCCAACGATTCGGATAATCCAGAAGCTCAATGACCTAAAATAGATGAACAAACGACTAGTCGGGATGGTCTTCGGCGAGTACCTTTCGGCTTGAGAGCAAGTGTTTGTATCAGAGAGAAAACAATGCATAAATTATGACTTGAGCGAATTTAGCCAAGAATTTAGCAGTTACCTTTTACGTGAGGATGTTGTTGAGTTTATATAGTTGTTAGATCACATGATCTTGGATCACGTGCCCTTGGAATATAGGAGGGAATAAAAGTGTGAGTATCAAGAAGTTGTTGTAATTGAATCTACGTTTGATGTAACAATTTGCCACGTAGGTTGTCATTTAGATGAGACACTTAGGTCGTCGTGAGTTTAGGTCGAACGCGCCTATACGTGCGATACTTTGTAGAGTTGATAATCGTACAAATGTTGGATGAAGGGCCAGGCCATAAAAGGTCGGACTTTTGTATAGCCGAGGTGGGGAGGTCGACACTTAGGAGTGAGTTCAATCTTGGACCTTCTAGCCTTGGGCTACATGGGTTGTCAATTGGGTTCGACCCATTTAGCCTAGCTCGATTTATTCCGCTCATTCATGCAAACACACTCTCACACATCCAACCCCTATACATACAACCGGTCATCCATGGAATGCCCCTAAGGGCATCCCAAAAGCCTACCACAATCTTAGGCTCTCTTATAGATCTCACAGATTCTCTATAGCTATTTTCCTGGCACATAAAAGTCATCACTTAGCTTTTATAGGATACAAACCAAAAACCCAAAGGACTCCCTAAACTCTACGTACACAGGAATCACGTTTACAAAAGGAATTCTGATAACCAAGCCGATGCGGCCGCATGCCCACCACATGCGGCTACACGCCTCACCGCATGATCCTAAACTTAGCCCACGCAATTTTTCCTCATTTTTCTTCATCTAGTTTCCAGTTTGGCTCCAATCCCAACAAATTTCACCAAGACATAGCCTCTTTAATATACTTTCACAGATACGGTTCTCAAGCTGTCTCGCCCTCAACATGTGTGTGCGCGCCGGGGGAGGGGGGATGACATCAGCACTGTCACTAAACCTTGTGCCAAAGGGAATGGCAGAATTGACAAGAGTACACACAGCTGCTGAACACAGATGCTTGACTATGGTTTGAAGAGTACTTCAACATACTTATATCAAACAAAAAAGTATAAAGGATAGAATTACCTTAGAATATATTCATCACAGTTCACTCCTGAAAATAACTTTTGGATCATATTGAATAGACTAAAAGCTTTCGCTTACTGGGAAGTGGGAATACACCTACAAACATGGAAAAGAGTAGAAGCATCAGGTGAGAAGCCCCTTAAAACCAGTTTCCTCTCCAAACAATATGCGGGAACATCATCCGGTAAGAAACTTTTCTTGTCCATTTTAATAAGCAACTCTCTTGATTTCTCCACCAGTCTTTCATGACAAAAACCAAGTACCATAACATTCATATTGGGACAGAAAAGGGAATGATCAAAGAGGGATCTTTCTCCAATTGTAGTACTGGAGAAGAGGATATTTGTTGTCGTGTACCAAGTTATCAATACAGCCGGAGAGCTTGAAAACACTAGCATATGCGCAAGATTCTTCAACCCAATGCAAACATATTGTCAAAGTAAACATGGAGGAAGAGAAAAAATTACTACCTCGAGCAGTTTCAGACATTCATTTTGAGACGGAGGGAGTACGTAACAGTTAGTCAAACACATATACTGCTCAAAGGATCTCGAAAATCAAGAAAAAAAATGAATTACAACAGAGAAAAGGATAGTATTAGCTAATATTAGGGATCGAAAACTAGATCACATTTGTGCGCAGTGCGCACATGAATTTCCTACACTGATGCAGAACATCACCCGAAGTATTAGACATTTTAGAATTCTAAGCAATAAAAAAGCTGACCTTACTCTCCTGTTCTATCAAGCAGGCGTTTTGTTCGTTGGTCCAACTTGAATCCCGCCATCTGAGCCTCCCTGCATACCTCCTTAAACAGGTAAAGGTTATAAACATCCCTGTATATATCAAATGGAGGAGAAAAACCCAACTCCTTAAGCTTTGAAAAGTATCTCACTGTCCTAGGAATATCATTCAAAGTAACACTATAGATATAGAGGAACCAGAGTACAAATTACATATTGAATTACAGATCTCAATTGTGTAGCTCAACATCACTAAAACAAATTGACTAGAATAACTTGACAAGCTACACAATAATCTCAGAATAACAGCAACATATATAGTCCTTAATGCAAATGCGGTCGCATCCCAGATTTCTGCTGACTGAAAAAGAAAACCTCTCAGAAGAACATACCACAAAAGGCTCCAAGTTGTCCTCTCGCTCGACATTCTCATCCACCTCCAGGTCTACTTCTCTTCCTCTTTTTAGAGTCTAAGTTGATCTATTCCTTAGAGATTTGTTTTTGCATTGTTATTCTCAGCCTTTGGCATGGGAAAGACTCAGGTAACTTTGACAATGATTATTTGCTGGAGTAATTTCTTAGGTTAAGAACTTGATTTTTAACTTTTAATTTTTTAATGATAACAAGATTGAAATACTTGGCATTCCACGTCTCTTGTAACATTTAGTTATTACATGGTACAATTTGGTAATGGTGGGGAAGTTATGTGATGTCAGTGAATGACTGCAAGTCGTTTCTTTTTATGGGAGTCTTTTATCAATACTCCCTCTATCCCGGAAAGTTTGTCTCATTTGACATTTTACGTTCAACATAAATGAACTTTGACCATACATTGATGTCGATCTAATCATTCTAGTGATATTCTAAAATTGTAATTGATAAATCATTAAGTGATTTATTAATAACAATTTTTAAAATTTCATTGTGATCATTAGATTGACACCAATGTATGGTCAAAGTTCATGTGTGTTTGACCGTAAAAAGTCAAATGACACAAACATTCCAGGACAAAGGGAGTATAATTAAGTGAGAAATGGTTGAATCTATACTGTACAAATATAAAACAAATCCCAAGATAATCGATGATAGATAATATCTAAATACATATCTATAGCCAGATGCTCGAGTGCACCATATCAGGGGGATTAGTCTGAACCTAGTGAGACCCTCTTGATGAGCCTTGTTCCTCCATATGCATTGCTTGTATCTTCCATGCCTTCATTTATTCGCAATTAGAGTGAAAAAGTATCATATGAAAATTGATCATAAAAATCCCTATGATGAAGAACTTTATTGTAGCATAACTATGCAAACATATAAGCTAAACAGGGTGTAGATTTCATTACTTACAGATGTCGTGTTATCAACATTATCTATGAACTCAAAAAAGAAGCCGCCCAGTAACAATGTTAAGTTACAAGAGAAATTGTGTAATAAGCATACTCCTTAAAATAACATTTGGATCATATTGAGTAGAGTAGAAGCTAGTGCTTACTGGGAACATACCTACTAATATGGAAAGAGTAAAAGCATCAGGTGAGAACCAAGACCCTTCAAACCAGTTTCTTCTTCTAACATTATAAGGGGACATCATCCGGTAAGAAACTTTTCTCGTCCATATTAGGGCTCGTCTGGTGCACAGTTTCAAAAACTGAGATTTTTCAAAACGGAGCTTTTTTTGGACGCTACTATTTGGAGCGGCTAAAAATGACTTAGATTTTTGAAAAGCTCCACTCAAAAACTCTCTATTGAGACGCTTAATTAGCAAAAAGCTGATTCTTTTTCAATGCGTTTTGAACGCGCCGCTCTACCAAACAAGCTATTAATAAGCAACTCTCTTGATTTTTCCCCAAGTCCTTCAATGACAAATCCCTAGTACCATAACTTTTCAGATTGGAATAGAAAAGGAAATAAGCAAAGACGGTTCTTTCTCCAATTGTAGTACTGGAGAAGAGGGGCTTTGTTGTCGTGTACCAAGTTATCACCCAGAGTGCTTGAAAACACTAGCGTATCTTCAGGATTTTTCAACCCAATGCAAACATATTGTCGTAGTAAACTTAGAGGAAGAGAAACAATTACATACTTAACAGTTGGTCCAATTCATATTCAAGCTCAAAGGATCTTGAAAATCAAGAAACAAAATGATATACAACAGAGAAAAGGACAGTATTAGCTAATATTGGAGATCAGAAACTAGATCACATTTACACGCACATGAATTTCCTACCCTGATAAAGAACATCAACCAAAAGCAGGATGAATGCCATCTTAGAGTTCTAAGCAATAAAAATGTTGATCTTACTCTCATGTTCCATCGAGCAGACGTTTTGTTCGTTGGTCCAACTTGAATCCTGCCATCTCAGCCTCCCTGCAAACCTCCTTAAACTTTGCCAGCCTCCCATGAAACAGGTAAAGATTAAACACATCCCTGTATATGTCAAACGGAGGAGAAAAACCCGCCTCCTTAAGCTTTGAAAAGTATCTCACGGTCCTAGGGATATCATTCAAAGCAACACATAGCTTTATTACCACACGATAAGCTGGAAGATCAAATAGACAATTTGAACCTTCCATTTCCCAGACTGCAGCTAATGCCTCTCTGTAACACTTACTCAAATAACGGCTATGAATCAGGGTAGTGTACATGACCACAGTCGGGGCACGCCCAGATTGTTTGAACCACTGAAATAGACTCTCCACAGCTTCGTATTTCCCAAGCTTGATGCAAACTTTCATGACCGCTGTACAGTCTTGTATCATTAAATTCAGATCATCTCTTTCTCCAAGCTCTTCTAGTAAGCCTGAGATGAGTACACGATTGTCAGGGTTTTTTGCAAGCTCTAAGATGAGCTTGGAATAAACACTCATGTTCAACATTCTCCCATTTCTCTTGGCAGAAGAGAGGAATTTGTAGGCACGTCTCAAGTTTCCACTTTTGATGAACCCTTTTATAATTGCCTCGCACACGTTTTGGCTTGAAGTGGTCATGAAATTATCGAGATTCGGAATTTTCAGGTCACGGTTTGCTGCTAAGACTTCTATTGTTGAGGCAAGAAGCTTGTCATCTGGGAACAAATGGGATTGTTGCTGAGCCCATGAGTATATATTCAAAGCTTTGTCAGGAAGATCCATATGACCCAACTCCTTAATCGTTAATGTCAGTGAACCTTTTCGAAGGAACTGAGCCCAATTATCAAGAACTGTGGAAACATCTTTATCAGGAGGAAGGGCTTTAATCTCTCTGGCTAGACCAATCAAGAATCTCGGGTTCTTGTACACTTGCTTAAAAAAGGCCTGCCCAGTAGAATTAGCAGTCGAAGAAGATGATCTTGCTCTCTTCTTTGGAGAAGGCAGTCCCAGAGGTCGGTTTTTGTGGGGAACTGGGAGAGGAAGAGGCCTCTGTCTATCAAGCTTTCCGGGTTTCTGTGGAACTCTACCCTTGAACAGAGATGCAATTGCTTCAACCTCTTCTGGCTCCCACACAATGTCAATTTGTTCAGTTTCTTGATCATCGTCATCATTGTCAGTTTCAAATCCATCAACCACAAGATGTTCTTCACGGTTATCGTCAATCTCATCCACCACGATGGAATCTCCATGGCCATCAGTAGTGGGTTCAATCAAAGAATTTGGCTTATTCTTCGAAAACGTGTTAAACTCAAGATCAGGAGGAGGAAGCGGGGTGCGTCGTGGGTACCGAAGGTTCTTGACTGGTCTCTTATGGTAAACTCTCGTACTCGATCGCAGCAAGAGGGTTGGAATCATTGAACATGTGCTTAAACAGCTTCTTACACAAAGAACACGCATTTCTGAGACAGAATGTGGACAGAAGCAAGAAGAAGAAGACAGAATACAGTCCATCTCTTCTCTCACTAATGGCAGCTCAGGCAATTTTAACAGGACTAAAACAAACGGCTTTGCGGACTAAATCAATCGAAATGGGCGATTGAGATAAAGCTCAATTTCAGTGTCTTTTTTGCAAGATACTCCAGAAAAAAGGGTTTCCGCATTTATTCATTCAGACATTAAATCGAACAGGTTGTGGGCAATAGTTATAAACCATGTTGAAAGGCCTGACCTCATTACGCTTTGCTGCTTGTAGCTAATTTGCCGATAGGAGATGCTTCAAACTTCAAGTTTCTTAAGAGAACTGGACCGCTTAAAGGAGCTTGGAGACCATGACCAGGTATGAACCCGTTGGTAAAGCCCTAATCCGTTCCTGTTACCCCTTTTGTTTTGAGCTAGTTCCCACGAGAACACTTAGATCCGTCTAAATAGCAAAGACGGGTTGACCCATGATCTATGGGGCATAATCTGCCACGTGCTAACCACCTATTGGCCCAAATTTTTTAAATATTTCTTTTTTTTTAGTTTTTATATTTTTTTCCGGCTTTTCCGTCGTTTACCAAAAGTAATAGTTACCATAACTTAATGTAATGACTGTATACATATAAAGTAACATTGTTCATAGGTAAACGTAACACCTGTTTTACAAAAATAAAAACTCGTTTTACCCCTTTTGTTCAAATGTAATACTAACTATAATTACGTGTAACCCAAACAATATCTAAATGTAATTATCATTTATACTGAAATGTAATAGTGTTTTTGCAAAAATGTAAAATATTGTGTATTTTGATTTAATTTTTTGAAAGAAAGTAACATTTGAAAAGTAACAACTCATATACATGAATGTAATTGTTTGTACAAGTAAATGTAACACTTTAAAAAAAAAAAAAAAAAAAGGCAAATGGCACTTTAGTGCCCCGAAGTTCCATGCAAGTTGCAATGTGAGTCCCAACGTATCATTTGCTGCAATTTCATTCCTTATGTTGTCATTTTGTGGCAAAGTGGGGTAGTTTTTAACGATCGTTAAATAAAGTGGACAGAAGGTAACGAAGTGAATGAAAAACTTAACGAGTTTTTTTTTTTTTTTTTAAAATTGCATAATAGACCCCTGAAATTAAGAAAATATCAATATACCACAACTCTGTTACTTATATTTATAACACATTACACAAATTATTTTAGGAGTTAATTTAGGAGTTTTAATTATAAACAAGTAAAAACATTAAATATGCAAATTAACTGGCCGCACTCAGCTCCCCTGTTTCCTCTTAAAGGCCATGTACAATAAGCCAACTACTAAAAAACATTCAACTACCTTAATATCACAACACCTCATCTTCTCTCTCCATCCACTTAATCATTCAACTACCCTCTCAACTACACCCCCCACAATAAGCTAGTTTAGTTTAAAATTCAACTCCTCCCAACTCATCATTCTATACCCCACCACTTTTTATGTTATTTACAATATTTATTTTATAATTAAAAAAATAATAAAAAAAAAAATAATTTATTATTAAAAATAAAATATTAATATTTTTACTTATAAATTCGAGTTTTTTTTAAATTTTTTTTAATTCACACTTAATTAACCTTTTTTGAAGCAATTATATAAATACAAGAATATTTTATCAAAAATAAAAATAAGAAAAGTTACAATAAACTTAGCTCGTTCCACAAATGATGAAATAAAGATTATTGGGATTAATAAAATAATAATAATAATAATCATTTATAATTAAAAATTAATTCACACTTAATTAAAAATTTTATTGCAATTAAATAAATATGAAAAATGATGATAATTATTATTTAAAAAATACTTCACACTTAAAAATATGTTAAAATGTTTTAAATAAATGTTAATAAAGTATAATTGAAATTTTATATTGAGAAAAGAGGATTTTTTTCGGTGTCCAAATTAAATGAAACTTACATCAATTTATAGAGGGAAAAAAATTATAAATTTTGGTGATTTATTTTTTTATAAAAAAAAAAATTTACTATGAAATAATTGAGCTCAAAAAATTTGGATAAAAACCTCTCCGAAAAAAAAGAAAAAAAAAAGCTGGAAAAAAAAGGAAAAAAAAAAAAAAGAAAAAAAAACGGAAACGGAGTAGCAACTTGCCGGCTTGGGAGGTGAGCTACACTCTCCAAGTGGTGGCCACTCCAAGCCGACAAGTGTCTCTTCCGGGCCCACACAAATTCCCTCAACCTAGTTGAAACCTCTCAACCCTTCCCTTCAACCCCCTCCTCTCAACCCCTTATTGCCCACCCTCAACTAGTTGACTCCCACTCAACCCCCCTCTCAACCCCCTTATTGGACATGGTCTTAGTCTTACAGTCTCACACAATCTCAAATTCTCAATACAAATATTCTAAATTACTCCGCCCCTAATCTTTTGCACCTCTTATTTCTTCGGTCATCACTCTCGCCTATCCGCCACTGCCAACTCCCCGCCCTCCCAAGCCCGCTCCTGTTGTTGCCCCATCCTCTCAAACATGCCAGTCTCATCCCGGCATTTCTTCGTTTGTCACTTCTTTCTTCTTCGGCCACAGCCTCCTAATTTATTCTTATTTCTTCTTTGTCTAAGTCGAATACAACTCGGAGATGGCTAACCCTCTGTCGAATTGAATGGAACCCTCCTAATCCTCGGTGAATGTTGATCTGGAAACATGGGTGTACATTGTAGAATTGGAAATTTGGGTGTACTTTGTAGATCTGAAATTTGGGTAATGGAAAAACGAAATCTAGGATAAGAAATTCAAAGTTAGTGATTACTACGATTGAAATGACTAGTTTAAGATTTTTTGGTGTTTTGACTCGGAAATTGTTGGATTGATTTTTGATGTCATGTGTTGTGAATATGCATGGTTATGTTGATGGATGATGATGGTTATGGTGGTAGTAGGTGGCGGTAGAGGAGGGTGGTGACGGAAATCAAACATTTTATTACCATATCTTTGACTTGTGAGTCCAAAAATCGCAAAATGTAAAAACAATAAATAAATTAAAATGAAATGAAATAGTGGTAAAAGAAGAATTTGTAGATTTAAGGGTGGAGAAATGCAATTTTTAAAGAACTTAGTTAAGTTTTTCACTCACTTTGTTAGCTTCCGTCCACTTTATTTAACGGCCGTTAAAAACTACCCCACTTTGCCACAAAATGACAACATAAGGAATGAAATTGCAACAAATGATACGTTGGGACTCACATTGGGACTCACATTGCAACTTGCATGAAACTTCGGGGCACTAACGTGCCATTTGCCCTAAAAAAAAATATAACATATTTCTATAGATAATGTAATACTAATCAAGTGTTTTTAGCTCTAAAAATGTAAATGGTTGAATTATTACTTTTTCTATACATATATGTTACAATTATGTATAAACACTGTTACATATAAGTAACACGTTCGTTACATTTTCGCGGCCGGACCCCAAAAATTGGAAAAGAATTCGAATCTAAGAATCGAAATATTTTTCTTCGTTCAAAGACCCGTTTCTACTTATTTAGACTCAAAGACAAAGGTTTCTTTGGCTTTTTGTTCATTCTATCTTTCGTAGAATTTAGTTGTAATAAGTATTACTTTTGGCAAACGAAGAAAACATAAAAAAAAAAAAAAAAAACATTGTTACTTTTCTGTATATATGTATTACTTTTATGTATACAAACTGTTACATACTATAAGTAACACGTTTGTTACATTTAGTTATATTAACTATTACTTTCGACAAACCGAAAAAAAAAACCAAAAATAATAATATAAAAAATTTAAAAAAAAAAAACAAAAAAAAAATTGGGCCTATGGGGTCATGGGTCAAAAATGACCCCTCTCTACTATGAGACGGGTCATGGTGTTCTCATACAAGTTTTTGTCTTTTCTTTTTCAAGCAAGAAATAGGGTTAATTATAATTTGAGCAATGCTAGGGGCACAAAATAGGGTCACAACATCTTGCTCATAAAATGAGGTGGCGATATTTTATTGGTTGCATCGATAATGGATCCGCCACACTCTAATTAAAAACACCAATAACATTATGAGTTGGTTTGGGGGGAAACTAGTTCCTCTATAAGTTATAAAAAGTCCAGTTTTTAACCCTTAAACCCTAAACCCAAAATCCTAAGCCCTAAACCATAAACCCTAACCTTTTTTTTTTGTTTTTTTGTTTTTTTTGGGAAACCAGGGCGGCACCTAGGAGAAATTTATTAAAATAAAATAAAAGTACAAGAGGGGGACAACCACCCGACTTAACCCCTATAAAAACAAGACTTTTATAACTTATGGAGAAACTAGTTTTCCCCAAAATTTTCTCTAACATTTACACCTAGGATTAGGGGTGATCATGGTCCGGTCCACATTTTGACAAAAAATTGCAGAACCAGAACCAATACTTCTGTTCTATAAAAATTTAGAACCGAAACCGAAACAATACTTGTGACAACCAATACACTGGTTCTGGTTATACTGGTGTGGTCTGGTCCGGTTCTACAATTTATTAATCATTTAAAGTTTATTTGTTTTCAAAGTTTGTTAATTCACAACATTGACAAGATCAAACGCAATATAAACTTAATATTAATTATAAATCAAGATTAAACCCAAATAAAAATTGAAGTACTGCCAACTTATACGATTAAAGGTCTCAATCCACAAAATATAATCACTATGGTATTAATAAGACAACTATTGATTAACAAACAAAAAGAAACATATATTGTTCATCTTGGTTGTCAATCTGCTGCCATCATTCACGAACAAAGAAACGATATAAAAAATGTAAGTTGAAAAGTGAGAATAAGCATTACTAGTCTGGGACTCAGAGTTTACCGGTTTGAAACCTTGGGTTTGGTACAAAATTACAAATAGTCAATTGGATATTTGAAAATTATAATACAAAAATAAGTATATAACTTTATTTACTATAAGATATACATATAAAATAACAATACATAACATATGTGCACAACTACTGGTCCGGTCCGGTTCTAACCGGAATTAATTTTACCAAGAACCAGAACCGAACCAATATACTGGTTCTATAATATTTTGGAACCGGAACCAAACTATATGTACTGGTCTGGTCCGATTTTAGCTGGTCTGGTCCGGTTCTGAAATATTTTTGCTCACCCCTACCTAGGATTTTGTGAGCAAGTTTTTGTGAGTTTTTTGTGCCCCTAGTATTATTCTTACAATTTAGGGCCTAAACTTTATAAGGATCTCTATAGGTTTTTTTTAGCAAATCAGGGCTCAATTCGTATTTTTTCATCAATTTTAGATTTTTGACAAAAAATATTATAAATCATGTTAAATGACTATGTGTCCAACACATGACTAACAAATCAATTAGTTTGAAGTTGACTTTACGTTTTAGGGGGTAAAAAGTAAAATTATGAAAATGAGGGGAGGGAGAAGTAAATATTACCTATTTCTTTTTCAAATAAAGATCCAACTCCAACCCCTATTTCCAGTTTAAACCCCGGTCACATCCCTCGCTCCCGGCAACCCTGTTAGTACCCGATCTGAAGTTAGAGGACTTCCTAGACGTTTAGGAGCCTCCGAGGACCTTTTAGGTAATAAAAACCTGACAGGGACCTATCCGATAGCTTTCCAGAGTTCTAGATTGACGAAATCAGTTATAAGTCGAATTCTATCAGGATATTGACCTGATCCCGAGAACAAAGTGATGAGATTTCACTGAGATCTAGATAACCACGCGATCCGGCAACACTGGCCACGCGGCCAGTGTGGGATTTTCCGCGCGGCCACTCCTCCTGACTCCTATTCCTATAAATAGGTGCCTCCAGCTCCAGAGATGGATAACGAATTCATTCTACGAGTTTCAGAGTCAAAACTGACGGGAAAACTCTTAGTTTAAGCCTTTTCGGCACCCTCGAAGCCTCTTCGAATCTTCAAGAAGCTTCAACCCTAGTTCTTGCCGATCAAGGTGAGTCTTCTTACTTTTCTTATTATGTTCTTGTTATGTTCTTAGGCTAGATCTATATTATGCATGTTTTCATTATGTTTATTCATTCATATTCATATGTTCTTCATGCGTTCTTCATGTTCTTAGTCTAGATTCATAATATATGTCATATTTAGGGTAGAGATCTTCATGTTTATGTGTTCATTCATATGTATTCATGATGTTCTTATTATAATGCTAGATTTACTACTTATCCATGCATAACATGCTAGATCTAGGATTGTAATCCCTATTTATGTACACATGCCATAGCCAATAATGATCCTAGGGTTTCATCAAACCCTAATACGATCTAGGAACTACTTCTAACTCTAATCTTCCCCTCTATATGCATGATCCCGCTTCATCTCTCCCCATTCTAATTCATCAATGAACTACACCGACCTGAAGCTTCTCATGATGGGAAGAATGTAAGTAATCTTCGGATCCGGTCTCAAACACTAACATACACACACACACATTGATCATGATAGAAAGACCGATTCGTCGGGCAATAGGAGTGATAACTTGATATTCTTCTCTTATTGTAATTTGACCCCCGAACCCTATTATTCTCATAAATGGTTTTCTCAATGTTTTAACTACAAATAAAACAACGTGGCGACTCCCGATTTTCATCTCACATATTCACAAACCCATACTCAACTTGTCCCTCCTCTATCATCGCATCCAATCCACTTACCATCGTTCCTCCACCGCTTTATGGAAGCAAATCCCCCAACAAACATGTTAGGTAAAATATAGGCTTTCTTGAAAATGACGAAAAATACTAAAAGCTAAAATAGGGACGATTTTAGTCGAGGCTTGTGTTGGACACAATCTCCGCAAGAAGAATATACCCCACACTGGTGCTCACGGATGTGGCAATCTTCTCTAAGATGCAACGACTTTAACTTTCGTTAGTAGAAGCACTTCAAACTAACGAACTCGACGAACAAATACTAATGCTTGGAACTTCTGGACTTGAAGGGAATTTTATGCTTCAAGATGCTCTCTCTCTAACTTGCTATAGAATGCTTGATGACTGAATGAATGAAATTGACAATCCTGGGGGGTCCTTTCATAGTTTTCTAAGAGTTGTGGTGGCTTTTAGGGAATAGGCACAAATCAGGTCGGATGGATCTGGACCGTCCGATCAGATCCTGGTCAAGGCTCCAGATTTGACGGTTATACCCATACCCATTCGAGGAGACGCGGATCCTCATCTGAACCGACCCATGTCCGCTCGAACGGACACGGTCCACATTCAATGAACCTACCCTATTCGCCCAAGCCCAAACGCGGCCTAGTCCCACCTGGGCAGCCCAAGTCGAAATTGGACCCAACCAGACGGGCCGAACTAGGCCCAACTACCACCAACCCAGGCTAAAGCTAAACCGAGCCCGAACCACCGTTGACTTTGTCAAAACTTTAAGGCTCCATAGCTCCCAGCGAAGTGCAAAGTGCGCCCTAAACCGCCCATTCCGCCATTCGCGCCGCTTCGCGGGTTATAGGTTAACTTTGAGCTAGCCCAAAATTAACCTATTTCCCCACTAGCTTGCATGGTTGGCCCAATGGACCACTTAAGCTTGGAAGCCCAAGTCCACACTTGATTGGAACCTTCTTAGATGAGCTATATTAAATACTCTCATCTTTTTCATTTTCCAACCAATGTGGAATACATGGCTTTCCACATTTCCAACTCTTTATAAACCCATCAAAGTTTCACACTTTGAGCATTAATTTCCCATTCACCTGGAAATGGTTTTGAATAAATAAATGTATTTTCCTAATCTACACTAAATGTAGATTTTAATTTTGCAACTTATTTTCATTTACATAAAATGAAATTACTTTGAAAATCGGGTCAAAATGTGGTCAAACCACATTTCTAAAACCCATTTCCAACAATCCCCCACATGAATGACAATTAATGCATGTATGCAGATTCGTCCAAAAGTTCCGGCGAACTATTATTGCATCGGGATAGGTAGCTTATGGCTTTGAACCTTCCCTAGTAAAATACTGTCAGATATATTAGCCTGATAGTAGCGCGATGCTTTGAACTAGAGACTGTATAATGTATACCAAGAAAATAGTACTTACACAATAATAGCACTAACTATTTATTCTCACGTTGTGTCCATTTGGCCATGGACCATATCTCTTCATAAGTGTTCATTAGAAGCGTCCTTATTACTTCTCACTTAGATAGGTGATCTCTTATAAAGAGTATCCTGCAATACTCCACCACTTAGGTATAGGAAATCATTAAAAGTTTCTTTAACTTAACCTCACCACTGTTGCAGGTACATGCACTTGGATGTTCTAAGAATGAGTATGAAACAGGTTCCAAGTGTTTCAACTGAACCTCATAACTTAGTTGTCTCATTGAACCAAGGTTTTAGGATCTCCAATTATCAAGGTTGAGTGTCTGCTATGTGTTCTTTTGGTTGTGGATTTTAAACCCATTCCCCTTAACAGCTTATACAGTTGATCTCTGTTTATACCTTTCGTAAACGGATCCGCTAAGTTATCCTTTGACTTCGCATAGTCAATTGTGATAACTGTTGTGTTTTGCATAATCACACGCAGCGGAATAAACCCAAAATCCTAGATCTATTCAAGATGATTAAACTAATACGGAGATGAATTTAGAATACTAACCGCGGTGATGCTTTAAAATTTTCAGATCTTCAATCTTTGTTCTTTGTGCTTCTTTGAATCACGATCGCAGGAACACGACCTCAAGGCTTGGATCACGAACATGGAGGAGTTGATGCCAACGCCCTCTATGTTTATCCACATGCGAACGAATATCAAGAACTGTTAGAGCAATAACAAGACTTGATAAGAAAAGCGAGCGATCACAAGACACAGATATACGTGTTCACCAACTTGGCTACGTCTACGGGGAGGGGAGAGAATATTATTATCAATCTGGAGAAACGATTACAAGATCACACTATTACTGCTGCACGAATTATTGATCACAATAATTCCTAACTGTGCAACTGTAGAATTACAGACCTTGCTCTGAGCACTCTAATAATTTTTCTATGACAATCTGAGGTGTGATTTTAATCTAAACTACTGGCCTCTATTTATACTAGTAAAGTTTATCTCAAAATCTCTTAGGAACTTGGAAACCTAGTCCAAAACTGACTTGGAAACCTTCCTTCTGCGCTCTGTCCTGGAATTACAAAATCTCTCTATTGTTTAATCCTTTAACTCGGCGTCCCAAATTCAAAGGCATTAACCCAAAAATCTCCACCTTGACTTTGAATCTCCATGACAACAAACCTTTTCTCCCCCTCGCCTCTTCTGCTATCTAATAGCTGCGAATAATCTGCAAGTCCAAACAATGTTGGAACTTGCTTCCCGTCACGAGTTTTGTGAACATGTCTGCAGGGTTGTTCACCGTCCCTACCTTCACCTTTACCCGTTTCTCATCCATTAGGAAATGATATCTGACATCAATGTGCTTGGTCCTCTCATGATGAACCCCAAGATTGCTGATCAATCCCTTCAACCATATTCCTTCCTTAGCGGACTCTATCAATGCCACGTATTCTGCTCTGTTGTAGACAACGTCACTGTCGTCTGCAATCTAGCCTTCCAACTGACCCACCAAGCATGAACACGTATCCGGTCTTCGATCTTCTTGTATCAACATCACCCAAATACGAGAAACCCTTGACTGCACATTCTATCCCATCTCCACAGACGAGTCTGACGTCGCTAGTGCGCACTGTAGTATACATCAAACTACCAACTGTACTAGCATAGGATACTGGAGCCATATACTCTTTCTCCTCAACCGATTTGGGCCTAAACGCGACTGTCTGTGTATTTCACTGCACCCGGAGTGTCTATAGCCTTAGCTGTTGACCTACCAAACCTCTCTGAAACTTTCTTGATGTATCTATTTGGGATAAGAACAGTTTCTGTTTGGCTCTGTCTCTATAGATCTCCATACCCAGAATTCTCTTCACGTTACCCAAACCCTTCATCTCTGCGACCAAGCCTTTCAGCTTTTGAATCCTTGACTTCTTGACTCTGCTGCTATCACATAGCTGTCAAATCTCTTGTACCACTGCCTAGGCGATTGCTTTAATCTATAAACTTGATCTTCCTTACCAGGAACTTGGAATCCTTCTGACTGTATCATGTATATCTCTCCCTCTATTGCTAGCAACACTCTGATCAAAGTGTGTCTGACCACTGGTGAGAAGATCCCATTGTAGTCCACCCCCTCTCTCTGTGTGAAACCCCTTGCAACATCTCGAGCTTTATACTTGACCTCTTCTGCCGGGGACATCCTTTCCCTTTTCTTGAAGATCCACTTGCAAGTCACATCTTCCTGCCTTCTGGACTTGTAGTCAACTCTAAGTCTGATTCCTGTGAAGAGACTCCATCTCATTACCCATAGCCGCATACCACTGAGATGACTCTGAACATGTATCTGCTTTATTGAAAATAGAAGGTTCCGCAAGAACGGGCTCTACTTCCTCAGCAACCTGCAGTGCATAAGACACCAAGTCTTCAAATCCATTCCTGAAATTAGCTCTTGTAGACACTCCTTGTGCTAACCCATATTCTTTAGGAACTGAACTTGAACTTTCTGGTGCTTCAGTCTTTGTCTCTGTTGGTGGATCCTGATAAACATCTGACTGTGGGACAACTAACTCTTCAGTATCTTGTTGCTCCACCTTTTTATCAACACCGCCAACACTTGAAACAATCATAGATTTACCAGTCCATACCTCATAGGGAACTTTGAGGCCAATACCGGTATGAAGTCCATGATTAATCAAGTAACATGTTGTACTAAGCGCTTCTGCCCAGAAACGTTTAGACAACTCTGTATTGGAGAGCATGCACAACGCTCCCACAAGCCATGTCTGATTCATTCGTTCTGCTACACCATTCTGCTGTGGCGTGCCTCTGCTGGTGAGGTGTCTAGAAACCTCCACCTCTCTGAAAAACGAATCGAACTCAGTACTGCAGAACTCCAAACCATTATCTGTCTGGAGCTTCTTGATCTTCTTCTCTGTCTGGTTCTCCACTACTGTCTTCCAGTCCTTGAAATTCCTTAGGACCCCATTCTTGTGCTCCATGATAACCACCCAAGGCCTCCTCAAGTAATCATCAACCATAGACAAGACATATATGTGCCCCCTTAGAAATTCCTGACGTGAAGGTCCCCAAATCTCTGAGTGGATGTAATCCATAACGACTTTAAGATCCTTGATCTTAAGGCCATAAAGAAGATCTCTGTTAGTCAACTCATGCATCTCTCGAGTGCTCATGTGACCGAGCCTGATGTGCCACAGCTTAGACATATCTCCCTCGTTCACCTCTTCTGATACAGCCATAGTCGACTCTGCAAGCGTCTTTCCTTGGAGGAAATACAAAGAGCCCCGCTTAAGACCTTTCAGCATCACTTCTGAACCATTACAGACACTAACTGCTCTACCTTTACCTTTGAAACTGAACCCTTTGCTGTCTAACTGACTAAGAGAAATCAGATTCTTCTCATATGCGGAACGCGTCGAACCTCATTCAAAGTGACAACCCTACCATCATGAGTCCTGACCTTGATCGAACCAATACCGACAACCCTGCAGACTTTACTGCTAGCCATGCTTATATCACCACCAACTATCTGCCTATAATCGGTAAACCATTCTCTCTTAGGACTGATATGGTAAGACGCTCCTGAATCAAGAATCCACGCATCAGATGCGCATGCTGATTCTGATGTTACTAGAGCATAATCCTCATCTGAACTGCAATCGCTGGCCGTCATGGCCTCTGCTGTGACTGGTGCCTTGCCTTGCTTCCTTCTGGGACAGTCGAACTTCCAATGCCCCTTCTCTTTGCAGAAACTACAGATATCCCCAGGTTTTGGACCCTTCTTGTGTGAAGAATTACCTTGATTGTTCTTCCTCCCACTAGAACCCCTGCTGTTGCTACTGCTAGCAACCAAACCTGATGACTGGGTACCTGCCTCATTCCCACTCGCCTTTCGGCGCAATTCCCTCGTCTTGAGAGAAGTTTTCACTTCCTCTAGAGAGATCTCATCTTTACGATTTATGCACGAATCGACATAATGTTCATAAGACATAGGTAAAGATACTAAAAGCTGCAAGGTTGCATCCTTGTCATCAACAACTACTCCTATATTACGCAGTTCAAGTAATGCAGAAGTAAATCTGTCAAGATGATCATTTATGGGCGTACCTTAAGTCATACGACAATCATATAGCTTCTTCTTCAGGTATAACTTGTTGGTCAATGAACGTGTCATGTACATATCTTCCAACTTTAACCAAAGATCGCTTCTGGAGTCTGTTCCTGCAACATTGGTTAGGATCTCATCATCCAACTGTCTGATGATCTTGGCGTGAGCCTTCTGATCTAACTTCTTCAATGCCGCCACCTCATTCGCTACTGCTATCTTGTCCTTCTCTTACTGTTATGCTGTACCTTCTATGGTGACTGCCTTATCCTTGGAATTCTTACAATCCCTGATTGCAATCTCCAACGGTTCCATAAATCTTTGTCTATCAACAAAGCCTTCATCTTGATCTGCCGGAGAGAAAAACTATTCTTCCCATTGAACTTGTCGATCGAATCTGCTCCTTGACCCATCTTCTTGTTCTCTGCAGCGGAATCCCTGAATCTCTAACCACGAACCAAAGCTCTGGTGCCACTAAGAGAAATCGTAACATGAAACTCCAAACGCATACAATCGAAGACAAAACACCAGCAGCTTCTTTCCAGATACAATTTTGGATGCTACGAACATCAAAATCCGATCTCCATCGTTCAGATCGAAGATCTATGAGTCCTGAAGCTACTCACTGAAAATCAACACGATCCAACGGTTAACGAATGCGTTACGCCTTTTTCTTCACCGCTGCGCTTGATAAAAACGGACCAGAAACTGCTACCTTGTTTTTCTTCGATCTTGGATCTCTTCCATCGATGCTAATTCTTCTTTTCAACCAAGCTCTGATGCCACTTGTTAGATCAATAACAAGACTTGATAAGAAAAACGAGCGATCATAAGAACACAGATATATGTGTTCACCAACTTGGCTACGTCCACGGGGAGGGGAGAGAATATTATTATCAATCTGGAGAAACGATTACAAGATCACACTATTACTGCTGCACGAATTATTGATCACAATAATTCCTAACCGTGCAACTGTAGAATTACAGACCTTGCTCTGAGCACTCTAATAATTTGTCTATGACAATCCGAGGTGTGATTTTAATCTAAACTACTGGCCTCTATTTATACTAGTAAAGTTTATCTCAAAATCTCTTAGGAACTTGGAAACCTAGTCCAAAACTGACTTGTAGGGACCCCACCATATAAAGCACACACACGGTCCACCCGGTTGGGCCCATCTGAACCATGGCTCTGATACCACTTGTAGGGACCACGACGACCACCACCACTTTCCCACATTAGTATGATATTGTCCGCTTTGGGCCTAGCCCGCACGGATTTGTTTTTGGGCATCCTCCAAAAGGCCTCATACTAATGAAGTGGGTGTGTGCTCTTATATACCTTGCAATTGTTTCCTCAATTGCCGATTTGGGACTTTGGGTTGCCACCCAACAAGAACTCTTCTTGATCCGGATTGCTAGACCCAATAAAACACTCTTCTATTATGAAGGCTATATGAAAATAAGGTTCTTGTTCTTGAGGAAGAAGAAGACCACATTTTCTCTCTTGGAGGCTCTCTTATTGATCAAGTATCAATTGCATCTGATTAGGGTATTGAGAGGAGTATTTAAACTCATTAAGCCTAAACCCTTTAGGAAAAATAAGTTAAAACCCCGTCACAATGTGAAATCAGGAAACTGGACCCGAACAGGGCCTGCTCGGCCGAGTCCTTTAAGGTGCTCGGCCAAGCGCCTTTATTTTTTGCCTTTCTGTTTCTCTTGCTCGGCCGATTCCTTTGAGGTGCTCGGCCGAGCACTATCAGAAAGTCAATTTTAGCCTTTTAAACAATTCGTTCTTTTGTGTATGACCCCATAGGATTATATTAAGTTGGCAATAAGTCCAAACATATTTGTACTCATAAATCATGAGCGGACTCTAGCAAGCCATCATGACTACTCAATTAATATAACTTGTCAAAGTTCGTGAATCCTTTATAAAACATATCATAATCCTTTTTGTCCACGATGTCATTGAACGTAAGCCATGGTCAATGGTCAACTTACAATGCTCAATACTTTCTCGATTCCGAATATATTGATAATACAAATGACATTGATCCAATCAATTCATTTGATCACGGCCATGCATTTCATCAATACCATTCATCGAGTGGCCAAAGCTTGACATCTCTCTTGACGAGGAACAAATTTCATCTTGACTTATTACTCTTCCCTACATGATTCCGATTACGCCAATCACATTCTTTATAGTTACTCATTTAAGGGTAACGTTTGAATATGTCAAACGTAATGTTCATCATGTGGAAGACTGTAATAATATCAGGTCTAGGGATTCAATGATATAACTATTAGAGGTTTAATTATGACATTATGACCATGACATAAACCTCATCTTTGGGTCATGTCCAGTATATGTTTGCCAACATATACCTATAAGTTTAACTTGTATCCTATACACATAATCATCAAATGATTATCTAATTAAACTTATACTAGTTTTTCATAAGTACTAGGGACTGGGATTATTATAATAAACATGCAAGAGATATAATAATCAACATTCAATATCTTTATTAAGACATAATCAATAGATAACATTAATCGTTCAAATAACGTACCTAGAGCATATAACACCAACAATCTCCCACTTGCACTAGGCCTAATTAATGTATCGAATACCTATAGACCTAACATGACCATCATGATTCGCTTGAGGAAGATCCTTTGTTAATGGGTCGGCAATGTTATCATCAGTTGGTACTCTGCATATATTCACGTCTCCTCTAACAACGATCTCTCGAATGATATAAAAATTCCTAAGTATGTGTTTGGATTTCTGATGCGATCTAGGTTCCTTTGCTTGAGCAATAGCACCATTATTATCACAATAAAGGTCTATTGGATTAGCAATGCTAGGAATCACCTATAGTTCACCAATGAAATTCTTAATCTAAACAACCTCTTTAGCAGCATCGGATGCAGCAATATACTCAGCTTCAGTTGTAGAATCTGCTATGGTACTTTACTTAGAACTCTTCAAGCTAACAGCACCTCCATTAAGCACAAATACAAATCCAGATTGCAATCTAGAATCATCATTTTCGGTTTGGAACCTTGCATCTGTGTAACCACTTACAACAAGATCATCTTCCATACCTCCATACACCAAGAACTAATATTTAGTCCTTCGCAAGTACTTAAGAATCGTCTTGACTGCAATCGAGTGACTCTCACCAGGATCTGATTGGTATCTGCTCGTCATGCTCAAGGCATACGAGACATCGGGTCTAGTACATATCATGGCATACATGATGGATCCAATAGCAGAAGCATATGGGATTCCGATCATTCTCTCACGCTCATCAGTTGTCTTAGGACACTGATTCTTGCTTAGAGTTATGCCATGTCCTACTGGCAAATTTCCTCTATTAGAGTTTTCCATGCGGAATCTCTTAAGAACTTTGTCAATATATGTATCTTGACTTAAACCAATCAGTTTCTTAGATCTATCACGATAGATCCTTATGCCAAGGATATAAGCGGCTTCTCCCATATCTTTCATTGAGAAACACTTTCCTAACCAAGTCTTTACAGACTGCAGTGCAGGAATGTCGTTTCGAATGAGCAATATGTCATCAACATATAGTACTAGAAATAATACTATGCTCCCACTAATCTTTTTGTATACACAAGGTTCATCTTCGTTCTTGATGAAACCAAACTCTTTGACCGATTCATCAAATCGAAGATTCCAACTCCTAGAGGCTTGCTTCAATCCATAGATTGATCTTTGCAACTTGCATACTTTGTTAAAATTTTCTGGATTTACAAAACCTTCAGGTTGTGTCATATAAACATCCTCAAGTAAGTTCCCGTTAAGGAACGCTGTTTTGACATCCATTTGCCATATCTCATAGTCAAAATACGCGGCTATGGCAAGTAAAATTCTTATAGACTTGATCATTGCTACGGGCGAAAAGGTTTCATCATAGTCAATACCATGAATCTTCCTGCCTTTCGCTACAAGTCTAGCTTTATAAGTATGCACCTTTCCATCCATGTCAGTTTTCTTTTTGAAAACCCACTTTCATCGTAAGGTTTTTACACCTTCGGGTGCATCAATCAAGTTCTAAACTTGATTATCATACATGGACTTAATTTCAGATTCCATAGCTCCAAGCCATTTATCTGAATCAGGAGCGGACATCACTTCTTGATAGGAAGTAGGTTTGTCATCAATTATGACTTCCACTTCATTGCTATCCGTCATGAGAAATCCATATCTCTCAGGTTCGGATCGCACCCTACCAGTTCTGCGAGGGACTTGAGTATTCTGATTAGGTTCTACAACTCCTTGTGAAACTTGACCAGATCCAACTATCGGTTCCATATAATTTTCGGGTTCTTGAACCTCTTCAAGACTAATTTTACTCCCACTAGTTCTTTTAGAGAGAAACTCTTTCTCTAGAAAATCACCATCTCGTGCAACAAACACTTTGTTGTCCGCGCGGTTGTAAAAGTAGTATCCTTTAGTTTCCTTAGGATATCCCACAAAAATACAATTATCAGACTTATGTGCGAGTTTGTCAGAGATAAGCCTCTTGACATATGCCTCACAACCCCAAATCTTCATAAAGGAAAGATTAGGCTTCTTTCATTTCCACATCTCATATGGTGTCTTTGGAACAGATTTTGTTGGAACATTATTTAATGTAAGAGCAGCAGTTTCTAGTGCATGTCCCAAAAAGGATAAAGGAAGATCAACTTGACTCATCATGGATCGAACCATATCCAATAAATTCCTATTTCTCCGCTCAAACACACCATTCCATTGTGGTGTTCCAGGTGGAGTTAATTGTGAAACAATTCCACAATATTTAAGATGATTATCAAATTCTTGGCTTTAATATTCTCCACCACAATCAGATCGAAGTGCTTTAATAGTTTTTCCAAGTTGATTCTGTACTTCATTTTGAAATATTCTAAATATCTCAAAAGATTAACTTTTATGTTTCATTAAGTAGACATAGCCATATCTACTAAAATCATCGGTGAATGTAATGAAGTATTGATATCCTCCCCTAGCACTGCTGCTCATTGGTCCACACACATTAGTATGTATGAGTCCCAATAAGTCACTAGCCCTTTCACTATTCTTAGTAAAAGGTGTCTTTGTCATCTTTCCAAGTGAACAAGACTCACAAGTTTCATATGATTCAAAATCATGTGAATCTAAAAGTCCGTCCCCATGGAGTTTTGAGATACGCTTCTCATTAATATGACCAAGACGGCAATGCCACAAATAAGTATGATTTAAATCATTAGGTTTGGATTTCTTATTTACATTATAGATATCGTCATTATTTCCATTCTCAACATCAAGAACATAAAGGCCATTAAATGAACATGTAGTACAATAAAGCCTATCATTTAAATAAATAGAAAACTTCTTATTTTTAATAAGAAAACTATAACCTTCATTATCCAAAAAAGAAACTGAAATAATATTTCTACTCAAATCTGGAACATAATAACAATTGTTCAAAAGAAAAATTAATCCGCTAGGTAAAATGACATCATATGTTCCTACGGGTAATGCAGCAATTCTTGCTCCATTCCCCACGTGTAGGTCCCCCTCGCCATCTTTGAGTAGCCTCCTATTCCTTAGTGCCTGCACATTTAAACAAATGTGATATCCACATCCGGTATCTAATACCCAGGAACTAGAAGTAGAAAGTAGAATATCTATAACATAGATACCTGAAGTAGAAGTAGTCCCACTGCCCTTCTTCTTCTTTAACTCTTCTTTGTAAACCTTGCAATTGCGTTTCCAATGACCAATCTCATTACAGTGGAAACAGATTGCATCCTTTTGTGAAGTAGGTTTAGCCACAGTAGCATTGGCAACAATTGCCTTGCTAATCTTGGGTTTGACAACCTTTGCCTTACCCTTTCCTTTGCCTTAGAGCCCTTTCCTTCTTTTGACACCACAAGCACAGGAGCAGCTTCTTTACCAATTTTTTTTTCCACTGTCTTTTGCATCCCATGCAACTCAGACAGGGACTTATCCATGCCATGCATATTAAAGTTCATGACGAATTGATTATAGCTTTTGGGTAATGAATTAAGAATAAAATCAGTGGTCAACTCAACATCGATGGGATGGCCAAGCCTTTCTAGATGCTCAAAGTGGCCTTCATCTTCAAACACGAGGGCCCACAGCCTATCCTTTACTCATCTTGCATGAGATCAGAGCAGCTATAGTGTCGAACCTTTCTTGCCTTGCCTGTTCTTGAAACATATCTTTCAACTCAACAGCCAAGTCATATGCCTCTAAGTGTTCAAGAGTCTTCTGAAGCTCAGGACACATGACAGTAAGCATGAGACAACCCACCTCACGAGAATCACTTTTGTGTTTCTTGTAGGCATTTCTCTCATCCTGAGGGGCAGATAATTCAGGTTCATCTTCAGGAACGGGTTCATCAAGAATGTACAGCTTGTCTTCATGCCTTAGTACAATTATAAGGCTTCGGATCCAATCCATGAAGTTAGTACCATTCTCTTGAAGCTTTTCCATCTCAAGGATAGATCGCAATGATAAAGAACTTGTATTTTGAGCCATTTATCTACAAATATGCAAACATGTAATCCCATATAAGTACCAACTTAATTAAAGATATTATAAATACTAGTATTTCACAAATACTCCCACTAAATTATATAACCTTCATATACATCCAATGTATAATATAATTTGAATGGGATAAGTTCCATATTTCATTTAATTTTACGTCCGCGAGGGCAGGAAGCATAAAACTAAACTATTCAGGTATATAACTCCTTATAATCATATCATATATGACTCTTAGATCTTTTATGAGATTATTTCAAGACATCTTATGTCATGCATGTTTTGATCTCATCTGTGCCTTAGGCCCAAAACTCTTTTGATAGCCTAATTAAGTCAACCCACTTTAAACGCATAGGAACCACTCTTTCACTCGTCTTGTTCATACATGGATAAAATCAATGCACCTCGCGAGGGTTAGAGCGCGCATGAAAGTACCCATGTAATCCCAAGTGTTTTAATCATGGGTTAGCATGTCATCTACATACAAACAAACTATCACAAATGAATTGGACGTTCCTTTAATGTAGACACACTTTTCACATTCATTTAGTTTGAAACCGTTTGCCAACATCGTTCGGTCAAACTTTTCATGCCATTGCTTAGGTACTTGTTTTAGTCTATACGATGACTTTACAAGTTTACACACCTTTTGCTCTTTACAGGGAACTACGAACCCTTCGGGTTGTTCCATGTAAATCTCTTCGTCTAGCTCTCCATTCAGGAAAGCTGTCTTTATATCCATCTGATGTATCTCAAGGTTATGCACTGCAGCAATTCCGATGAGAACACGAATGCACGTGATCCTTGTGACAGGAGAATATGTATCAAAGAAATCATATCCTTCCTTTTGTCTAAACCCTTTGGCTACTAGCCGAGATTTGTACTTGTCGATAGATCCATCAGCCTTATACTTCCTTTTGAGGATCCACCTGCAACCCAACGGTTTGCATCCAGTAGGTAGATCAACCAACTCCCAAGTATTATTATGCATAATGGACTCTATTTCACTGTTAATAGCTTCTTTCCAAAACGGAGCATCTGGAGATGCTAAAGCATTTCTAACAGTTGCTGGTTCGTTTTCTAGCTTATATGAGAGAAAATCAGGACCAAAAGACTTTTCCACTCTTGCCCTTTTACTACGCCTAGGTCCTTCATCTTCTTCTTGAGATGGACCATTCATAGCTTCATAAGTTCTTGTAATAGAACTTGCCTCTTTCCTTTCCTTAGTAGGAAATATATTTTCAAAGAATACAACAATCCTTGATTCTATCGTCATTCTCTCATTCATATCAAGAATTTCCGATTTTTGCACAATAAACCGATATGCACTAGTATTACTTGCGTATCCAATGAAGACGCAATCAATAGTTTTTGGTCCGATCTTGACCTGTTTTGGTTTAGGTACTTTAACCTTAGCCAAACACCCCCACACTTTAAGGTATTGATAAGTCGACTTACGGTTATGAAATAATTCATAAGGCGATTCATCTTTACCTTTCTGAGGTATCTTATTCAAAATATAGTTTGCGGAGAGTATATCTTCCCCCCACAAATTTTCGGGTAAGACAGAGCTTATTAGCATAGCATTCATCATCTCCTTAAGAGTACGATTCTTGAGTTCGGCTACTCCGTTAGACTGAGGTGTATATGGAGCTGTTGTTTGATGAATAATGCCGGATTCCCAACATATATCTTCAAACGGAGCAACATATTCACCCCCTATCACTTCGAATCTTCTTAATTTTTGTATTAAGTTGATTCTCAACTTCATTCTTGAAAGTCTGAAAAGCCCCTAAGGATTCATCTTTACTTCTCAAGAGATATACATAACAATACTTTGTGCAATCGTCGATAAAAGTAATGAAATACTTTTTCCCACCTCTAGTTTGCACAAACTTTAGATCCCAAATATCTGTGTGAACTAATTCTAGAGGTTTCGTGTTTCTTATTACGGAGTGAAATGATCATTTAGTCATTTTTGCTTCTACGCAAATTTCACACTTGTCAGTTGAATCGAATTTAGATATTGATAAAGATTTTTTATTCACTAACTTCTTAATTGTGTTAAAATTTACGTGTCCTAATCTACCATGCCATAAATCAGGACTATCCAACAAGTAAACATAAGAAACACTTTTATTCTTCGCATCTGGGTGGTAAACATTCATTACATTCATTTTGAAAATGCCTTTATCAAGGTAACCTTTTCCAATAAAAAGACCATTCTTGGTCAAAACAAACTTGTCGGATTCAAAGACTAATCTAAAACCAGCCTTACTCAATAACGAGCCTGAAACTAAATTCTTGCGAATGTCTGGAACATGCAGCACATCCACTAGCATCAGTTCCTTGCCTGAAGTCATCTTCAGCACAACTTTTCCAAGTCCAACGACATCGGAAGTAGTGGAGTTTCCCATATAGAGCTTCCGTCCGTTGATAGGAGTATAGGATGAGAAGCTCTCTTTGTCAGCATATATGTGGCGGGTAGCTCCAGTGTCTATCCACCACTCTCTCGGGTTTTCATCCAACTTTGCCACGTTGGCTTCAAACACCACAGTAGCAAGATCAAGATCCATGTCATCAACGACATTGGCTTGATCCCGTTAGCCCTTCGGCCTTCTTTCCTTGGATGACGACATTCCTTGGACATGTGACCGGATTTTCCACAATAATAGCAAGCACCTTTAAACTTCTTCCCAGAACCCTTCTTGGCATCTCCAGAGGGCTTTCGCTTCCGGTTGTTGGTGCTTGACTCAGCAAGATGGACCTTAGCCTCCACCTTTCCCTTGGCAGACTTCTCTTCAGCCTTGCGGTTATTCTCCTCAATATGAAGCCGAATCACCAAGTCTTCAAGACTCATCTCCTTGCGTTTATGCTTGAGATAGTTCTTAAAGTCTTTTTATCCTGGTGGTAACTTCTTGTAGACACCCCGCCTTGGACCGCTCACCCCAATTGCACACTTGATTTTGTGTTTCTCCCTCTTTTAAGTGTTTTCTGTTAGTTTCTGTTACTTTGGTTAAGTTCCAGAAGGACTCCGTTAAGTCCCGGGGCTAAACTGAATAACAGTTCTAACTTTCTAGTCCATTCTGTCAAAAATTGCTTCTCAGAGTCGCGCGCCTCCGCCCCTTGAGGCCAGACGCGCGCGCCTTCCGCCGCCTAGGTGGGATGCGCGCGCTTCTGGGGCGTGTCAGTTACAGATTCTTCCCAAGAATCTCTCCCTTGCTCATTATACATGATTTTTCCCGGAAAAGATTTCTTGGAGACTCCGTTTGGCTCCAAAAACAGTCACTTTTCAACTATAAAAACCCCTCCAATCCATCATTGGAGGAGGACCTTGGAAAATCATTACTTTCAAACCTTTTACTCACTTCTTTCATAGACTTTTCTTGGGACTTCTTCAATAAAGTATTCAACCTCTTCTTCAAAGCTTTACAAGAGGTTCTTTTTGAAGGATACTATAGGTAAAGGTCTTAAACATTTCTCCTCTCCTTCTTCTTCTTCTTCTTCTTCTTCTTCTTCTTCTTCTTCTTCTTCTTCTTCTTCTTCTTCTTCTTCTTCTTCTTCAATCCAATGTGCAATCACCCAAAACCATTTGAGACATGACACCAACGGTCCTTTCATTACATTGAATTGGCCTAGGAGTCATCTCCCTACATTTCAAACTCTAAAACCCCTTTTTATCATCATTTTAATAGGAAGAACACATTTATCTTAAAAAGTGAATTATGAACAAACAAGACCGACTTTGCTCGGGCGAAATGGGTGTTTAAGTACTTTCCATTTCGTAACCTAACCCCCGAACCCCTCATCCCAAAGAATCTCTGTTTTCCTAAATCAAACTTAGGCTCATAAACATTAGGTTTTCTTACGTTCCTCAAAAACGTGGGTGGCGATTCTAAAACACAATTAGACATCCTAGGATAATTCACCGCTCTAGCCAAGTGGGGTTTTCCCAGGGTATCTACAGTGGCGAATCTTCTGGGGATAGCTTGAGGGTTAAACTTGTGTTTCTGTTCATAATTCACTTTTCTGGGCATTCTGGAAATTGACATGGGAAGCGCGCGCCTCGGACCTTCATGGTCCAAAGCGCGCGCGTCCCGAGTCAAATTCCAGAATCGCCCGCCTTCCATGTGTTCTTCCTATTCTTCCTATTATTTCATGCTAACAAACATTGCAGGGGTTCCATCACACAATCAGGACCAGGGCAATCCCCTGAGTCCAAAAGTTTCTGATAATCTGACAGGTGAGCCCAGAAGCGGGCGCCTCCCAGATACTATGCGCCAGGCGCGCGCTTCCCACAACACCAGCCCGAGGCGCGCGCTTCTGGGCCAATTTCCAGGGCAAGAACAGGTTTCAGGGACTGAACAGAACAGTGGGGTGTGGGCACAGTTGCCTGCATCAGAACAGAATCGAACCCTTGGACTGTTTATTTTTATGTTTTATTTACCGGTCACACGGGTGATTCGGGAGTTGTAATTTATGTGTTTATGTGTTCTTATCTTTTCTTTTCAAAAAAAGATAAAAAATAAAAAAAAATTGTCACGTGATAGACCTCACACTAGGCGCACAATTCTTATCAACTGCTTACTATCGAGTCGCACAAGTCCAACCCCAAACCCGTCGAGGCCCGTCCTAGAAAGTTTCAAGCTCCACTCGACCTTGGCTCTTTCGAAGCGGTAAACCTCAGCCCGTGGCGTAGTTCATGACTACATGCCGGGGGTGACCTTTAAGCCTCATATTCAAGCCGAGCACAAACCACACAATTCTAGTTAGGGTCTAACACTCCGTGACTCAAGTCGGTTTCCATGTACCGAGATTTCCCTAAACTAATGTTTTCAAATCATACATGCCAACATGTTGAAACGGACGCAATAAAAATCCGTCCCCAAAAGGTGGTTATTTTGGACGAAAATAAAAATCCGTCCCCGCATGTATGCTTTACTACATTAATTTAGTTTAATCTCCACACATGTAGGATTCACAAACGTGATGGAATCCGATGAGTATATGGGACCGCGAGATGGTCTATATACTAGTGTGACGATTCCATTATCTTCTTAGAAACCCCAAAAGGGACCCATTCCCTCCGACTTATAAAATAATAAAAAAAAGAGTCTTTTTTCTTACGTGGTTCGAGTCGTGTGCCCAACTGTGTGTTCTCAACCTCTTCATGGACCGAAAGTGTGAACCGAGACTGACAAGGGCTACTTCTCCAATTATAGGTCCGATTGGTACTCTCCGCATCTACAGAGATTCATCCAACAGGCTTGTCCGTGAACCGATCACTCCAACAGCTTCTACTTCATCAATGGCCGGCGACTCCAACACCAACAACGCCATGACTCTCGAACAACTTTCTGCCATGCTTCAAACACTCCAACAACAAATCACCACTCTCAACAACGAGGCTCAAACCAAAGAAGCCTTGTGGCAAGCTCATGTCGACAGCAAAGGGAGGCCCACGAGGCCGAGGTTGACCAAATGAAAGCCAAGCTCCTCAAGCTCTCCAAGAACAAAGGGGTTAATGACAATGAGGAATCCGAGTGGACCAAGGGTTTGTTTGAAAGCCCATATGTCAGCGCCCGCACCAAAAAAGTGGGGGGACCAAGCACCGACGACAACGACCCCAAAATGGTCGATTCCATCATGGCCTACATTGATCAGAAATTTGACGGCCTCAACATGGGAAAAGGCTCCAACACAAGCCTTTATCAGTCATCCATCCTCATGAGCACGATGGCCGCTCTCCCCGACAAATTCAAGATGCCCGACATTAGCAAGTTTAAGGGAAACTCATGCCCGATGGCCCACATCGAGACTTACATTTGGGCTATGGTTCCGAAGAAGGTCTCCCCAAAAGTTATGGCTCAATGCTTTCCTCTCACCCTCGAGGGGGCGGCCAAGGATTGGTATGCAACTCTCCCGCTCACTGTCCGTCTTGATTGGGATGCCGCTATGCTTGCCTTCAAGAATCAATATCAAGGCAACACCACTCAACGGCCCACAAGGAAAGAGCTCAAGAACACCACTCAAAGAGACAACGAGTCCTTCATTGACTTCACAAGGAGATGGAATGACAAGCTCTCTGAAATTGTTGAGAGGCCAAACACAAAAGAGCAAATGGACATCTTTCTCAAGTGTCTCAAGATTGATCTCCGCACCCACCTAAGTGGGGCTTGCTACTTCAACTTATCCCAAATGTATGAGGCGGGGGTACGCATGGATGACTTGCTCAAGGAGATTAAAAAGGCCACTCCTACTTACCAATACAAGGCCGCCTCTAGTTCAAACAAAGAGGCTTCTGTCAATGCCGTTACTACTGACAAGGGGAATTACAAGAAGGTTCCCCCACCACAAGGCAAGCGGTTCCAAAACGACCGCGTCTACACTCCTCTCAACGGCATGACCATCACCGAGGCCTATGAAGCTCTAAAGTCCAAGGGACAAATCACCCCTCTTCAAGGGTACAAGCAACCACAACCGCTCCGTGCCAATCATGCTCACCACAAATGGTGTGACTACCATCAATGCACCGGCCACCTCACCGAGGATTGTTTCTCCATCCGCAACACCATCCAAGACCTCATAGACAAGAAGGAATTCATAATCCCTAATGAGGGTAGTGTCAATGTAATAGAGATAGGAGAATTTGAAGGAACCACTCATTCGATCTCAATTGTGAATGAGGGCTCCGATGATATGAATAAACTTGATAATTCTTGTTATGTTGTGACTTATGATGAGATTATGAGGGAAGTCTTAGAGAATAGGAAGAAGAAGCTACAAGGGACCGTGAACGTGCTCACTCGCAGCGGCCGAGTAACAACGAGCACATCCCTCCCAATACTGCAGCAACCAGCACCTCTTCTCAAAGATCGCAAGCACGCGACATACCCGAAGATCCTTTTTTAACACAGCTCAAGAAGACGCAAGCCAACATATCCATCTGGGACCTTATTGCATCATCAAAGAGACACAGAGACCTCGTCATCAAGAACTTGGATGACACATCAGTCTCTCCCGACACGACTCCTGAGGACCTCACAGCAATGATAGGTCACATTCACTTCGGCAATGTCATCACTTTCGCCGACATGGACCTCCCGCCATTTGGGTCCGAACACAATGAAGCCATTTACCTCAAAGTAAGGGCAAGGGGGAGACCCATCTCAAGGGTTCTAGTAGACGGTGCCTCTGCACTCAACTTAATGCCTAGCCGAGTCATGGGCATACTGGGGCTCAAAAGCTTCGATTTACAACCCTCTGCACAAGTCATTAGAGGGTACGACAGCACCGCCCGTACAGTCTGGGAATGTTAGAAGTTGATATCGAATTTGGAAGCATGATCATGTCCGTCCTATTCTAAGTACTTGACGTCCCTGCTTCATTCAACTTACTTCTGGGCCTACCTTGGATCCACAGTTCCAATGCGGTGCCTTCCACTCTCCATCAATGTGTCAAGCTCAGAAATGGGGACGAGATAGTCACCATCATGGCCGAGAATGTCACCATCCACAGAAGTGAGGGACAACCCGTTCACCAAGTCCAACACGGGATAGAAGATGCCACTCTCTCCGGCGTTAACACCATCGACAAGGAAGGGGGGAAACAGACAATGGGCCCCCGGCAATCCTAAAGTCCTCCGCATGATGAGGAACATGAATCACTTTCCCGGTCTTGGCCTAGGGAAGCATCAACAAGGGATATTGCACCCCGTGGTAGTTCCTTTTGTCAAGAACAAGTTTGGTCTGGGATACGAGCCTACCAAGGATGACTTGAAGTACGAGCAAGCAGTCAAGAATCAAAGGACCCAAGCTCGCAAAGAAGGTCGACAATATGAAATCCCTGACTTGAGACCTTACCGCAACACACTAAACGGTTATTTTGTTCGCCAAGGGGAAGATGTCCCGTACATGATCTTTCCCGAACCGTGGGTTAACGACAAGGGCATCAGAAAGCCCGGTCTCGAGATCTTCACTGACTGTGAACTCCCGACGCAAGAAAGGGAACCTACTCCGATATCACCCCGAGAGTGGTGGGGCAAGAAAGTGACTATAGAATCCGAGGTAGAGATTACCGTGGGGGAAGAACTATCCGATCTAGCCTCCATGTTCGAAGAATTGGCCATCATGGACGATTGTCAAGTCAACGCCATCCACGACACCGTCGTCAGAAAGGAAACCATCAGTGAGATCCCACCAAGCTCCGAGCCAATCAATAACTGGTATTCAACGAAGGGGCCCTTAGTGTCCGAAGATTTCTTGGTCTGAGAAATGGGTTGCATACCCCGTACAACAACAAAGGAAGAGCGGCTCACACTTACTTTCGAGTCCGAGAATGTTTCTAATACCCTCACACAAGAGGATATGGAGGCCATAGCCGAGCGTGTGTTTCCTTTCTTTTCTAATGAAAAATTTGATATTTCTGAGTACCCCGAGATTGCAAACATCATAAATGATGAATTAACTAATAACGAACTTAATGAACAAGTTAATAACGATTCAAATTATGATGAAATAGACCACGAAAACATAACATACCTAAATGAACTAGCTCAACAGGTTCGTTGTCGTGGTGAAAATGGTCCAGGGGCTGATGAGGAATTGCATGTTGTTAATCTGGGTACCGACGAAGAGCCGAAAGAAACGAAGATTGGCAGCTTCTTCAAGGGGGAAGACAAAGACAAATTGACTGCACTGCTCAGAGAATTTGTGGATGTATTCGCATGGTCATACAAAGACATACCGGGTTTGGACAGAAAGGTCGCGGAGCACAGAATTCCGATCAGAGAGGACGCCAAGCCAATAATGCAGAAGCTCAGAAAGATCAAACCAGAATGGTCTCTACAAGTCAAAGAAGAGATTGAAAAGCTCCTCAATGTGGGGTTCATCAAAGTCATTGAGTATCCGACTTGGCTAGCCAACATTGTGACAGTCAGAAAGGCAAACGGCAAGGTTCGAGTTTGTGTGGACTTCCGGGATTTGAACAAAGCTTCCCCGAAAGATGATTTTCCACTACCAAACATCGACATGCTCGTCGATTCAACTGCCAACTATGAAGTCTGCTCATTTGTGGACGGTTTTGCCGGTTACAATCAGATTCTCATGTCCGAAGAGGATCAACACAAGACAGCTTTCACAACTCTGTGGGGAACCTTCTGCTACACAGTCATGCCGTTCGGACTAAGGAACGCTGGGGCTACCTACCAGAGGGCTGTTACGGATCTATTCCATGACATGATTCATAAAGAGATCGAGGTCTATGTAGACGACATGATCATCCATTCAAAGGGAACCAACGGTTAACATTTGATCGATCTTCGCAAGTTCTTTGAAAGGCTTCGACAACACAAGATGAGACTCAATCCTGCAAAGTACACTTTTGGGGTCATCAGAGGAAAGATTCTTGGTTAGATGGTCACTGAGAGAGGAATTGAAGCCGATCCCTCCAAGATCAAGGCAATCATTGACATGCCTCCCCCAAGGACGCAGAAAGAAATCAAAGGTTTCATGGGCAGACTTCAATACATCAGTCGGTTTGTTCACCAACTCACCTCCATGTGTGAGCCAATCTTCAAGCTACTAAAAAAGAATGTGGCTCTAGAATGGACCGATGCGTGCCAAGAAGCCTTTGACCAAGTGAAGCATTACTTGACATGCCCTCCAGTTTTGGTTCCACCACACGAAGAGAAGCCTCTCTTGTTCTATCTCACTGTCAATGATGAAGCCCTAGGGGCTATGTTAGCACAAGAACAACGAGACTCCACAAAAGAAAATGCCATCTACTTTGTTAGCCGACGGTTTCAAGGAGCTGAAAAGAACTACTCTGTCCTAGAGAAGTCTTGTGCCGCATTGGTTTGGGTTACTCAAAAGCTTAAGCATTACATGGAGGCCTTCCCAATCAAGTTGGTAGCAAAAGTGGACCCGCTCCGCTACATCTTCGAGAAGCCTTTCATGTCAACAAGAATAGCCAAATGGTATTTCATGCTCGCCGGCTACGATATCACTTACGTCACACTCAAATCCATCAGGGGGAAAGTGTTCAGTGATCAGCTTGCTGAATTTCCGTGTGACGAAGTGAAGGGGGAAGATGTACAGTTCCCCGACGAGCATTTAATTTGCGCCACAACAGAGGAAAATAAGTGGCAACTTTTTTTCGATGGCGCAGCCAATAAGCATGGGTATGGCATAGGTATGTTACTTGTTGATCCAAAGGACATGTACACTCCAATTGCCATCCACCTTGAATTTGAAGCCACTAACAACACCGCTGAGTACGAAGCTTGCATAGCGGGGCTCGAAGTAGCCCTCGAAAGAAATGTCACAAGTTTAGAAGTATTCGGTGATTCCTTGCTCATCATCAATCAGACATCTGGAAAATGGAAGATTCAAGACTCGACCCTGCAATGGTATGGTCAACATCTCGAGGAGTTGGTTGAACAATTTCAAGAAATCACCTTCAATTACCTGCCAAGGGACAAGAACCGTTTCGCCGATGCACTAGCCACCATCGCTTAACTGGTTGAAATACCTGAGGGTAAAATGGTGAAGCCTTTCAAAATTTCCCGAAGGAACAGTCCGGAATACTGCATGAGTATCGAGATCAATGAGGTCCAAAAAAACTCCTCGTGGTATGCAGATATCATGAATTTCCTCAAGGATGGTACTTATCCTGAGAACAGCAATAAGAAGTCTCAAATGGCATTTCAAAGACTAGCCTCCCGATATATGTACTGATTGGGGACAGAGTCTACAAAAGACACCACGAAGGGATCAATCTCCTATGCGCAAATGAGACCGAAGCTCAAGAAATAATGCATGAGATCCACGAAGGTGAATGTGGGCCTCACATGAATGGGTTTATGTTGACCAAGAAGATACTCCGCATGGGTTATTATTGGAGTACCATGGAAAGGGACTGCATCGAGAAAGTCAAGAGGTGCGCCAAATGCCAATTCCATGCCAATCTACAGCACGCTCCACCCTCACAGCTTTACAATATGACCACGCCTTGGCCTTTCTCTTGTTGGGGCATAGAAATCATCGGCAAAGTTCACCCTACTGGAAGCAACGGACAATATTTCGTCCTAGTAGCCGTGGACTATTTTACAAAATGGGTCGAAGCACAGGCTTACCGAGTTCTCAACACCAAGAAAGTGGCCGAATTCGTGAAAACCCACATCATGTGCCGATACGGCGTTCCTCATTAGATCATCTCAGACAATGGCTCTCACTTCGAGAAAGAGATGGACACACTCCTGGTAGAATACAAGATTACTAAGCACAAGTCATCTCCATACCGCCCTCAAGCAAACGGCGCGGTCGCGGTAGCTAATAAGACAATCGAGACCATTGTGAAGAAAATGGCCTCCACTGGAAGGGATTGGCCCGAAAAGTTAACTCTAGCATTATGGGGCTACCGCATGTCAATACGGACAGCGACTGGAGAAACTCCTTATGCACTGGTATATGGTTCCGAAGCTGTACTACCAATAGAGCTTGAAGTTCCATCCCTGCGGGTCCTCCTCGAGAACCAAGTCAATGAAGTCGATTGGATGCAAAGTCGATATGAACAGCTAGCCCTACTCGACGAGAAATGGCTAAGGGCAATCGAACGTACGAGGGCCTATCAACAAAGAATGTCTAGGGCTTTCAACAGAAAGGTGAAGCCCCGAAACATTAGTGTGGGAGATTTGGTCCTAAGACAACACCCTCCTAATGCCATGAACCCCCTTGGAAAATGGGGACCCCGATGGATTGGTCCGTATGTAGTCAAGAAGATACTAAGCGGCGGTGCAGTCTGACTCATGGATTTAGATGGAGATCAGCTGCCAAAGGAAGTCAACCTCGACAAATTGAAGAGATTTTACGTCTAATAAACGAAGACCAAAAAAAAAAAAAAAAAAAAAAAAAAAGCTCGCTTGGTTGAAAACCCGCAAGGGTGGCCTAGGCAAAAATTAGAGCACGTGCAAAAAAGAAGCCCGCTAGATTGAAAATCCGAAAGGGCGGTCTAGGCAAAAAACAGGGTGCACAAAAAAAAAATGGTCTTCGTTTGTTTGAACTACGGAGACCTGAGCCTCTACACTGGAGGAACGTAGGCAACTTTTGGGTGCGGTCTAAAACATAAACAAATACCCAAATCATTTTCAAATTAACGAGATGCAATTTTTATTCATTCACTAAATCATTCTTATCGTTACAACGAAAATGTTGAGTTACTAAAAGACATTAAAACATTAAATCCTAAACAAGTGGTCTATTCTAATTGCAATCTCGAGGGTACAAAAGAAATATCTAATCTTTCTTCGGTTTGGGGACCCATCGCTTTTGGGGATGGCCTTTAGTCTTCTTGGAGGGAGGCGGAGCATTCTCGAGACCACCAAGACGAGAAAAGACACTCGGACGAGACGGAGCTTCATCAACAACCTTCTCCTTGCCCTTGCTGGAAGGAGCCTTGACCGGAACAAACACGAGACGCTTCCACACATGAGAAGAATTCCCCTTGCCTTTCTTTTTCTTAGGCAAATAACGAGGCCTATAATCCCTCACGTGGACCACCGGCTTCACAGAATCCACGGCAACAACATCCTCATTTGGTCTTCCCAAACGATCAAAAACGCTAGGACGCGTCTTCACAATTGGAGCAATGGGAACGGACTTATCACCTTCGGGGACGGAAACCTTGACTTCAAAAGTAAAGGTCATCGGGGCCATCGCTACAAGAATTTTGAGGTATAGGGTAAAGAAAAGGATGCAGAGTACTGCTGTGTGATCATTCTGATCGAAAATGGTTTGAATTTATAGCTGTTGGAGTGCCCTGCTCAGAAAAGAAAGGGGCTGGAATTCAGCAAGCCAGAAGCGCGCGCCTCCGACAAGCGATTCCAGATGTGCGCGCCTCCCGCTACCAAAGCCAGACGCGCGCGCGTTTGACAGTAGACAGAAACAGAAATGCCCTTGTCAGTTCAAGAAGGAAGCCCAGGCACGTTCAAACGCCTTCTATCTACAGAAAAGATCAATCCCACCAACAAGAGAAGCTCAAAACGACGGCAGCAAACACTCGGAAGGGCACACATTAATTTGGTCCGCCCTTAAGGCAGGTCTAAAAACTGAAATAGGATAGAAAGTCACACTCAAAGTAGGGTGTCTTTCATTTTTCTTAAAAGATCAGTTTTTACAATTCATCCCCAGCACAAAGCATTCCAGTCGACTGTGCCCGCACCCCATCAAAAGTCAAAGTCAAACAGTCAAACATCAAAGTACGACTCACGACAACAACTGGGTCTGGGATGATCCACGGAATCACTGCTTCTTCATCAAACAAGATCTACATCCGTTCAAAGCAAACGGTCCTCCGGGTCCCGCACCTCAGCAAACGGTCCTCCGGGTCCCGCACCCCAGCAAACGGTCCTCCGGGTCCCGCACCTCAGCAAACGGTCCTCCGGGTCCCGCACCTCAGCAAACGGTCCTCCAGGTCCCGCTTCCAGCAAACGGATCTCGCTCTCAGCAAACAGATCCCGCTTCCAGCAAACGGATCTCGCTATCAGCAAACAGATCCCGCTTCCAGCAAACAGATCCCGCTTCCAGCAAACGGATCCCGCTGTTGGCAAAGCCGCTCACACAGGGAGCGCACCCTTATCTCTCAAAGCTGCTCACACAGGGAGCGCACCTCTATCCTCCACAATTTCAAATTCCTGCTTTTATCGAGTCTTTTTCCTTTTCTTGGTGATGTCCTAGGCGGATGTCTGTCTTTCGTTGGCGCGTTTGCTTCCCAATCCACGCCGCTGAGGGGCTCTGTAGACACCCCGCCTTGGACCGCTCACCCCGATTTCGCACTTGATTTTGTGTTTCTCCCTCTTTTAAGTGTTTTCTGTTAGTTTCTGTTACTTTGGTTAAGTTCCAGACGGACTCCGTTAAGTCCCGGGGCTAAAATGAATAACAGTTCTAACTTTCTAGTCCATTCTGTCAAAAATTGCTTCTCAGAGTCGCGCGCCTCCGCCCCTTGAGGCCAGATGCGCGCGCCTTCCGCCGCCTAGGTGGGATGCGCGCGCTTCTGGGGCGCGTCAGTTACAGATTCTGCCCAAGAATCTCTCCCTTGCTCATTATACATGATTTTGCCCTGGAAAGATTTCTTGGAGACTCCGTTTGGCTCCAAAAACAGTCACTTTTCAACTATAAAAACCCCTCCAATCCATCATTGGAGGAGGACCTTGGAAAATCATTACTTTCAAACCTTTTACTCACTTCTTTCATAGACTTTTCTTGGGACTTCTTCAACAAAGTATTCAACCTCTTCTTCAAGGCTTTACAAGAGGTTCTTTTTGAAGGATACTATAGGTAAAGGTCTTAAACATTTCTCCTCTTCTTCTTCTTCTTCTTCTTCTTCTTCTTCTTCTTCTTCAATCCAATGTGCAATCACCCAAAATCATTTGGGACATGACACCAACGGTCCTTTCATTACATTGAATTGGCCTAGGAGTCATCTCCCTACATTTCAAACTCTAAAACCCCTTTTTATCATCATTTTAATAGGAAGAACACATTTATCTTAAAAAGTGAATTATGAACAAACAAGACCGACTTTGCTGGGGCGAAATTGGTGTTTAAGTACTTCCCATTTCGTAACCTAACCCCCGAACCCCTCATCCCAAAGAATCTCTGTTTTCGTAAATCAAACTTAGGCTCATAAACATTAGGTTTTCTTACGTTCCTAAAAAACGTGGGTGGCGACTCTAAAACACAATTAGACATCCTAGGATAATTCACCACTCTAGCCAAGTGGGGTTTTCCCGGGGTATCTACACTTCTCAATGACTGATGCCACCTTGAATGGTTCATTCAGAATCATCCCTTCTGCTGTTAGGCCGTGAAGTATGAGCTGAAATTCATCAACCTGACTGGTCACCGATTTGGTGTCCACCATCTTGAAGTCAAGAAACTTACCGACGACAAATTTCTTTGACCCGGCATCTTCAATCTTGTACTTCCTTTCCAAAGAGTTCCATAACTCCTTAGCTGTAGCCACTAGACTATACACACCATAAAGTGAATCGTCTAGTCTGTTGAGAATGTAATTCCTACCAAAAAATTACAGTGTTCCCAAGCTTCCTTTGCAACCCGCCTTTGCGGATCAGGATCATCATTAGCCACTTCAGGAGGGTCCTCTTTTAAGAACTTCTGAAGGTTGAGGGTGGTCAAGTAGAACAACATCTTTTGCTGCCATCTCTTGAAATCCACCCCAGTGAACTTCGGTGGTTTCTCACCATGTGCCGGGTGAGTCGGAGCAGGGGCAGGAATAACATTCTGGTTCGTTACTTTTGGATTCGGACGGGCATTAACCCCGGAGGACTGGGTGGTGTCGTTATCGGTTGTCATTCTTTAAGAAAACAACAAATTCTTCTTGCGATTGTTAGGTAAAATATAGGTTTTTTTGAAAATGACGAAAAATACTAAAAGTTAAAATAGGGACGGTTTTGGTCGACGCTTGTGTTGGACACAATCTCAGCAAGAAGAATTTTCCCCGCACTGGTGCTCACGGATTAACGGCAATCTTCTCTAAGATGCAATAACTTTAACTTTCGTTAGTAGAAGCACTTCAAACTAACGAACTCGGCGAACAAATACTAATGCTTGGAACTTCTGGAATTGAAGGGAATTTTATACTTCAAGATGCTCTCTCTGTAACTTGCTATAGAATGCTTGATGACTGAATGAATGAAATTGACAATCCTGGGGGTCCTTTTATAGTTTTCTAAGAATTGTGGTGGCTTTTAGGGAATAGGCACAAATCAGGTCGGATGGATCTGGACCGTCCGATCAGATCCTGATCAAGGCTCTAGATTTGATGGTTATACCCATACCCATTCGAGGAGACGAGGATCCTCATCTGAACCGACCCATGTCCGCTCGAATGAACACGGTCCACATTCAATGAACCTATCCTATCCGCGGCCTACTCCCACCTGGGCAACCCAAGTCGAAACTGGTCCCAACCAGACTGCGAAGTGCAAAGTGCGCCCTAAACCGCCCTTTGCGGATTATGGGTTAATTTTGAGCTAGCCCAAAATTAACATATTTCCCCACTAGATTTCATGGTTAGCCCAATGGACCACTTAAGCTTGGAAGCCCAAGTCCACACTTGATTAAAACCTTCTTAGACGAGCTATATTAAATACTCTCATCTTTTTCATTTTTCAACCAATGTGGGATACATGGCTTTCCACATTTCCAACTCTTCATAAACTCATCAAAGTTGCACGCTTTGAGCATTAATTTCTCATTCATCCGGAAATAGTTTTGAATAAATAAATGCATTTTCTTAATCTACACTAAATGTAGATTTTAATTTTGCAACTTATTTTCATTTACATAAAATGAAATTACTTTGAAAATTGGGTCAAAATGTGGTCAAACCACATTTCTAAAACCCATTTCCAACAAAACATTCCCTAATTACGATGTGGGATACATGGCTTTCCACATTTCCAACTCCTCATAAACTCATCAAAGTTGCACGCTTTGAGCATTAATTTCTCATTCACCCGGAAATGGTTTTGAATAAATAAATGCATTTTCTTAATCTACACTAAATGTAGATTTTAATTTTGCAACTTATTTTCATTTACATAAAATGAAATTACTTTGAAAATTGGGTCAAAATGTGGTCAAATCACATTTCTAAAACCCATTTCCAACAAAACATTCCCTAATTACGTCACCAAAGCAATTCTCCAACCCACCAATGAACTCCGAAATTGACCCATTTCTTCTACAACTCTGATCGAAATCCTCAATTTATCGAACACCCAACTTCCATACAACAACCCTCTTCATCAAATTCGAAACGAAAACCAATAATGGGGATGGCAAAAATGATGACAGAGAGATAAATTTCTAAATTTGGGTTTATCGAAATCGGGATTATGAAATTTATTGCCTTGCTTCTGAGTTTTATGAAGTTTGGTATAGTACAAAAGAAACGAGTTTAGACGTATGTTTGTTTGTGCATGCTTGGTTGTGTTTGTTTGTTCATAAATGCGTGCGTGTGTGAATGGAATTGAAACAAGCTAAACATTTTTTTGAGTTGAGATTTCTTTTAATCTTGGGAAATTAAATCAAGCTTGTGGTGGGGTATTGATTTATTTTAGATCTTGACAATGAAGATGTAAATGGTGGTGATTTGGCGATTAAATGGTGGTGATGGAAGCCTATTTGATGGTAGGGTGATCATGGTCCGGTCTGGTCCATTTTTTAATAAAAAATCATAGAATCAGAATCAAAACCAAACCTATATTTGTGAGAACCAATACACGGGTTCTGGTTCTACTGGCTTGGTCTAGTCCAGTTCAAATCATTTGAAGTTTATTTGATTTCAAGTTTTCTTAACTCACAACATTGACAATATCAAACACAAACATAAGCTTAATTAGACGTGTCCAAAAAATTGACAGAACCCGCTAATCGGTGGTTGGCCAACCGTTTCGGATGTGAACCGGTAAGTGGCGGTCTGGTTAAGGTTAGGAGATTTTGTAAACCGGTCAACCGCCGGTTAGGTTAACCGGTTGAACCGCCGGTTATAACCGCCGGTTGAACCGGCTAATGGTCATTATTTTCCAGTATTTACAGTCTGCCCCCTCCCAACGGCTAGTTGACCAAAAAGGTCCAAAACGGCTAGTTTTTCAAAATAGTCGTTAGTTTTCTGACAAAAAATGGCTAGAAGTGCAGATAATTAAAAAAATGTTTTTTGCAGTTTTTTGAAACTATAAATATCCCCTCCCTCCTCCCAGTTTTTTGCAAGTATTATGGAATGACGTACTTCTTTAGAAAAGGTGGAGGGTACGGTGTATTCAAGAGGCATATTGCAGCAAAGCATCCCGAAAGAGAAGAATAGAAGATTAAAATAATAAATTGTTGCTTAGTAATAATATGTAACAATTTAAACATTTTCCAGTTAGTTTGTCAGTTTTCAGTCAGTTATTTTCAGATTTCCAGTCAGTTTTTTAACAATTCCAGTTAGTTTGTCAGTTTTCAGTCAGTTTATTCCAGTTTCCAGTCAGTTTTTTGACATTTTTCTATTAAATTTCCAGTTTCCAGTCAGTTTTTTGACATTTTTTAGTTAAATTTCCAGTTTCCAGTCAGTTTTTTTGACATTTTTTAGTTAAATTTCCAGATTTCAGTAACTTTTTTGACATTTTTCAGTTTAAAAAAAAAAAAAAAAAGGCAGACGGTTTAACCGGATAACCGCCTAACCTTAACCGTTAGAGCCGGTTAGCCAGTCCGGTTATGGTTAGACCTCCGGGAGCTTTTCAACCGCCGGTTAACCGGCATGGACACGTCTAAGCTTAATATCATTTATAAATCAAGATCAAATACTAGAGTTTCACTCTTTGTGTAAACTGAAAAGAAGATATGAATTATGAAGAAAAAAAGTTGAAAAGTGAAAATAACTAAATAAGGATTACTTGATTAGGAGTCTAGGACTTGAATTTGCCGATTTGGGACCTTGGGGCTTGGGTTGGGTACAAAATTACAAATAGTTAAATTAGTCTTTTTTTTTAAAAGCAATTTAAATGGGTCTTTGAAAAATTATAATACAAAAGTAAGTATATAATTTTATTTACTATATAATAATACATATAATATATATATATATATATATATATATGCACAACTGGTCCGGTTTGGTTCTAACCGAAATAAATTTTACCAAGAACCGGGACCGAACTAATACACTGGTTCTATAATATTTTTGAACCAGAACCAAACATTATGTACTGGTCTGGTCCGGTTCCAAAAAAAAATTGCTCACCCCTATTTCATGGATTGTGGTGGCTTTGGGTTTGTTTAGTTTGATGATTGTTTATGGTGATGGTGGGTTTTGAAGGTGATGACTCGTTTTTTAAGGTGATGGTGGGTTTTAGAGAGTGGGAGGAAGGCAATAAAGAATTAAGTTGGGGTTGTTGATGGTGGTGACTGGTGAGGCGGCGACTGGCGGGAGAAAGAAAAAAGAAAGGTGAAAAAGGTATTGTGTTTTTTGTTGGAACAAATTGATGAAACCCTGATTGCTACGCTCAGTTTAGAATGAGATAGAGGAAGAGATGAAGCGGAAGCGTTAGGTATAAATACCTGTTGAATCCATCGTCTTGATCTTGAAGAGAGAAACGAGATGAAGAACAACTATTTAGGGAAGTGCTCTTCTAAATGATGAATGCCTTTTATTTTCTCAAGCACTTCTTAACAATAATAAAGAGAATATTTAGAGAGAGAAATAAAAAATGTAGTGTCTAAAAGGAATGATGGTGATCCCTTTATATACTAGACAAAGAGGCACTTCATTTAGGGACCACACCTATTCAATTCCTAAGCAATGTTAATTTATCATTTTTCCATCAAAAATAGATAAATTACATTTCAGGGATTCTACACATTGACTATTGTTGACTACACTTTATATTAAAATTATAGACATGATTTTATATATGGAATTGACAAATAACTTGTGTTGCAATCCACAAAAGGTCTAACAATCTCTCACTTGGGTTGCAAAACAAATATCTTCCTTTTAAATCATGAATATAACATAAATGACAACCCGAATGTGCACTTTGTTGTCATCTACAATAATCTCGTCCATTAGTCATATAAGTAAAGGACTAAAGGGGCAGTCGTTGTAATTGATTCGCAACTAAACCCACTATAATCACATATACAAATTTAACTAAATGACATAGATCAAAAGTATAGATGTGTAGCATGGAACTTAATGAATATATACATATTCTTCCAACTAGTCCAACTTAACCAAATGAGATCAAACTTTAATAATAATAGAACAATAAAATTGAAGAAAACAACATAAACTCCCACTATATTAAATGTTATCAAAAGTTGTTACACCCATATGAGCAACATGCTCGTGGAACACTAGAGGTGACAACGCCTTAGTAAACGGATCCGCTAACATAGAGTTTGTACCAATAAGTTGTATTTCTATTTGTTCCTTTTGTACTCTTTCTCTTACAACAAGAAATTTAATGTCTATATGCTTAGACTTTGACGAACTCTTGTTATTATTGGAGTACAAAACCGCTGCCCTATTGTCACAAAATAGCTTAATAGCTCTTTCGACGCTATCGACAATACGCAGTCCCTTAATGAATTTACGCAGCCAAATAGCTTGATTGGATGCCTCGAAACATGCAACAAACTCGGCTTCCATGGTAGAGGAAGTAACGAGTGTCTATTTGACACTTCTCCAAGAAACTGCTCCACCGGCTAATGTGAAGACATACCCAGACGTTGATTTACGGCTGTCTTGGCATCCAGCAAAGTCGGAATCGGAATACCCAACGATCTCAAGATGATCCGACTTTGAATATGTAAGCATGTAGTCCTTTGTGTTTTGTAAATACCGCATCACTCTTTTTACTGCGACCCAATGTTCTCTCCCCGGATTGCTTTGATATCTACCAAGCATCCCAACAATAAAAGCTAAGTCTGGACGAGTACAGACTTGAGCATACATTAAGCTTCCTACTGCTGATGCATAAGGGATATTTTCCATATACTTAATTTCAAAATTGTTTTTGGGACATTGATTGAGACTGAATTATCTCTTTTAGAGACAGGGGTGTCATGTGGTTTACAGTTTTGCATGCTAAACCTTTGTAATACCTTCTCTATATAGGCCTTTCGTGATAATCTTAAAGTACCTCGCGAGCGATCACGGTGTATTTGGATTCCTAATACAAAATATGCCTCACCAAGATCTTTCATTTCAAATTTGTTTGAAAGAAATTTCTTAGTTTCTTTTAGAAGGTTCATATCATTACTAGCAAGCAAAATATCATCCACATATAAGACTAAGAATATAAATTTACTCCCACTGAACTTATGGTATATACAATCTTCACCGAGATTCGTTTCAAAACCAAAAAAAAAGAATTACTTGGTTAAATTTGAGATACCATTGACGAGAAGCTTGCTTGAGCCCATAAATGGATTTCTTAAGTTTACAAACTAAATGATTAGTTTGTTCCAAATCATTCTCCATTTCTAGTTTCTTCATATAGATGGTTTCCTCAATGTCTCCATTGAGAAAAGCTGTCTTAACATCCATTTGATGAAGCTCAAGATCATAATGTGCTACTAATGCCATAATGATCCTAAAGGAGTTTTTAGAAGATACCGGAGAGAATGTTTCTTTGTAATCAATACCTTCCTTTTTAGTGAAACCTTTAGCAACAAGACGAGCCTTATGTCTTTCCACATTACCTTGTGAATCCCTTTTGGTTTTAAATATCCATTTACAACCAATAGGTTTCACATCCTTAGGTAATGGGACCAGATCCCAAACGTCATTGTCTTTCATAGATTTCAATTCTTCATTAATGGCATTGATCCACTTATGAGAGTAAGGACTATTAATGGCTTCATGGAAGGTGAGAGGCGCATCTCCCACTAAACCTAAGTATCCTTCACTCTCGGCAAGATACACCTCATAATCATCCGAAATGGCACTTCTTCGTGCTCTATTGGATCTCCTTAAAGGCATCGGTTCTTCCTTATTTTGAGGTTGTTGAATTTCCTCATTTTGATCAACATTTTCATGTTGTTCAATATTTATAGGGGAGTCAATATTTTGAATTTGTTCCTCTTGAATTTCAGGTATAAGTACTTGATTTTCAATTGGAACTACTAAGGGAAGAGGTATAGAAATGGATTCCTCCTCTTCCTTAAATTCAAAATTATTATTCCTAATTTCCCCTCTAAACTCAACACCCTCAAAGAACCTAGCATTTCCCGTTTCAAAAAACATTCTAGTTTTCGGGTTGTAAAATTTATAGCCCCTTGATCTCTCGGCATACCCTACAAAGTAGCAACTAACTGTCTTAGCGTCCAGTTTTCCTTCGTTAGGCCTATAAGGCCTAGCTTCTGCTGGACAACCCCAAACAAGAAGATGATTTAAGGACGGTTTCTTATTCGTCCATAATTCATAAGGGATTTTATTGTTAGTAGCCTTAGAGGGAGCCCTATTGAGAAGATAAGTAGCAGTTTTTAAAGCATCGCCCCATAATGAGTGAGGTAAAGAAGTACAAGAAACCATACTCCTTACCATATCCTTAAGGGTTCTATTACGTCTCTCAGCTACACCATTCATGCTAGGCGTACCCGGCATAGTGTAGTGAGGGACAATCCCACACTCTTCAAAATAGCGAGCAAAAGGACCCGGACGTTGTTCTCCCAAACCGTCATTCCGACCATAGTACTCCCCACCACGATCGGATCTAACGTTCTTAATAGTCTTACCTAGTTGATTTTCAACTTCGGCTTTAAAAGACTTGAAAACGTCCAATGATTGAAACTTTTCATGAAGTAAATAAATGTATCCATATCGAGAGTAGTCGTCTATGAACATAATAAAGTATTGTTGACATTCCAAGAAGGAGTAGGAAATGGCCCACAAATATCCGTATGTATTAGTTCTAAGACGCTTGATGCTCTCGAGGATACTTTTCTTTTCGAGTTTGTAAACTTTCCTTTTAGGCATTCAATGCAAAAGTCCTTTTCAGGAACATCAAGTTTATTTATGATTCCTTCTGACACAAGCTTATCAATTCTCCTTTTGGAGATATGACCCAAACGCCTATGCCATAAGGTATAAGAATTTTCACTTGAAAACTTTCGCTTTTTAGATTTAGTTTCATTATTATGGGACTCATTTATTGTTTGAATAGTGTCAACCAAATAGAGATTGTCACTACTCGATAAAGTACTAGTACCAACAATAACGGAATTAAAATAAAGATCACATATTTTATTACCAAACGAACAAGAGTAACCTTCTTTGTCCAAAATAGTGATAGATATCAAATTCCTTCTAAATGAAGGTACAATAAAAGTATTATTCAATACAAAATAATATCCAGTACTCAATAATAACCTAAAAGTCCCTATGCCTATTACTTCAACCGGGTTCCCAGCTCCCATATAGATAAATCTTTCATCTTTACTGGGTCTTCGGTAATTCAGGCAACCCTGCATAGACATACTAATGTGAGTTGTTGCACCATAATCCAACCACCATGTATATGTAGGAATTGAAACTAAATTAGCCTCAGTACAAACAAGACCAAACGACATACCTTTCTTAGCACGCCATGCGTGATACTTAGGGCAGTCATACTTCATGTGCGTAGGGTCCTTACAAAAGAAGAACTTATTTTCCTTACGATCATCAGATGATCCTTTAGGCTTCTTATTGCTTGTTACCGCAATTTCCTTCCCTCTTCTCTTAGTCCCATGAGAAGATGTGGATGCTAAATGAGCACCTTCAATTTTAGGTTGCTTCAACCTCTCTTCCTCTTGTGTCACATGTGAGATTAATTCATTAATATCCCACTTGTCTTTCTGATAATTATAGGTCACCTCAAAGTGACCAAACTGAGGAGGAAGAGAAATCAACACTAAATGGACGAGAAGATCTTGCGATATCTCTAACTTAAGTCCTTTTAGTTTAGTTGATAAGTGAAGCATTTCTAAAATATACTCCCTTAAGTTCCCGGTACCCTTGTACTTCATGGAAACAAACTTTCTTAAACAAGAACTTGTTTCCGACTTTTCGCTTTTGGCAAAGCGCCGTTCAAGGGTCTCAAGAAAGGTTTTAGCATCAACGTCCTCGGTGACACTGTTAAGAAATGCCTCTGGGACGACATTTTTCATGATCATAAGACTTACGCGATTAGAGCGTTTCCACTTTTCAGAGTTCAAGCGGTCCTCAGCGGTGCTATCTTCACTAAGAGGAAGAGGAATAGGCTCCCTAAATGCGAGGCCTATGTCCATGCAGCCCAAGACCATAGTTATTTTATTTTTCCAAGTTTTAAAGTTTGTCCCATTAAGCATCAGAATTATACTCATCGCAGCGGTAATTGACGAAGCATTAAGTAAATCTGTTGGTAGTTTAGAGAACAAGAATGAATACAAAACAATAATAAGTAACTACATTATGAATAGAAAGATTAATTATATCAAATGAAATCCATCACAAGACAATTAACATGACATCAAGACTAATCTTTGGATTGCGAATTGATTCATAAATAATTGACTTAGATGACAAGTAATGTGAACAATATTTTAATCAAATGCTTAATCTTTCTCTGGGTAGTCTTAAGCATTTGAGAAAACAACTTAATGTTCATCTTATTTGTCATCACATGAATACTTAAGTCTAGTCAAATATCAAGATCTTCTTTGGAAAATTCAAGATATTTACATATTAACTCAAATATTCAACACTTTACAATTTTTGGGTTTAAATAACGTTAATCACTTAGGCGATAATATTATTTAAACAATGAATAAAATTGTCAAAGCATATAATTAATCGAAAAAAAAATGTTTGAAAAAATGTATGTTTTGTTAAAAAAAAATATGACCCAAATAGCATAAGATGCCCAAACGGCACATCTTAAATTGATGTCTTTTAATAGCCAAAAAAACAACGGACATGACAATCATTGTACCAAGTTCATTAAATTAATGAACCGACACATGATTTCTATCAATTCCATGTTCCAAAAAAAAAAATCATTTTAATGGAATAATTCGGCAAAGACTAATCCACAAAAAAGCCAATAATTACGGGTCAAGCAAGTAGATCGACATGGTATGCACTTAAAACATAAAACCATGCTATTTAGGATAATCTTGCCAAAAAAAAAAATGGAATCAAGTAAGTAGATCCACATGGTATGTACTTAAAACATAAAACCATATTATGAAGGGATGATGATTATCAGTACTCTAGAATGAATTAGAGTCCCTAGTCAACATCAAAAATTAATGATTCAACAGAAAAAAAAAATGAATCAAAAGAAGCGTTTTAAGGCTTTCTTAAAGAACTCAATCTCAAACAAAATGAACCAGGCTCTGATACCAATTGTTGGAACAAATTGATGAAACCCTGATTGCCACACTCAGTTTAGAATGAGATAGAGGAAGAGATGAAGCGGAAGCGTTAGGTATAAATACCTGTTGAATCCATTATCTTGATCTTGAAGAGAGAAACGAGATGAAGAACAACTATTTAGGGAAGTGCTCTTCTAAATGATGAATGTCTTTTATTTTCTCAAGCACTTCTTAACAATAATGAAGAGAATATTTAGAGAGAGAAATAAAAAATGTAGTGTCTAAAAGGGATGATGGTGATCCCTTTATATACTAGACAAAGAGGCACTTGATTTAGGGACCACACCTATTCAATTCCTAAGCAATGTTAATTTACCATTTTGGCATCAAAAATAGATAAATTACATTTCAGGGATTCTACACATTGACTATTGTTGACTACACTTTATATTAAAATTATAGACATGATTTTATATATGGAATTGACAAATAACTTGTATTCCAATCCACAAAAGGTCTAACATTTTTTCCTTTGAAAAATTGAAGTAGATAAATGGTGTATAAAAGTATTGTACATTTATAATATAAGTTTAATATGTTAAATAATGCATTAGAATATTGTACATTTCACTAATGTACAATATTGGTGAAAATTTAAATTTAATTCTTATTTTTTATAATTATTACTTTACTTATTTTATTTTATTTTATAAAAGGATTTTTTTGAAAAAAATAAAAGGAAAATAAAACAATTTTCAAGCTATAGAAAATTATTATTTAGTATATTCAAAAATAAAATCAATTTTTATTGTCCACCCCAACTTACGCATTAATTTTTCATATCTGTCATTTAACCCTTTTGAAGTTAAATCACAATTCAAACTATCCATTGTTTTCATCATGTGCAAGTCACACGATAACTTAACTGGTTTTTCTAAAAAACAGCTGTCATAAAACCCCAAATTAGCCTAAAATAAGTTTATGCGGACTTGATTCGCCAAAAAAAATATGGGAGTCCGTTTAGGGAACACCATGTAGAGTTTAGCCCCTAAATCGTAATTAACCCTAAAAAAATACGATAAAAGTTAACACATTGTCCTACTCAAGTTAAAAACAAAATATTGTTAACATATGTTAAAGAAAGTCAATGAATATCCTACATAGAAAATAATTTATGTAACTGAATCAAATGTGATAATCGTAAAAGATTATAACCTCATAATTTATATCTAATACCCAAAATAAAACAATCTTATTAAAGAAACCTTAAAATAAAACTAGAAGCTCATTCTTCTTCCAATCTTTTGCACCACAATCATGTATTTTATTTGATTAGATAAAGCTTCCATCCAAAACTCTTAGAATTCAAAGTTGTGTTAAAAATAGACAGAGTCCCATGAATGAGCAGGCTAGATTGTGTCGATAATAGACTATAGAAAAAAAATTGGTTATCAACGACGTAGCCCCTCCAATCTATATACATGTCCATGATTAGTTCTTTAGTAAATGTAAGATAATTGTCTAACATACCCCCTCACTGTTGGAGAATTGGGGGGGATCTCCACTACAAGAAAACTGTAAAAACCGACGGATTGGCAACGGAAAAAAATCCGTCGCTATATTATTCAAATAACGACGGATTAGCGACGGATTACTGACGAATTAAAAGAGAAAACACAATAAGTTCACAACGACATAATCACCGACGGATTAGCGACGGAATTGGCGTCGGACTAAAATCCAACGCTGATCCGTCGTTATAATGGCGCCAAAGAAGGGCGCGTACTTGTTACTGACAGAGTACCAACGGAATAACGATGGACGTTATATTTTTTTATTTCCATTATAACGACGGATATATTCGTCGCTATGTAATTAAAAAAATAAACAAAATTATAATTATTTAATTTGGCGATGGAATAGCGACGGAAATTGATTTATTAATTTTTTTCCTAAAAAAATAGTTTTTTAGCGTCGGATTTATTTAACTGAAATTTAATCAACTATAACGACAGATTTGTCCCTCGTTAATTAATTAGGTTTTATAATAAATCACTCTTTTATGTTACCGACGGATTTAGCGTCGAATTACTTGGCGAATTAATAAGCTCGGACTGAACGGGTTCTTTTAAACGGGTCCTTTAGTTGTTGAGTACACCCCAAATAGTAATGAAAGTATGGGGGTGGACTTAAAAGAATCAGTGAGAGCCCACTAAGCCCTAACCACGCATACTTCAAAGAAACCCACGACCACTTCACGCATATTTCTGTCTCTCTGGTTCCAAAAGGCGAAACTGATCCACACACGGCGATTTCCATCTCCGATCTTCTCCAGCGCGACGGGATTCGACAAGGTATGTCATTCTATCGACCTTAGTCTTTGAGGCTACTCCGTCTTCCGTTAGTGATTTCTATGGCTACTCCCTCTTCGGTTATTGATTTCAAACATATTAGGGTTTGAAATTTTGAAGATAAATTTGGGGATTTTGATTTTGATGTGTTCTATTATCAATTTGTTCACTTTGGCAGAAGGTAAATAATTTGTGTATGCCCTTTACCTTCATGTGTGTTCTTCCAGTATTAGTTTCTTCATTCACTTATTTTGATCCATCAAGCCTATAAGTTCTCGGATTATTCCATTTATTGAGTCGAGGGGGGCTTTTCGATATATATACTAGTGGGTTAAGATCCGAGCAAGCCTATAACCGTTCTCGGATTATTTCTTTCTATTGGTCCCAGAGGTCAACAAGGGTATAGAACCACTAGAGGGGGGGGGGTAAATAGCGGTCCAAATTTTTTCGTAAAATACCCTTGAAAATCAACCGAGTACTTATCAGTTTGATCAACTGCGATTTAAAGCACTTAAACCAACTGATAAAATGCACAGCGGAGTTTTAGCGGTTTGGCCAAACGGATAGTTAAAGAGTGGGGCGGTTTGACTCGGGTTGAAAACACTATGATGCAACCGATAAGTTCAACTTAAAGATCAAAGAAAAATACAATTCACTTTTCATGTCATTTCGTATGAGTAGCAAGTTAAAGACCACAAACAGAAAAGTAAATGACAAGACAGAAAAGTAAAGATCAAACACACAATTTGAAGAGGTTCGTTCTTGAATGAACTACGTCCTCTACCTAGATGGTTAGTCTAGGATTTTCTAATAGCTACTAGACTTGTATTAATTTAGAGGAGGTTTACAAGATGAATCTAAACTCTAAACAATCAATCTAACCTATAAAGCTATTATAACAACTTGTGTACTCGAAGTATATCATCTATGTGATCATATACATCGGGTGTGTGTGTGGAAAGAAATCAAATGCTCTAAGTATCTAAATGATGGTTTGAGCAAATGAAGATCTTTCTGTGTAAAGGCTGAGTATGGAATGGTTGTTAGGCTAGAAGCTTGATGAAGAAATATGGGTTTGCTAAGGAGATGGTTGAAGGTATGAATATCTGGGTTTAAATCTTCAAAGCCAAACTTGAACACTTGGGAATAAATCTCTTGAAGCTCAGCAACCTTCATTATTGAGAAATGAAGGCTATTTATAGGCAGTGCACCCTTGTGACCGTTGGACAAAGATTTGAATCAAATCTGAAGGGTACAGTGCTGTCGAAATCCCATAGGTTGAGCTGTCATTTTCGTCCTTGGATTTGTCTTGTAGTCCTAGGTAGTTGTAGAACCACTACCTGACAATTGTCCTTTGTTACAGAGAAAGGACTAACGGTAAAGAATTTGAACTGCTAGACAAACCGACATTCCTTGCAGAAACTCCAAGTTAACTTAGAGTTAATTTGACAAGACATAACACATTCCTTTATGGTTGAAAAGGGAATGTTTGTCTAAGGAATAAATGACTTCTCTTGAATTCTTCAATAACTGATCTGCGGTTCCACCACGCATAGGAGCGGTTCCAAGGATGAACATGATGTGCGGTTTCATAAGAAACTAAAGCACGCAGTTTCATGATTTTGGTTCCATCAAGTTAGAATCTAAGGTTCCAAATAAGATTTGAAGAACGGTTTCATCAAAGCCACAGAATGCGGTTTGATGAAATACTTGCGGCTCCATACTGGCGGTCTGAAGATAGCACAAGTGCGGTTTTAATAACTAACTAAATACTCAGCCTAGACAAATAAAAATCTACAAATGGACTTGTCTAAAAATTGAAGTATAACTTCATTACAAGCGGTCCTAAAGTCCATAAAAAGACACGTGGCATGGATCAACCAAATTAAGTGGGTGTACTAACAATGAATCCTAATAATCTCCCCCTATTTGATTGATGCCATTACCACACTGTGATAATAACTAAACATTGTACTTGGTAAAAACATGTCCGAAATAAATTTTATGAAATTGCATGTCCCAAGTCAATGCACACACTATGCTAGATCATAGATTTCTAATCTATCAAAAATAAAAGGAAATGAAGAATAGATAGAAAAGAAATACAATCAGATGCATATAAAATGATATGATTTTAAAGTTCAGATATGCATGTTTAAACTGAATGTTTAAAACAAAATTCACTTAAAAAATATTTTCATGATGAATGTAATGCATGAGGTTTTAAAAGTGCAAGCATTGTTCCACAAACAAAGAGTTTGAATAAACAAAGTTTTGGAAACAGAATGCCTTGCAATCATTCTCATTATAATTCAATCATAAGGTTTTTGAACTTACAATGTACTTGAATTATAAAGAAATCTAGTCTATCTCATCACCAGCGGCAGGAGATCTTTCTTCTTCAGCATCCTCTACAACATTGTCCTGCGCGGCTTGAGCATCAAAACAGCATTTACGGTTGGAGCATCATTCCTTGAACAGGAGGCATGGGCGGTTTCAAACACAAAGTCAGCTGTACGAAGCCGAACCTCAGTTGGTTCATTAATTCTCTTATCAATAGCAGCGGCTTGTTTGAATAGATTGCCGGTTCTATGCAGGATGAGCTCAGAGGAATCAAAGGCATGCTTGGCCAGAATGTCGAGTTTTTCTTCAATGGAATCCATTCTGGTATCAAAGGCTTGCTGCTTCAAAGAATAATTCATGATTGGTTTTCATAAGCTCATGCAAGGCCAGTTGATTTTCCAAGACCATGTTCAGCTTCTCATCTAACTGCTGCTGCCTTGATCTATCATCAAGTCTTTCACTCATTCTCTCCCCCTTAATGGCATCAAGATCAGACTGAATAGTAAGGAGATGAGAATCAAACCGAATGGTAGAGGTTTGTTGATGAAACTGAAGGTTCCTAACAGTATCTATCAAATCGGCAGTTGTAACACGAAGTGGTAAAATAGGATAGGAAGGAGTTGAGGGTTGAGGTTCATCAGATGGAGTGTAATCTGGCATAGACTCATCATCATCATCAGAGATTGATATGGCATAATCGGATTGATGGGAAGAAGAAGGATGCATTTTAGCCTTGCCTTTTAAAAGAATATGGGCTTCTTTAAGAGATAAGCCCATTGAAACTCGAAGAGCGGTTTCTAACTCAATTGGGTCAAACTGAGTAAATGAAGGAACAGGAACAATAGCAGTTTGAGGAGGAGGAGAAGGAGGAAGGGGACAGAATGTTTGAAACTGATCTATAGTAAGGAATATGGAAGGATTGGGAACAAGAAACAGTGTATATAGATTGGGAATGCATAGACAGTTGAAATATAGAAAGAATTGGGAGGCAAAAGTGGGGTCATTCATAACCTGATATGCAAGTTCTGCAATAATCTGGTTTGCAGTGGCTTGAATGATTTGATATACAACTGCTTCCATGTCATGTTTAGGAAAAATGGCATAAGGGTTAGGGCGGCCAGCCTTGAGAAAACGATCTTCGGCTTTGGCGGCGGCACGAGCAATGGCCCAAGCCTTTCTTTCCTTTGAATTTTCAGTCTTAAACCGCTTCAGATAAGATGCCAGTTCTACGACACTCTTCCTTTTCTTTGTCTTCGGTTTAATGAAAGAAACCGAGGATTGAGGTGATAACTGAACCGACGGTTGAAATAGCGGTTGAATCGAACGAAGAGCTAAAGGTTGAACTGATGAAGATGTTTGAACCGAAGATGGAAAAACCGACGTTGCATCATAAGGTAAAACCAAAGATAAGGATGGAGAAGACTGAACCAGAGATGGAGTATGCTATTGTGAGTTAAAGTCCAATTTGCGCTTGAGTTTTGGAGGAGAGTCCTCAATTGACATTGGGTCAATTCCTGTTTTCCTCATCTCAGCCCTTTCTCTCAATTCCTTTGCAAATGATCCTTCAAGAGGTGAGTGATCCTTCTTGTCATGAGACTTACCGAAGTCCACTGCACCAGGTGGCTTGGACTGCCAATGCTCCACAAAATCATATTTCTTTATCAACTTCCTCTTCTTTTTCAGCGGTTGAACCTCAAGAACTTCTTCATCTTGCTCAGGTTCAATTATTGCCTCAGACATATCATTCTGCTCAGGCAAAACTGCAGCCTCAGACACTTCGGTCTGCGTAGGCTGAACCGCAGCCTCAGACACTCCGGTCTGCTCAGGCTCGGTTTGAGAAGAGGGTTTGAGGTTGGGAAAGGCTTTGAATATTTTAGCCAAATGTTCATATATGAATTGAACAGAAGGCGGTTTGGAAGGTGAAGGTTTAGGTGGAGATAAAGGGTCAGAGAAAAGAAAATCAGATAGAATTTTCTTTGGAGAAACTTTTGGAGGTGATAGATGAGTTTGGTTTGAATGGATTTGGCTTTGGCGGTTTTAAGGGCAAGAGCATCCATTGCAAACTTAAGAGATTTCTCCACATTCAGTTTTATTGGAGAGAGAGGTTTGATTTGAGGTTTTGGAATTAAAGGTTTGGAAGTAGTAGGTTTAGAAAGTGTGGGGGACAATCTGATAGGTGGAAATGAAGTTGAAGTAGAAGGGGGTTTGGATGGTAGTTTGACTGAAGGTTTGGGCATCGGTTTGGCTAGGTCATCCTTTGTGGTAACTTTGGGAATTTGAGTATATCCCTTCCTTTTTCTTTGAGCAGCGGTTTCCCTGGGTTGAGCCGCAGGTCTAGGCCTAGCTGCCGGCTCCCCCTCAACCGCTGGCTCCCCCTCAGCCGAAGCACTAGTTTGAGCCAAGTGACTTAACCCCATTCTGTTCAAGATTTCAGTTTGGTCTTCATTTCTCAACATCGTAGCATGGGCATGATTAGCTATGGCTCCAGCATACGGTTTGCCTGATTTATTGAGCTGAGCCTCAGGATAAGGGCCTTTTTCGGCTTCAGGCGGAGGGTCCTCATTCTAAACGGTTTGGGCAAATCTCCATCCAAACTTTGTTCTGAAAGCATCTAATTTGGACAAACCGAAGATGGTTTTCTCTAAGGGGTCCATCCAGTAATCCTTGTTGGTAGAAGAGAACTTGAATATCTCAGGTTCTTGGTGAAGAAACCGAGTAAGCAATCTGCAATGAGTTCTAATCTTGGACTTGTCAGTGGCTTTGTCAGCGGTATGGCGGTGCAGAGCATTTATCATCTCTTTCATCACAACCTTAGGCCAGTACAGAATCGTTCCCTTGTAAATAGCCACACAGTAGGCATATTGTTCTGAGGTAAAGTTGTTGTGGTTGCCATTCTTGCACATAACTGCTGAATCCACAAGGTCACACAATAAGGACATCACCTCTCCAAAATCCTTCTTGGAGGAATTCTTCGTTGAGAAGGAACTGACTCCAATCAATTCTAAGGTGGTGCTATTCAAGAGCTCCGGTTTGATGCTTAAAGCCCTAGAGTACTCAAGACCAGCCAGCATACCTATCTTCGTTGCGCTTAGAGCACATCCTTACCACAAACAGTGGACTTGATTGCATCTTCATACTTGACTTCTCCAGTCTCCAAGTCTCTAATCGGTTCTCCTCTCACATCTAATATAGTGGCATTGGTAGAGATCCCATTATCAAAGAATTCTGAACAAATGATAGGGACAAATTGAAGTTCATCCATGAGGAATAGTGGCAGGAGCTTTGAAGTAGTTAATAGTTGCAGTAGCTTCCTTCCAACCGCATCCTGTTTGAACTCGGCTTCAGTGATTCGAGAGCCTGGAACAAAGTTAGATGTATCCAATTTTTTTTTTTATCAAAGTTAGAAAAGATTTGATAAATCAAGGTTTGAAGCATCAATCAAACTGATCAGTTTGAGTGAAGCAGACCAAACCGTAACAATGTAATCCTAACAATGACATCATGCGGCACAAGTAAAATAAAAAGGGGTAAAAATGTAAAAAGAAAAAATAAGTGAACAGTAAAAAATAAAACGGATCAAAGAGGGAAGTTTTTGAAAAAGAGTTTGAATGCACGAAGAACACGAAGAACAGAGTATGAACATGCAAAAAAAAATCTTAACCAAAATATGAAAGAAGTATATCAAAACGACCACAAAGAGCAGATTCTAACAAAGTTCTAAATAATCAAGAACAAATAACAACATATGAACCCAGAATTTGCAAAAATACGCATGAACACCAAATAACCCAAAAATTGATTTTGCTCAAAATTGAACACAAAACAAAGTAATCAAACAGTATAGATATGCAAATGTGAACACAATCCAACCAAAAATCGAAGAAAAAGCATAAAAGGATCAAGGAAGATGAACAAGCTTTTTAAGCTTCAACAATGGCGGACAATAAGAATATACTGAGTTAGGGTTCAGAAATTCATACCATATCTGGCTTTGATGATTTTGCAGATGTGGAAGTAGAAGCAAGATCAATGACTTTCTTTGGTGCCATTTGAAAATTTGTTTAAGTAAGAAATTTTGAGAACACAGAGAGAGAGAGAGAGAGAGTACGGTGAACAGAGGAGAGAGAGAGAATTTTTGGCCAAATAGAGAAAGAAGGTAAAAGTTAAATTGAAAAATGATTTGTCTTTTATACTCAATTAACCACCTCAGGTAGTGGAGCGGCCATGACGGCTGTAGAAAGCTTAACCATCAGCGTACCTGTCGATTTGCATTTAATGCGGCAGAAATAATTGCACAAAGGTCCTTAAAGAATGAAATGACATAAAGTAGGGACAAAATTGCAATTATACATACCTGAGGAGTTTGAGTAAACCGACTTACCTTTTCCTCATTATCGGTTTTGATGAAACCGATATCCCTCAGATCTGTCTTCGGTTTCACTAGGTCAAACCAATGTACTATTTTCTTGGTACAGTTTGGAGTAAACCTAAATCAACCTTCTCGACTCTGCGGCTTGATTAGAATCTTCTGCCGAACCTTCATTGATGCGGTTCTAATGTTGATAGAACCCCAAGATATTTTTGCATTTTCTTAAAAGAGCCAAAATACTTAACAAAATTTTATTAGACCAAGAAATAAATAGACATGAAATACTTTTAAGTTAGTTCCAGCATACCCATTTCTCCTCGTAAATGAAAGAATATGTTCTTCTTTTCTACATGATCTTTGAGGAAATTATATCTTATATCAATGTGCTTGGTTTTTGAGTGCTGTACTGGATTGTTGGAGATAGATATTGCTGCAGTACTATCACTGTAGATAGGGCAATTCTTTTCAAATACTTCATAGTATTCTAGCTGCTGTTTCTTCCAGAGAATTTGAGAGCAACATCTTCCAGCCGCAATGTATTCAGCTTCAGCGGTTGAGACTGAAACCGAAGCCTGTTTCTTGCTGGACCTTGATACAAGCCGAGATCCAAGGAACTGACATGTACCACTAGTACTCTTTCTATCAATCTTACATGCTGCAAAGTCAGCATCTGAATAACCTAACAAATCAAATGAATATTCTTTGGAGTACCAAAGTTTAAGGTTAACAGAGCCACATAAATATCTAATAATACGTTTAACATCAATAAGATGAGATTCTCTAGGGTCAGCTTGAAATCTAGCACAAACACACACACTAAACATGATATCTGGCCTACTTGCAGTTAAGTAAAGAAGAGAGCCAATCATACCTTGGTAGAGTGTCTGATTCACTTTCTTACCTTGTTCATCTCGATCCAAACTGCAGGCCTTTTGCATTGGGGTATCTACTGGTTTAGCAGTTTCAAGCCCAAATTTCTTGATCAAGTCTTTGGTGTATTTGGCTTGGTTGATAAAGATTCCATCATGACATTGCTTTATTTGGAGTCCAAGAAAGAATGTCAACTCTCCTATCATACTCATCTCAAATTTACCTTTCATTAGCTTCTCAAACTTAACACACATAGTTTCATTAGTAGAACCGAAAATAATATCATCAACATATATTTGAACTAATAATGAATGACCTTTGTGTTTAGCAATAAATAAAGTTGTATCAATTTTACCTCGAGAGAAGCCTTGTTCAATAAGAAATTTAGATAGAGTGTCATACTGTAATAACCCGAACCTACCTTTTATATATATATCTTTTTTTTTAAAACTCCCGGTTATTATTTGGGCCGAACTTTAATAAAAATATTAGTTTGGTTGATTGGGTCAAAGTAGAAAGCCCAATTCTTTAACTAAAAAGATTAGGAGTCCTTTTTAATTTAGGGATTTGAGGAAACCCTTTATATAAATACTCTCTTATTAAACCCCTAGTATTATTCTACTCCACTGCAAAGAAAGAAAGAACGGAAAAAAAGAAAGGGAGGCGGCGACAGAGGGAGTTGCCGAGAGAGAGAGAGAGACCGGGAAAGAGAAGGAAGAAGAGAAGAGGAGAGGGAAGTGAAACAAGGTAAAAACCCACCCTCTACGTTTGATTCTCCGTTGTTATTTCAATCTAGTTATGTATGAAAGAAACGGAATTGGAACCCTAACCCTAAAGATGAACTAGGGTTTATAAAATTATGAAATTAGGGTTTTATCGATTTGGTTGATTGAAGGAGATGGTGCGTGTGTGTGTGCGTGTGATTTGTGCTGTGTATGTGTTTGTTTTGTATAATGTGTATGTGTGTGTGTGTGATATGTGCGTGTGTGTGTATGTGTTCTATACACTGTGTGTGTGTGTGTTGAAGGTGTTTTAGTGTGTGTGGGTGTATCAGAGAGGGGGTGTATCAGAGTGTGGGTGTACCAGTTGTAGGTGTACTCAGTAAATGTGTGCAGAAAGTGTGAAATCAGTGTGTGAAATTCATATAGTGAAATTGAAAGTTGGGAATTGATTAATAAAAACCCTAGGGGTGTTGTAGTCATTCTTAAGGTTATTGGTTAACTATGAAAGAGGTTATAGATGACTAAATCATGGGGTTAATCGAGTAAAAAGAAGTAAATTAGGACGGAAGTAAAATAGTATTTTCTTATGTCTAAGGCTAGACTATTTCATATTTGTAGATTGTACAATCGGAGTAAGCGAGCAAGTAAAACGCAAGGCTAAGGTAAGGGATTACGCTCTTAGTAGTATTTGATTTCAATCCTTTGTGTAGGATTCCCAATCTCTGTTTTGTTAAAGTAAACTATCTATGTGGCTAGATAGTATTTTAAAAAACTATTCCGTTCTGCGAATGTTACGTCCTTTGTTACCCACCCTATTGATATTGTTGTCGTTCAATGGGGTTATCATGTGTATGATTCGTATTGTGATTTTTGGTGTCTAAAGTGAAATGTACACCTCCTTTTTCAAAGTGATCAAGTAAAGTTTTGTAAAGTTAAGCTTTGTGTTATAAAGTTCTTTAAAGTGAAGTTTTGTAATAAGTAAAGTGACTTACAGTTATCCATAATCCGAAACGGATAAGTGGACCCCTTACAGTTATCCATAATCCCGAAACGGATAAGTGGACCCCTTTCAGTTATCCATAGTTCTAAGATGAACATGTGGACCCCTTTGCGTTGCTTGATGAAGTAGCGTATGTTATCATGATACACCGATTTTGGGTGCGGTCAATAGAAACCCGAGCCCTGGGTACAGCGCGTGCTTAATCCCTAAATGAAGTAAAGTAAAGTAAAGTAAAGTAAAGTAAAGTGAAGTAAAGTGTTTTGTGAAAAGTATGTTTTGGAAACTGACTTCCGTAGCCACATGTTTTCAAAGTGATGAGTCGTGTTGAGTATTGTTAAATGTTTCTTTTCAAACTGAGAGTTTGTTTGATCATTGAGTTATCCTTTCGTTGTGAATTCTTGTTACCGTTCCTTTCGGTTATCTCCTCTTAGTTCCCGAGAGGATTCCGTATGAACTTGCTGGGCATTGTTCGCTCATTCCTTTCATCCTCATTTTTTTCCAGCTTATAAGTAATGATACTAAAGGTCACAAGGAACCGTTGGCGTAGAAGCTACTTTTGGTTAAAGTTAGTTAGTAGTTATATGTTTCCGTTAAGTTAAGTAAGTTGAACGTTATTTTTTTTTCCGTTGGTTACCCTTCTGAGCTAGTGACTTGTACTAGCCGTTATGGGTTTGATTGTTAGTTAAAGTTTGAATTGTGGTTATTTGTAGCCGTTGGGCATTTTGATTTAAGGATTTATTCAAGTTAATGATTATTTAATAGTTGTAGAAAGTTGGGGTGTTACAGTTGGTATCAGAGCCCCGGTTTAGGATTACTTGGGAGACTCAGACTTAGAAGTTAAGACTATTGGGAGAAGTAGTACTTAACGATGTTGGGCTTTAGAAATCTGATAAGAACAAAGTATTTTTGGGAAGCACTAATTGAGAAAACCTACTATTTAGGGAAACTTTCCATTTTGGGAAACTTTCTAAGTTTGGAAACTTTCCTTTTATAGAATCTTGCTATTTTAGGAAATAACCTAAGATATGATTTCCTCAAGGAATGTAGAGGAATGTAAGTGAACACTTTGGGAGTGATACTTGAAGGGTTACACTAGAACGTTATTTTTTAAGTTGCTTATGCAATTGATGATAATAGTCATATACCTTTGAGTTATATGGTATTGATAATGGTTATATCCTAATTGTAAGTTAATGACGGACTTAGAAGAAACCAGAAGATGAAACTGAGTCAAAGAACAATTAAGAAAAGAGTAATTCAGAGATATGCACTCAAGATTCAAAAGTTAACTGAAGACTTAGAAGCTGAAAAGACCAGAGTAAGCTTTACACTAGAGGAGCGGATTCAAGATAGAAAAGCATTACTAGACACTTCAAAGAACTGGAAGAAGTAAAGGAGACCATGAATCAAAGTGAGAAGTACTATCATGAAACCAGAGAAGAAGCTCACCAATGGTTTTATGAATTGAAAGATTTGAAGAAAACTAGAACTAGAGAATTGGAACCGACAACACTCATAGGTAATGAAGCGCCAAATGAGGAGAATTGGTAGCTAAAGAGGAAGTCGAGGATGTAGGAATTAACCTTGGGGACAAGGAAGTTACCCCAATCATTACTGATGATGATGAAGAACTGGAACAAGAGATGGCACCGGTTCGTAGGCCCAGAGGTAGGCCAAGAGGTTCTAAGGGAGTTCCAAGGGTGCCAAGTGGAAGGCCTAGGGGAAAGCCTAGGAAGGTGTTCCATGATTGAAAAGTGGGACATAGAGCTTATTCTTATTTATAGTATTGATAGTTAGTTCTAGTTTAGAGAAAAATACTAGAATTTGTTTTGTTAACTTTTATTCCAAGAAGATCCTCGTAGTAAAAGTTATGATTCTTTAAGCAAATAGCTTTGTTAATTCTCTTTTAAGTTTTATGACGGGTGAGCTATTTAGAATAAAGAAGTACTGGTCAAGTGAAAAGACCATGAGTATTAATTGGCTTATTGAAACGGCCAAAGTGAAATTAGTTTTGGTCTAGTGAAATGATCTAAACAAGAATAAAGTGACCTATTGAAACGTTCAAGTGCAAAAGTAAATGGCTTATTGAAACGTCCAAGTCTGAATGAAAGTAGGTCTAGTGAATCGGCCTGATAGTAAGTAAAGTCTAGTGAAATGTCTTCGCTAAGTAGAGTTGGTCTATTGAAACGACCAGAGATTTAGTAAACCGATCGTTTGTAAAAGTTACGTCCTTTGGGGACGGCCTATTTATGTGAAATATTAAGCATAGTAGCAATGCTTGTGTTGGCATGAGCAATAGTGTTAAATGTGAGAGTTAACCTGGATTAGGTAAGATTGGTCTAGTAAAGTTGACTAATGAAGATAGTGACGGTTTATTGAAGCGACCAGTGGTCTAGTGAATGACCTATAAATTGAATGTTAGTCTGTGGAGACGATCTATAGTATGAGAGTACGTGAAAACGTTTCGTATTCATGATACTAATGATAGTATCATATTATCCGGCAAGTGTTCGAAACGCCAGAGTGTCTGAGTTTATGATGCTAACTCAAGGAAGTACGAAGGTGGACGACTATGGTGCTAGATTCACCGATTTGTTAGAATTTGCCCATTGATCTTCGATGATGAAGAGCAGAAAGCCCGAAAGTTTGAATATGGTTTGAACGACCGAATCAGATACAGAATTAATCCGTTAATGCTATCAACCTATGATCAAGCGTTGGATAGGACAAGGATAGTGGAGGAAGAAGCAGATAGTTATCGCAGTAAGCGAGAAGATAAGAAAAAAATCAACTGAGAAGGAGTCGACTGGATCTAAGGGAAGTTAGAACCGCGATGGGAATAGCAATAAGCGGAAGGCTACTGAGGATCGTGAAAAGGACAGTACTGCTAGTAAGTACCCGAGTAAAGGCTATGGAAACCTTAAAGATGGCAAGAAGAGTGACGCTAAAGGGCAAGGTTCTGATGAGAAATGCCAAGTCTGTGACGGAAGACACAAGACTGTTGAATGTTGCACATTCTATGATAAGTGCTTGCTTAGCTAAGAAAAGGAATTTGATTTCTGAGGTGTTAGAGAGTTATTTGGTAGTAGATACCTTAGCTATAGATTTGATCCCTAATACGACGGTCTATAGAAATTGTCCCTTGGTATTGGGTGGAAAAGAATCTGAGGTTGATCTCATTAGCTTCGAGATTAAAGAATTTGATGTAGTCTTAAGAATGGACTGGTTAGCTGCATATCATGCCCTTGTAGATTGCTGTAAGAAGGAAGTTCATTTCAAATTGCTATCCGGAGAAGAGTGTTGTTTTTAGGGGCACAAAAACCTAGAACCCGATCGAACCTTATATCGGTGATGAAAGCTCGTAAACTATTAAGGAAAGGGTGTGAAGGAGTTCTGGCATACGTGAGTACTACGTACCAGAAAGAAGTAACGATAGAGTCACTTCTTGTTATTAGAGATTTCAAGGATGTGTTTCCAGAGGACTTGCCAGGAATACCGCCTGAAAGAGAAGTCGAATTTTCCATCATTAGGTACCGGAGACTACACCAATATCGGAGGCACCATATATCATAGCTCCGTCAGAATTGAAGGAATTGAAGGAGCAATTGCAAGAAGTTATTGGATAAAGGTTTTATTAGACCGAGTGTGTTGCCGTGGGGTGCACCGATATTGTTTATAAAGAAGAAGGATGGGTCGATGAGGTTGTGTATCGACTATCGTGAATCAAACTGTGTAACGGTAAGGAACCAATACTCGTTGCCTAGAATAGACGATTAGTTTGACCAGTTTTAGGGGAGCGTGCTACTTTTGGAAGATAGAATTGAGGTCTCATTATCATCAGATAAGAGTGGTGAAGGAGGACGACATAGCTAAGACGGCCTTTAGAACAAGGTATGGCCATTATGAGTTTGTAGTGATGCCGTTTGGGTTGACTAACACACCGGCAGCGTTCATGGAGCTTATGAAAAGAATATTTCAAGAGTTCTTAGACCAGTGTGTAATTGTATTCATTGATGACATTTTTGTGTACTCTAAGTCAAAAGAGGAGCATGAAGAACATTTGAAATTAGTGTTGCAGATTCTGAGAGAGCAAAAGTTATATGCCAAGTTTAAGAAGTGTGAGTTCTGGCTTGAGGAAGTGGCATTCTTGGGGCATGTGGTGTCTAAGAATGGGGTGGCTGTTGACCCTGCGAAAATCGAGGCTATAGTGAATTGGGAGAGACCAACTTCTGTTAGCAAAATAAGGAGCTTCTTGGGTTTAGCAGGTTATTACCGAAGGTTCGTGGAAGGATTTTTGAAGTTATCGCTACCATTGACTAAGTTAACCACGAAAGGGACAAAGTTTGTATGGTCGGACGAATGCGAGAAGAACTTTCAAGAATTGAAAAGGCGATTGGTGTCTGCGCATGTTCTTACTGTACCAACAAACAAGGATGGTTTTGTGATTTATAGTGATGCTTCTTTGAAAGGTTTGGGTTGTGTGTTGATGCAAAATGACAAGGTGATAGCTTATGCATCTAGGCAACTCAAGAACCATGAGAAGAACTATCCTACCCATGATTTAGAGTTAGCAGCCGTGGTGTTTGCATTGAAAATTTGGAGACATTATTTGTATGGGGTGCCATGTGAGATTTATACCGACCATAAGAGTCTTAAGTATATTTTCACTCAGAAAGAGTTGAATATGAGGCAGAGAAGATGGCTGGAATTACTTAAGGATCACGATTGCAAAGTTCTGTATCATCCTGGAAAAGCCAATAAAGTGGCAGATGCGTTAAGTAGAAAGAACCATGGATCATTAGCGGCTATGATTTCTAAGGGGGTAAGTAATTTGGGAAATAGTGAAATGGTGAAACTAGAAGTTAGGGTTAAAGGTTATTTGGCTCAGATGAGTGTTCAACCAACATTGTTGGTGAGAATCAAGGAAGCTCAGAATGTGGATGAGGAGTTAACAGTAATCCACAAGACCATAAGTAAAAAGGGAATGGTAGATTTCCGTGTGGGTGATGACGGGATTATGAGGTATCAATCGAGGATTTGGGTGCCTAATGATAGAAGTATTAAGAGTGAAATTCTTGAGGAAGCTCACTGTTCAAGATTTTCGATTCATCCTGGGAGTACTAAGATGTACAGATATTTAAAGGAATCATTTTGGTGGAACAATATGAAGAGTGAGGTAGCAGAATTCGTGTCTAAGTGTTTAGTATGTCAGCAAGTGAAAGTGAACACCAGAAACCCGCGGGATTACTACAATCGCTACCTATTCTAGAGTGGAAGCGGGAGCACATCACTATGGATTTGGTGATTGGACTTCCTAGGAAAGTGAAGGGTCATAATGCAATTTGGGTTATAGTTGATAGGCTCACTAAATCGGATCACTTTCAAGCAATCAAGGTGAGTGATTCGTTGGACAAGTTAGCTAAGTTATACGTGGATGAGATCGTGAGGTTACATGGGGTACCGGTCTTTATAGTGTCTGACCGAGATGCGAGATTCACATCAAATTTCTGGAAGAGTTTACAGAAAGCGTTGACGACGGAATTAACTATAACTACAGCGTTCCATCCTCAGACAGACGGACAGTTGGAAAGGATGACTCAGACTCTTGAAGACATACTGAGAGCAACATCGTTGGATTGGCAAGGAGCGTGGGATGATCATTTACCACTAGTGGAGTTTGCCTACAACAACAGTTACCACTATAGTATTGGAATGGTGCCGTATGAAGCTCTGTACGGGCGGAAATGTAGATCACCTGCGTGTTGGGACGAAGTAGGTGAGAGGAAGTTAACTGGACCTGAGATTGTTCTAGTAACGGCGGATAAAGTTCAACAGATTCGCAAGTGGTTATTAACTACGCAGAATAGGCAGAAATCGTATTCAGATAATCGAAGGCGCGATCTGGAGTTCCAAGTAGGAGATCACGTATTCTTGAAGATCTCACCGACAAAAGGAGTCATGCAATTTGGGATTCGTGGGAAGTTAAGTCCGAGATATGTGGGACCGTTTGAGATTCTAGAGCGAATAGGAGCGGTAGCCTATAAGTTGGCACTACCTCCTGTGCTGGCTGGTGTGCACAATGGGTTTCACGTATCGATGTTGAGACTTGAGTTATGATGAGAAGCCAGTAAAGATTATAGATCGTAAGGAACAAATTTTGCGTAAGCGAGTTATACCGTACGTAAAAGTGCAGTGGAGCAATCACACGGAAAGAGAAGCCACGTGGGAGCTCGAAAGTGAAATACGCGATATGTATCCCGCTTTGTTCGAAGATTAAGGTACGTTTAGTTTGGAGGACCAAACTCTTTTAAGGGGGTAAGAATGTAATAACCCGAACCTACCTTTTATATATATATATATCTTCTTTTTTTTAAAACTCCCGGTTATTATTTGGGCCGAACTTTAATAAAAAGATTAGTTTGGTTGATTGGGTCAAAGTAGAAAGCCCAATTCTTTAACTAAAAAGATTAGGAGTCCTTTTTAATTTAGGGATTTGAGGAAACCCTTTATATAAATACTCTCTTATTAAACCCCTAGTATTATTCTACTCCACCGCAAAGAAAGAAAGAACGGAAGAAAAGAAAGGGAGGCGGCGACAGAGGGAGTTGCCGAGAGAGAGAGAGAGAGACCGGGAAAGAGAAGGAAGAAGAGAAGAGGAGAGGGAAGCAAAACAAGGTAAAAACCCACCCTATACGTTTGGTTCTCCGTTGTTATTTCAATCTAGTTATGTATAAAAGAAACGGAATTGGAACCCTAACCCTAAAGATGAACTAGGGTTTATAAAAATTATGAAATTAGGGTTTTATCGACTTGGTTGATTGAAGGAGATGGTGCGTGTGTGTGTGCGTGTGATTTGTGCTGTGTATGTGTTTGTTTTGTATACTGTGTATGTGTGTGTGTGTGATATGTGCGTGTGTGTGTACGTGTTCTATACACTGTGTGTGTGTGTTGAAGGTGTTTTAGTGTGTGTGGGTGTATCAGAGAGGGAGTGTATCAGAGTGTGGGTGTACCAGTTTGTAGGTGTACTCAGTAAATGTGTGCAGAAAGTGTGAAATCAGTGTGTGAAATTCATATAGTGAAATTGAAAGTTGGGAATTGATTAATAAAAACCCTAGGGGTGTTGTAGTCATTCTTAAGGTTATTGGTTAACTATGAAAGAGGTTATAGATGACTAAATCATGGGGTTAATCGAGTAAAAAGAAGTAAATTGGGACGGAAGTAAAATAGCATTTTCTTATGTCTAAGGCTAGACTATTTCATATTTGTTGATTGTACAATCGGAGTAAGCGAGCAAGTAAAACGCAAGTCTAAGGTAAGGGATTACGCTCTTAGTAGTATTTTATTTCAATCCTTTGTGTAGGATTCCCAATCTCTGTTTTCTTAAAGTAAACTATCTATGTGGCTAGATAGTATTTTAAAAACTATTCTGTTCTGCGAATGTTACCGTCCTTTGTTACCCACCCTATTGATATTGTTGTCGTTCAATGGGGTTATCATGTGTATGATTCGTATTGTGATTTTTGGTGTCTAAAGTGAAATGTACACCTCCTTTTTCAAAGTGATCAAGTAAAGTTTTGTAAAGTTAAGCTTTGTGTTATAAAGTTCTTTAAAGTGAAGTTTTGTAATAAGTAAAGTGACTTACAGTTATCCATAATCCCGAAACGGATAAGTGGACCCCTTACAGTTATCCATAATCCCGAAACGGATAAGTGGACCCCTTTCAGTTATCCATAGTTCTAAGATGAACATGTGGACCCCTTTGCGTTGCTTGATGAAGTAGCGTATGTTATCATGATACACCGATTTTGGGTGCGGTCAGTAGAAACCCGAGCCCTGGGTACAGCGCGTGCTTAATCCCTAAATGAAGTAAAGTAAAGTAAAGTAAAGTAAAGTAAAGTAAAGTAAAGTAAAGTAAAGTAAAGTAAAGTAAAGTAAAGTGAAGTAAAGTGTTTTGTGAAAAGTATATTTTGGAAAGTGACTTCCGTAGCCACATGTTTTCAAAGTGATGAGCCGTGTTGAGTATTGTTAAATGTTTCTTTTCAAATTGAGAGTTTGTTTGATCATTGAGTTATCCTTTCGTTGTGAATTCTTGTTACCGTTCCTTTCGGTTATCTCCTCTTAGTACCCGAGAGGATTCCGTATGAACTTGTTGGGCATTGTTCGCTCATTCCTTTCATCCTCATTTTTTCCAGGTTATAAGTAAAGATACTAAAGGTCACAAGGAACCGTTGGCGTAGAAGCTACTTTTGGTTAAAGTTAGTTAGTAGTTATATGTTTCCGTTAAGTTAAGTAAGTTGAACGTTATTTTTTTTCCGTTGGTTACCCTTCTGAGCTAGTGACTTGTACTAGCCGTTATGGGTTTGATTGTTAGTTAAAGTTTGAATTGTGGTTATTTGTAGCCGTTGGGCATTCTGATTTAAGGATTTATTCAAGTTAATGATTATTTAATAGTTGTGGAAAGTTGGGGTGTTACACATACTATGCTCTTGGTGCTTGTTTGAGTCCATACAAGGCCTTCTTGAGTTTGAAGACATGATGAGGTAATTTGTTGTCTTCAAATCCTGGCGGTTGGGCTACATAGACTTCTTCTTGTAGTTCACTATTCAGAAATGCACTCTTCACATCCATTTGATATAACTTGAATTACTTGAAGGAGACATATTCTAGGAACAACCTTATGGCTTCAAGTCTGGCTACAGGAGCAAAGGTTTCATCATAATCGATCCCTTCTTCTTGCCTATAACCTTGAGCAACCAACCTCGCTTTGTTTCTTGTTATAGTACCATTTTCATCCATCTTGTTTCTGTATATCTATTTAGTTCTAATTACAGTGTGATCTCTGGGTCTTGGAATTAGAGTCCAAACTTTGCATCTTTCAAACTGATTAAGCTCTTCTTGCATTGTAGTTACCCAACTAGGATCACTTAGAGCTTCATCTACCTTCTTCGGTTCCATCTGAGATAACAGCGCGGTTGTGAACAAACTGTAGTTATCTCTATGAGTTAAGCTTCCTCTTATTTGAACATCAGAACTGATAGGACCTATATCATTAGTAGTTGGATGGTCACTATGCTCATTGATTTCTGGAGAGAGGTCTTCATGAACCATAATTTCTTGAAGATTTTCTAGAGGAGGCTCTTCTTGATAATCATTGAAATCTTCATTGAAGGTGGTGATTGGAACTGGATCAACGGTTTGAATTAGATCAGAAGATAGCGGTTCAGCAGCAACACCACTTACGGTTTGACCGGATGCGGCTGGAGAACCTGATGGAGCGGTTTGCGTAGGTTGGTCATCAGCGGCTGTATGATTAGGGTAGGATGTACCTGTCTCAAAACCACTAAAATCAGCAGCAATATTTGGAGCCATATGTGGCTCAAGAAGATCATGTTCATCGAATGTAACATGGACTGACTCTACAATTTTTAATAAAGTCTTATTGAAACAACGAAAAGCTTTATAGTGTTTTGAATAACCAACAAAAATACCTTCGTCGACCTTAGCATCAAATTTACCTCGATGCTCTCTGCCATTGTACAAGATGTAGCACTTGCATCCAAATATTTTAAAGAAGGCAATGTTAGGTGATCTGCCTCTCCACAATTCATATGAAGTTCTGTTGTGGACTTTGATGATGAGGGAGCGGTTCTGGGTGAAACAAGCTGTATTGACTGCTTCGGCCCAGAAGTACTTGGGAAGCTTGGCTTCTACAATCATGCTCTTCCCAGCTTCAATCAAAGTCCTGTTCTTTCTTTCTGCAACTTCATTTTGTTATGGGACCCCAGTGGCAGAGAAGTTGTGATCAATTCCATGATCATCACAATATTGGGCAAAACCATTGTTTGTAAATTCAATTCCATTATCTGAACGTACGGCAACGATGTCATCCAATTTCTGAGTTTGGAGCTGTCTAAAGAGAGCGGTTACGATGCCATAAGTATCATCTTTAGAGGCCATCATTTCCACCGATGTGTATCTTTAATAATCATCAACAACCACCAAGGTATAGTGGTTTCCTCCTATACTGGCGGTTGGGACAAGTCCAAATAGATCCATGTGAAGCATTTGTAAGCAGCGGTTCGTTGAAGGAGCGGTTTTGCTGGGGAATGACTGTTTGGGCTACTTACCAAGTTGGCATGCTTTACATTTCTTATCATGATGGTCATCCACTTTGGGTAGTCCTTTAACAAGACCGTCCCTTTGCAGTTTTGCTAGATATTTGAAGTTCAAGTGGCTGAGCCGCTTATGCCATAACCAGCTGCTTTCACTAATATTTTTTTGCTACAAAACAGAGGTCAGCAATAGAAACAATATTACTCAAATCAATCATATATACATCACCTGTTCTGTTGCCAGTCAGTAGTGTAACTCCAGAAGTTGAATCTTTAATGAAACAATTTGTTGAGGTGAAGCTGCAATTCATTCTTTTGTCACAGAACTGAGATATGGAGAGAAGGTTGTGCTTGAGTCCTACTAGTGACACATTTTCAATAGTCACTTTTCCTCGTTTGATTGCTCCATATCCTACTGTTTCTCTTTTCTTGTTATTACCAAACACTACCGGGGGGGCTTTCATTGAAATGGTATCACAAAGAAGTTCATTATCTCCGGTCATGTGTCATGAGCAACCACTATCCAAGTACCAAAGATCCTTCTTCTTCTTTACGGCACCAGCCATAAAGAATAAAATCTAGTCATCATAGCTTTGGTCTACATGGACCTCAGGAGAGCGGTTTGGTGTTGTAGGAGCTTTGCTTGTTCTAGCCTCGGGAGTTCTTGGTGAAACTGACTTCATCTGTTGATTTGGCAGTGGAAGTCTTTCATCAATTTCAACTCTTTCTTCAAATCCATGAGGCAGAGATTAGCAATTTCATCTTCATCATCACTGTCATCTGAATTTGATCCCATCCATGTCAGCGGTTGATCCCCTTGGTCAGCTAACAATCCTCTTCTCTTGACAAACTTCTTGTTTAATGGTTTCTTTGCTGATGCAGCTTCATAGCGTGGTTTGGGACAACTTGAAGCGAAGTGACCTGGCTGTCTATAGTTATAACAGACCAGGTCATCCATTTTCTTAGGATCTGTGGTTTTGTTGAATCTGGTTGGAGGGACAAACTTTGCAGGTCCTTTGGGGGATGGAAATTGAGATCTATTATTCTTCCTGAACTTGGTGTAATTTTTCACATATAGAGCAAATTCTTCATCATCCATGTCATCAAAATCAACTTGACTAGAGCATGAAGATTGAGATGCTACACTCTGAGAATAAGAACTTTAAGGAGGAGTGCAGGATTGATGAGACTGCTGATAAGATTGATGAGGTTGAGGATATGGTTGATGTGATTGAGAATAGGATTGATGAGACTGCTGGTAATACTCAGGAGGTGAGGTTTGAGGATTGTAACTAGGAACATTTTGATCAAGAGGAGCGGTTTGCAAGTGGAGGTGAGGAGCGGCTTGATGATGGTCTGGATTGTAAACTGGAGATGAGGTATTGTTGAATGCGGCTAGAGAGATGGTCTTAAATATGATTTCGGTTTCATGGACCTCTTTAAGCTTGAATTCAAAAACCTTCAGCATGGCATACAAGTGTCGAAGATCAAGAGCTTCCAAGTCTTTGTTGTCTTCAATGTTAGTAGTTTTGATCAGCCATTTACTACCAATTGCTTGCATGAATCTCATGTTCAAATTTGTATTAGAATAGACATGTCCAAGAGGAAAAAAAACATTAACAATATCAATAAATCTCTCATAGCATTGTCTAATAGATTCCTTAGGATCTTTAACAAATTAGTCAAAGAGCCTTCTCTGTTGATAGAGGCGGTTCTTCTTGGTATCTGAATCTCCTTCCAGAAAGTCAACTATAGCATCCCAGGTTGTCTTTGCATTTTTGTAATTTAGCACTTTTGAATGAGTCCTCAGTTCTATAGCTGATACAAGCATGGACATAGCTCTTCCATCGAAGTCCACATTGTTGCGGTATGCTTCAGTCCACTCACTTTCCAACTTCTTGATTTCAGCTTCTTCTCCTGCGGTTCCTGCACGAGGGTTAGCTTTCATAGGGACATATGGTCCTTCAGTAACCGAGGTCCACAGTCTAGGATCACATGAAATCATGTGTTTCATCATCCTATCTTTCCAAAAGATAAAACTATCTTCATCCAGAATCGGCAAATGATTCGAATTGGATGTTTGCATCATATGGGTGTTTGAGTTTTCCATTGGATCAGCACCCAAGTGGTTAAGCTTGTAAAAACAAGTTTTGGTGGATATGCTCTGATACCACTTGTTGGTCCCAGAGGGCAACAAGGGTATAGAACCGCTAGAGGGGGAGTGAATAGTGGTCCAAACTTTTTCGTAAAATACCCTTGAAAATCAACCGAGTACTTATCAGTTTGACAACTGCAGTTTAAAGCACTTAAACCAACTGATAAAATGCACAGCGGAGTTTTAGCAGTTTGGCCAAACGAATAGTTAAAGAGTGGGGCGGTTTGACTCGGGTTGAAAACACTATGATGCAACCGATAAGTTCAACTTAAAGATCAAAGAAAAACACAATTCACTTTTCAAGTCATTTCGTATGAGTAGCAAGTTAAAGACCACAAACAGAAAAGTAAATGACAATACAGAAAAGTAAAGATCAAACACACAATTTGAAGAGGTTCGTTCTTGAATGAACTACGTCCTCTACCTAGATGGTTAGTCTAGGATTTTCTAATAGCTATAAGACTTGTATTAATTTAGAGGAGGTTTTACAAGATGAATCTAAACTCTAAACAATCAATCTAACCTATAAAGCTATTATAACAACCGGTGTATTCGAAGTATATAATCTATGTGATCATATACATCGGGTGTGTGTGTGGAAAGAAATCAAATGCTCTAAGTATCTAAATGATGGTTTGAGCAAATGAAGAACTTTATGTGTAAAGGCTGAGTATGGAATGGTTGTTAGGCTAGAAGCTTGATGAAGAAATATGGGTTTGCTAAGGAGATGGTTGAAGGTATGAATATCTGGGTTTAAATCTTCAAAGCAAACTTGAACACTTGGGAATAATCTCTTGAAGCTCAGCAACCTTCATTGTTGAGAAATGAAGGTTATTTATAGGCAGTGCACCCTTGTGACCGTTGGACAAAGATTTGAATCAAATCTGAAGGGTACAGTGCTGTCGAAATCCCATAGGTTGAGCTGTCATTTTCGTCCTTGGATTTGTCTTGAAGTCCTAGGTAGTTGTAGCACCACTACCTGACAATTGTCCTTTGTTACAGAGAAAGGACTAACGGTAAAGAATTTGAACTGCTAGACAAACCGACATTCCTTGCAGAAACTCCAAGTTAACTTAGAGTTAATTTGACAAGACATAACACATTCCTTTATGGTTGAAAAGGGATTGTTTGTCTAAGGAATAAATGACTTCTCTTGAATTCTTCAATAACTGATCTGCGGTTCCACCACGCATAGGAGCGGTTCCAAGAATGAACTTGATGTGCGGTTTCATAAGAAACTGAAGCACGCGGTTTCATGATTGTGGTTCTATCAAGTTAGCATCTAAGGTTCCAAATAAGATTTAAAGAACGGTTTCATCAAAGCCACAGAATGCGGTTTGATGAAATACTTGCGGCTCCATGCTGGCGGTTTGAAGATAGCACAAGTGCGGTTTTAATAACTAAACCGCTAGGTTAACCAAACTAAATACTCAGCCTAGACAAATAAAAATCTAGAAATGGACTTGTCTAAAAATTGAAGTATAACTTTATTACAAGCGGTCCTAAAGTCCATAAAAAGACACGTGGCATGGATCAATCAAATTAAGTGGGTGTATTAACAATGAATCCTAACACTTTCCGTAAGATTTTTTTTTTTCTTGAACACAAACAAAATATTTCATCCATCCCATTAAAATTGCACTTTTATAACTAAATGTGTCCTACTAAAAGTTACACTTTTCAAAGTAGTAATTTTTAAAAAATACTTCTTTATTAAACACAATGCGACTTAACACAATGCGGGGTAGTTTTACTTTTCAAAATGTGATATTAAGTTATTAATTCAGTTTATCGTTTTCCATGATTTAGATATTTATAGTGATACTGCAAATAATTGTGTATTGTCTGCGCTGTTACCGAGGACATAAAAGCGACTTAACACAATGCAAGGTACTTTTACTTTTCAAAATGTTAGTGGCTTAAATGTCACATATGGTCAACTAAGTTAAACTTTGACCAATTTTTAATGCAAAATTATTTATCTTCATTAAAATTCAAAAATAGTTACGAATAGTGTTTCTATTGATGTATCAATAACCATTTTCAAAATTGTATAAAAACTCTTAGATTTTCATAACTTTTTGGTCAATGTTTAACTTAGTTGACCACATGTGACATTTATTTTGGGATAGAGGGAGTATTTAGAAACAAAGTTATTGTCCAAAAAGACATTCATTTGGGAAAAAAAATTCTTGAAAATGGACATCCATATAGGGATAGAGTGAGTATTATCTTTAAGTAATTGTTCCTCTTTTTCTTCTTTTTAAGTACTCTACTAGAACATGAATTCTGTTTCACGATTCTTCTGTTCAATTTTTTGTTTGGTAATAACAGAAAGTTGGTTGATAGAAGTGGCTTGAATGAAGATATCTCAAATCATCATTGGTGAGCTATTATGTTTTCAGTGTGGTAGATCTTTTGTTAACAATTATGTGTCTTAGGTGAATGATGTTTATTTTTTTGTACTATAGTTACATCTATGCTATTTTTTGTATGAAAAGAATCATACTCCATATAACATAAAAGAACGAACGAAAATAAGAGGTGCATAATTACAGTCCCTACATTTTACGATTCGCTGGTTGTTGAGAGTTGTTGAAATCATTTCACTGTGTGTGTGTGTGAGAGAGAGAGAGAGAAACAGAGAAAAGCATCATATTTTAGATCATATACCTGTAATATCTGTTGCTTCTGTTCTCTTACTCGCCATATTGGAATATACCCGAAGTCAAGGCAAAATCCGATCAAGCTTCAAAAAAATCGAAATATTGATGTGGGTGGTGGTTGCTCCAAGCATACTGGAGGTTCAAGACCTGCGATTGTGCACATGAAAAAATTGGTACGTCTTATACAGTTTTTTTTATTATTATTATTAGTAAATTATTTGTTTTTGTTTACATTGGTTAATAACAAGGTATATATATATTACTTTTTGAAGGAGGAGTATGAGAAGAAAATTGAAGAAGAATCCCGTAAAAGAGATTTGACTACCGCTGATCAAAATGATATTTATTTGGAAATTGTCGGGGGAGTTAAGAAGCAACGTATCTATGGTATTGGTTCATTGAGCGAGACTTGTGTGAGTGATGGCCGGTCTAGCGCCTCTTGTTCTTTTGGGATTGGTACTAAAGAGGTTGAGTGCGTAAGAAAATTGGAGAACGAGTTAGCGGATAAGAAAGCTAAGGTTGTTGAGTTGGAACATAAAATGGATCAAGAGAGAGTAGAACGGGAAAAAGTGGAACAAAGATTGGATCAAGAGAAAGTAGAACGGAAAAAAAATGCAGGAACAACTTAATCGCTTGATCGAGCGGGTTGATGGTAGGCATCCGTCTATGTAGTTTTTTAAGGTTGAATATTATGTTATCTTTTGAACTAACTGTTTATGGATAGTACGTCCCTTTGAGAACAAGATGTTAACTTTGTTTTATTTGAACAAAATGGTATTCTACGTTTTTATACCAATGACTACATGTTATTTTGATATCAACTTGTATTTGGTGCATGTTTTTTATATATGGGCATTGAAACTGGAGGAAAATCCTGAAAAATGGGACGGGCTCTAATTTTTTTTTCCAGCTTTAGCGACGGAATTTCCGTCGGTAATAAAATAGCACGTGATTGTTGATCATATTTTAGCGACAGATCATCCATCGTAAATGTCGTCACTACATTTGGTCGACTGGACCTCAAATCAAATCTAACGACGAATACTTCTGTCGTTACAGACGTCGCTACAGCACTATGTTGGTCGTCGTTGTGATCAAAACAATGATGGAATTAATAGACATACAGACGGAATAGGTTGTCGTTAATTAGTGACGGAAAATATAAATCCGTCATTAAACTTTACCGACGAGTGTTTTAACGACGGATTTTATCCGTTGGTAATCCGTCGGTAAATGCACTTAGCGACGGAAACTTAACCTTTAGCGACGGATTTTTCTGTCGCTAAAATGTGATTTTCTTGTAGTGTCCGCATCAACTAGCCCACACTAGCAGTCATCAATTATGAAGAATATAATTCAACACATGAAATAATATTATGAAAGAACAAAATAACACAAGATTTGTTCACCCGGTCACCATCACATGCCTACATCCGGAGGCCCCAGGCCAGGATGTCACAATAATAATATGTCGATTGTTATAATTTACACACACTCATACAGATCTAGTATGGCTACTCTCCAATAACAATCTTACCACATATATTATCTATCCCCCAAGAATACACAAACAACACGGTCATGGCCGGGTTGTAGGATCGCCCCCCATGGCTCTCCTAGGACCCCGGCCCCCTCCTAGATACTATTTTGTGCTCTCTCTTGATATCCTAACTTTCTCCTACACAAAGTAAGTACCGCATATTATGGTGGTAGTCACAATATATTTATAGGGATACAAAACCTAAACCTAGTCTAAAACCAATTACCCGGAGTAATAGAGACGGAAGGAGTATTATTGTAATTAGGAAATTAATATCCTTAAGGATACTTAAATCCTAAAGAAATTAGTATTCCTTTTACGCAATGCTCCTATCCACGCCAAAAGTCAACTACCCATGAAAAGATTTCACACCAAGACTATTCTCATGGCCCAGCTGCAGCACGCTAAATTTGCTGAGATCCGGTCGGGTAGCACCATGGGTCCCCACGGATCTGCTTGTCCTTCGCTCCGTCCTGGTTTCGACTCATCGCTCCTTTATGGTTTTGACCCTCTTCCTCGGTTTTGACTCAATTCCCAACACTCACGTGTGATCCGGAGAAAAGGCCGAGGGTTGAACACGTGGACTTTGTAGAAGATATGATATAGTAAGCCTTGTAGAAGAGATGACACAAGTAGAAGAGCGAGAGAGTGGCCTGACGGAGTCTAGATACACCCGTTCTGATATCATCTTAAAATTTAGAATGGGGTAAAAAGTTAAGATAGGCTTAAGGGTGACCATGAGCTGGACTGGACTGGACTGGGCTGGTAATAGGATATATTAGAGGTTTCACTTTAAAATCAATTGGTTATAAAGGTAAGTTCAACAATAAGGTGGCGTTTTTTTTTTTAAGTGTTAAGTCCTGAAATCTGAATGCATATCTGAATTGATAAGAGGCGGCGTCTGAAAGATGATTTCTGAATTATTCAAACTGTTTGATTATTCGTCTGAATACACATCTGAATTTAGGATTATGACATTGAATGAAGTAGAAAAATGACGTGAATAGTTGTTTATATAATGTTTTAGTTGGATATCTTTAGAATTACGAGTTTAAGAAAAAATATAAATTGAAAAAAAATCAATTCAGAGGCAAATCAGATTTCATTTTAGGTCTGAACATTAAGAGGCAATTCAGATGCTTTTAGATCTGAATCTGAAAAAAAAAACAAACAGACTTAATGCCTTAAGGTCTGACCGATTCAGACATTCACCCTATTAAGTGGCTCTGAATGGAAAAACAAACAAGGCCTAAGTATCAAAATTTAATACTTAGGTGATTGTATTAGCATCTTCAATGATAAATGCAATAGGTACCTAAATTTGAGTTAATACGAAGGAAGGTAACAAATTACCATACTTAATACAAACTCAAATTCTATAAAGATCTCAATTAAATGAAAAACAATTTTCAATAAACAGAATCGTCACGTGGACATGTCTTGGCTAATGTTTGCTTTTGGTAAAGCCATGTCATCACCACCCTAAATTTTAAATGACTTTTGGTATTCTTTTTATTAGCTAATAGTATTAGTTAAAGATATTAGTTATTATATATGTTAACTATGACTATTAATAGTATTAGTTAACCATAATAGTACCAATATAAGTTAACTATTACTATTAATAGTATTAGTTAACCATAAGAGTTACTATATAAGTTAACCATAACTATTAATAGTGTTAGTTAACAATAATAATTACTATATAAGTTAATTATTATTATTAATAGTATTAGTTAACAATAATAGTTACTATATAAGTTAACTATTACCAGTAATAGTATTAGTTAACTATTATAGTTACTATATATATAAGTTAACTAATACTATGTATAACATTAGTTAACCATAATAGTTACTATATAAGTTAACTTTTATTATTAGTATTATTAGTTGATTACAATAGTTGTTATATATATTAACTATTACTATTAATAATATTAATTAATCAAATTTTACGTCTCATGAAATCATGTCAGCGTTGGCCCTACAACTAAGAGGTTATTCATTTTTCTCATTCTTAGCTAATAGTATTAGCTAATCTTATTAGTAACTATATATGATACTATTATCTTTAATTTATTATTTTAAAATACTATAAAAGACTAATTCTACTTATATGCATTTTCTATAGATGCAATACTCATATATATAACCTAGAATACAGAATTAAAAGGTCAAAAGTTAATACTAAATTTATTGTGAGCAATCATTTGTTCATTAATAATTAATTTTAAGATAATCCATAACACCAAATTAACAAAATCAAACTATTATGACTTAAGCAATTACCACTTCAATTACAATTATAGGTTATAAAATTTCAAATGTTGAGAACATGTTTAGGATCATGAAATATACATTGAATGTATAAGAAAATATTCAATGAATGAACCATTAGAGTTTACGTTCATCAAAAAATAAACCAAATATGATATATTAAGTTGAATCTCTACACATAAATGAACGGTCTCATTGATTTTTGATAAACGGCTTAAAAGTTATCAAAAAGACTTTTGGTTGTTCACTCTCCTCATACTTCAACGTTATTGGCTTGCAAGTCATCCCCATTTCTTATAATGAAATTCAAATAGACAACTTCTCAAAGACATGGGTAAAAAGGGAGAAGCTTCTCCTACTATAAAATTTCAAGTTGTCATTTGTTAGGTGCATCTCATTTTCTTTTTGAACTCGATATCTAAGGAAAATTAGTTTACTAATCGTTGTCATCACATTCCCTTATGTGCTCCCAATCTATTACCGTGCAGAGCACGAGCTAAAATTACTAGTTTAATACTTATGTGATTGTAGTAGCATCTTCAATGATAAATGCAATAGGTACCTAAATTTGAGTTAATACGAAGGAAGGTAACAAATTACCATACTTAATACAAATCCAAATTCTATAAAGATCTCAATTAAATGAAAAACAATTTTTAATAAACATAATTCATATTTTATGTCATGTTCTTGATCGTGTTTTGTATTTTATATGGTTTTTTTATATTGTATCTTAATGTCGTATGTTTATATCATACTTAATGCTGTATTTCATATGCCATATTTTTATATCACAATTAATATCATATTTTATACCATATTTTAATTGTCGTATTTTAATCCATATATTTTCCATTTTAAATGTTGTACTTTACCCGTATTTTTATGATTCTTATATTACATTTTAATTCCATATTTTATGTTATATTTTATTTGTAATTTTATCTCATAGTTTTATTTGTACTTTTTTATATGTATTTTGATAATGTTGAAAGTATCAATAGAGCTAATAAAAATAAAAAATAATTTGATATCACGAATTTGATACATATTTTTGGAGGACGAAAAATTATGTGCGATGATCTCACGTGTTAGACGGATTTTATTGAGAGAGTAAATGATTTGTCTCCTATGGGCGGGGTGGGGCAATCCCATTTCCCCTCTTATCGATACCCGCGCTTACATGAAACGGGCTCACAAGAGACTTTCACTTATTTGGAGATGATAATTTGACACCTTATGAATAGTGTCTCATAGATATCAAATTTTGATTTTAATATTTATGGACTTAGTACCTGTAATTAGGGATGGCAAATCATCCGACCCCGACCCCGGCATCGTTCCAGCCCGAGCAAGGCGGCTTTGGTAAGCATTTTGTAAAATTCTCCGGGTTTGGGTCCGGGTTCGGTAACAGCCTTTGACCCGCACCAACCCAACCCGACCTGTACACTATAAATAACATTTTTATGTCTTGTTTACTGTAATGCCCCTTTGATTTTCCTTAATTTCATGTGTACCTTAGTGTGTAAGTATATGAAAGTAGGGCAGAGTCAGAGCCCACAATCTCAAAACCCCCCAAATTAATTCTGTCGAGCCCAAACCCGTGGTCCTATTTGGCCCCACGTTCAGGACACGCACGGAAGACGTCATAAAACACTTTTAGAAAAAATTTCGAAATATACTTTCATAAAGTTTAACAAAATCCACACTCGAAGTTCAAAGACTTCCATTTAACTTTCAAACAAACTTTCACCGACGAAAGTACTTAGCCCGAAGGCTTACACACTTTAATTACAAAATGTACAATCACCACACTTTAACAAAACAGGTGATACCCGGATAAAGTCTCGGTTACACTACCCCAAAGGTTATACATTTATATAATGTAACCTTTAAACCACACTTACTTTCCAAAATGGATTATCAACCCGACGTCCTCCCTTGTGAAGTGACCTATCCCCTTGGCTCGCCTTTATCTAAGGAAAACAACAATAAAGGAAGGGGTGAGAATAAATCTCAGTAAGCTACTAAAATGCAACTACATTACATGCAGAAATGGTACTCGTGATTGAACAATGTCAATAAGCATTCACATAGCACATAACATGAAAGGCAAAGCCAACTCATCATACCACACATAAGGCGGAAATAAACACTCATAAGTGGATACTGAGTCAAGGTTCTCGAATCAAACATAACCATCTGAGAGGTATCAACTGAGCAGCACCAAAGGGCTGAAGCCGGTTCCGGAATCAAACAACAACAACAACGGGGGGAAAATGACACAAATTCATAACCCAAACGGTGAGTATACTCACACAAAGGAGAGCTAGCCCAAACCCAATCCGTGGCCCAAGGAAGGGGGTTAAAAATGGGAAACCAATGGTAGAAGCCTTATAATGAACTTGGCTCGTGTGCCATTATAATCCCTACCACTGCCCGACTCCACAGCAAGTACCAGCTGGACTTTAACATGAGCATAGTAATGAATACTTGCTTAAACAACAACCGGGGCATGATTCCAAAGTAGGTAACCACACAAAGTTATCACAAAGATGTAAACACGTTACTCATAAAAGAGTTCACAACATTGACATTAAGTCACAACACAATCCTTTATCAATGACATTAAGTCAAACAACCATCTTGCACACACTTGAACACGATCCTCAACAACCAAGTACGTTAAACCCATTTCTCACACAAGGTATTACAAAGTAAGAAACTCCACGAAAGCATCATAAAGATGCACAACACCCAAAATGAACCTAAACGGTTACATCATTCCAAACTCGATCACAAACGGACCATTCCTAAACGTTTTGTGTTATAAAACACTTATTGAAAACTCGACATAATCTGAACCTGAAACTCAACTAAATAAACCAACTTATCTCGTAGTACTCAAGAAGAGATTTAAAACGATAGTTTACACGCCTAAAACGGAGTCCGGATGAAGAAGTTATGGCCTCCAGAAGATTGAACGTAAAACGGACAAACTGCAAAAGAATAGGGTGCGAACGCCCTCCCTAAAAGGGAGCGCGCGCCCCCTGTCATCAGACTATTGAGTACACTAGAGGGTGCGCACGCCCTCCCTAAAAGGGAGCGCGCGCCCCATCGCACGAATAGGCTTTTTGGCCTTCCCTGATAGCCTAAAACTTGATACTTTTACTCCCTTCGTTCCACCGTCCCAAAAGTACTAATACACAACTTACCTATAACATACTTTCTACATCAAATGAGTTCAAGAACACAACCCAGGATCTTATTACCCTTCTTAGGACCAAGTATCATACTACTCCCTTTGTCCCAAAATTACAAGTATCACAAAAATCATTCAAATCACAAAATTAACAAGTATAAGTATCAAGTATAACATATATGACCATTTTAACATTTAAACGGGAATTAGTAACTTACCTATTTCCAGAAAAAGTATCGCAGAAATAATATTTGATCGGGTAAAAATGACCTACTCAACGCCCTGATCATTTTTATATAATTAGTTTTTAAAACGGAGAAGTAATTAAAAAGATAGAAATTAAAATAGGATGAAACTTACCTTTCTTCTACTTGAACCAGCGAAATTTTAGAAAAGTTTAAGAGTGTATGAAATGCTACACAGAGAAAGAGAAAAAGGTAGGATAAGAATAGGTTGATATTTTCCATTTTCACTAAAGCCCCTCTACTTTAACCGTTAAGCACATAAACCCCTGAACTTATATTTCCAATAAGGACCCTAAGGTTTCAACTTAATCATTTAACTCCTTTAACCATTATTGCTACTAACTAAGTAAATAACACAATTAATCAAACTATATGTGCAAGTCATAAAATATGATGCAACACATAAAACGCACACATAAGTTCAAATTAAAATCCCCCAAAAATATAAAATAAATTAGGACGGGTTTTGGGGTCGTTACAAATTCTCTCCTCCCCTTTTTCAATTTCTTCTCCCTTCATAGTTCCCTACCAATTTCAGTCTCAGTTAGTCTGAGATAAGTGAGACGAACATCATAAACAAACGCTCCTCACCAGTACTTCCTCCGCCTACCCTGATCCAGATCATCATCTCCGGCATTCATATGCCGGCTCCCATTCTCTTCATCCATCTTTCTTTTTCTTCCTCGTTTCCTCGTTTCTTAAAAACCCAGATCGTCATCTCCGCCTACCCAGATCTATGCGATATCTGTTCCTTTTTATTTTGGATTTTTCTTTCTCTTGGATTTTGGATTGGAATGGATTATTGAGGAACAATCGTTCTTGAAATTGTCAAAATGGCCTGAAAAACAGTAAGTGATATCCTAAGTGATAACAACACTTACGATAGCACTTTTGGAACAACATACTTACGAAAAACAATTTGAAAATCAGAAATGCAGCAAAATTTTAAAGGAACAACAATTTTTTTTTCTCAAGTTATATAAATATATAACTTGAGTGAGCCACGAAAGCAAGATCCACTATATGATAATTCTTTTTTAGTACAAGATCAAAAGTTCCCTATAACTATTACAATTAAGTTCTATTGAATGAAGAGAAATTAAGCACGAAATTCTATCCTAGCCAAGACACTTTCTTCAACCTAAGTCTTTGAAAGTGGAAAGAATTATGGGAGGAAGAATCTTCACGAACCAAGGAGTGCTTAATCTCTAATGCAAAGTGTGTTGTTGTTGGTTTGGTTCATCTTCTTTGTCTTCACCCTTGCATTTATATAGGATGGGGAGTCTTGGAGGTTACTCCCCACATGTGTGATAACTCGGCTGAAGTGGATGAGAGAGTGGGTTGAGTGGTTCCTCCATTTGTGCTCAAGTTCCACAAAAATAGCAACAATTTACTTGAGCTCCAAGTCCATGCTTTCCCTCCCTGTACTCGGCCGCATCAAAGGTCTTGTACTCTCTTTAAAACCAGACAACAAGTCTTGACTAAGTCTTCACCACGTTTTTCTTCATTTCCCCCATGTGTTTCACATTTAGAAAGTTATTTATAAAACTTCTTTTATGAATAACTAACCATTTTCACTTTAATCTTCACATAACCACCTGTAAAATGGATCAACCAACAAACATATTGCAAGAAATAATATATGATTAGAATAATAATGTTGGATAAAAAGAAATGTGCAACTATCATAAAAATACGCCTGGATAGCATCTGGGAGGTGATGGTAACACTTATGATAGCATCAGTGTCTGCACTTACAAACTCCCCCTTAGTTGTGCATTTCTTCGCAAACTAACAAGTGTGAGTACCTGCAATATTTTGTTAGTAAAAAATTCTAGCTCCCCCTTAATGTAGAACATAGATTTAAAAAAAATTAAAACCAAACATGGGCTCAAAAACTTATTCAAACCATAGCTCTAAAGTAACCATCATCCAAAATCAAAACAACTTAAAAGAGTTTAAACAAAAACAAACTTTAAATCGAAATATTGTTTTGAGAACACCACTCCACCACTCATAGACATAACATAAAACCAGCTTCACTCGTCTTCTTCATCTTCAGTCTGAACAGCACTCGTGGTGACATTCGGGGCAGCACGAACAACAGCACCAATGGTAGAACTTATAGCATCACTTGTTGATTCTCCCCCTTGAGAAGAAATCACATCAATGAAGTCTATGGAACTTTTGAAATTGAAGGTTGAGTTGTGGCAATGGTGGTGATTGGATGAGGGATTACAACAAGAAGGGAACTAGAAACTCCCGTTGCTAATGGAGAGGTGACTAGAGAAATTGTCCTTGGAGAACCACGGGTAACCTCGTTGGGTGACACTTTCATGTGAGAAGTAGCACTTTTGGCAACACTAGGAGAAATTTCCATTGGATTGGAGACATTTTGAGATTGTGAAGCCATGGAAATAGAGAGAGAGAAGACGCAGAGAAGAGATGGAGAGACGGTGAGGAAGAGAGATTGAGAAGGGGGTAATAAAGGAAAAAAGTAGAGAAAGAATAGGAAATGATAGATATTTAAAAATGAATTCGATTGAACATTCCTTCTTTCATCCCTAATTAAACTCAACTCCCCCTAGAAAATAGCACTCAAAACCTATCCCACTATCACTTAAAATTCGGCCTATACACACTGATTTTTTTTTTTTTTTTTTTTTTTATGGAAACGGAAAAAAAAAACAAAAAAATATCGGGTAAAAGAAAAGAAAGAAAAAAAACGAAAAAATATCCCATAATTTTAGGGATATAGTTACCCACAAAAGATTTTTATAAACCATCTAGATTTCAAAAACTTCAAAAAAAACTTTCGGAAATTCAGATTTTAAATAAAAATCCCAAAAATAAAATAAACTATATATATATATATATATATATATATATATTTAAATGTAGCACCTACTAATGTGTTATTGGTAATGCTAAGAACAATCAGGATAACATTTTTTATAACAATCCCCCTTCACTTTTTAAATTTACATAACACTTAGGCAAAAAAAAAAAAAGATTTTTAAGCAACTTTACACACTTTTTAGTATAAGGAAGCAACGTAGTAACAAACTTTGTGCCCCGAGTTTTAAGACGTGTAAAGTTACTTAGATGGATTTTCTACTATTCAAGTAGGGTACACTGTAGCAGCGAACTCCATGTCCTTAATACTTAGTATAGATCCATCCAAAATTTCAAAGTGTACGAAAAAGCAATTTGTACCTTTCAAGTAGGGTACACTATAGCGGTGAACTCCATGTCCCTAATATTTAGTACAAAATATATGACACTACTCCCATTTGCAAGGAAGCATCGTCACAGCGAACGCCGTGCCCCGAGTTACTAAGGAATAGAAAAGTACACGAAATATTTTGCCTTTGTATTAAATAGTGACTTTGTCACTTTAGCACATTTCAAGCGTAAAGGGATTGTAAACAAAATATTAATAAGAGTTTCTCTACCAAAACAAAAAGGTCAGTAAGTGCCCCATTAAAAAGGCTTTAAACAAAAACTTTTTTTTAAAATCAAAATATTGTACAACAACAAAGATAAGCCAAGGGGTTTAAACAAGACACAGAACAAGAGACTTCTTCAAGTTAGAAAATCTCTTATGGTTAAAAACTTGAATTAAATATTCATCTTTCGAAGAGTTAGAATTATTTTTAGATTCAAGTTTAAAAACAAAACATGAATGATTTACCTTAGCACACCTTACCATGTCTCGATAATTAATAGGTTCCTTACGTCTAGTTTGTATCCCTTCGTCTAATCTCCCTATCACTTGGGATATATGATGATTCTTTTGAATTCTCAAAGGGGAATCTCTTCTGACGGGATCATCTACTCTATTGGAGTCCTCATTATTTTCATTTTTTGTAACTGGACTGACTTCTGGTGTTGCCTCAGGTGTGGTAACACTGGGGCCAACATCTGGTCCAACACTTATTTCAACATTTGGTGCAACATAAATGTCAAATTCACTTTGAGGTTGTTCCAGCAATACGAAAAGAGGATAATCACCTGGTTCATCTGCAACACTTGACAGATTATCAAAAACAATATTTACAGATTCTTGAATAGTTCTCATTCTTAAATTATACACTCGATATGCACGATTGTCATGAGAATATCCAAGAAAAATGGCTTTATAGAGTAAAATTTAGCTAAGCGATCCCAGTCTTTTAATGTATAACATACACACCCAAACACATGGAAGTAATGAACATGAGGTTTCTTCCCATTCAAAATCTCATAGGGTGTCATTGTTAAACCAGGTTTTAGAAAGACTCTATTCGAAATGTGACAGGCCGTGCTCAAAGCTTCAGCCCAAATTTTTTTTGAAATTCATTTTGAGAATAAAATAACATGGGTCATATCAAGCAATGTTCTATTTTTCCTTTCAGCCACCCCATGTTGTGATTTAAAGGGCGAAAAAACATGGTTTATTCCTTTTCTCTTACAAAAAGTATAAAAATAAAAATTTGCAAATTTTTTTCCATGATTGGATCTTATACAAAAAATAGAAGCACAAAACATGCTTTTGATTTTGGAGTGCAAGAGTTTAAATTTATTTAAAGTTTCAGATTTTTCTCTTAGGAAACATACCCAAGTAAACCTAGAGAAATTCATTTTGAGAATAACATAACACGGGTCATATCAAACAATGTTCTATATTTCCTTTCAGCCACCCCCATGTTGTGATTTAAATGGTAAAAAAACATGGTTTATTCCTTTTCACTTACAAAAAGTATAAAAAAAATTGCAAATTATTTTTTATGATTGGATCTTATACGAAAAATAGAAGCACAAAACATGCTTTTGATTTTGGAGTGCAAGAGTTTAAATTTATTTAAAGTTTCAGATTTTTCCCTTAGAAAATATACCCAAGTAAACCTAGAGAAATCATCTACTATAACAAAAACATACCTCTTACCTTCCATCAAGTCCATATGCAAAAGTTGAAAACAATGTGTTGTCCCGAAGTGTTGCTCCTAGTGTTGGGTAACACTGTGGGTAACACGAATCTCCTTACTTTTGAAGCAGTCCCCACACACAATTTTGTTCTTAAGATTCAGTTTGGGGACTCCTTTGACAGCCTCAAACTTGAAAATGTCCTTTAAGTTTCGATAATGGGCATGCCCAACTTTTGATGCCACAAAATTGTGTCATCAATTTCAGCAGAATTGCATACTTGTTTATCTCCAACAAGATAGCAATTGTCACTTGATCTTTTTCCTGACATTACACAAATGTTAGTGGTATCAAAAACTTCACAAGTATTTTTAGTAAATTTTACCTCCAAATTGTCATCGCATAATTGGCCAATGCTAATTAAATTAGCAACCAATCCATCAACGTGCAAGACATTCTTTAAGGAAGGAATCTGGAAACATAAAGTGTCCCTTTCCCTATTATATTGCTCTTTCCTCCACCTCCATATGTCAACGTTTCTCCTTGGATAGATTCATTGTCTTTCAAGAACACTTTTGTTCCTGTCATATGATGTGAACAACCACTAACAAAGTACCATGAACCTGAAATGTTAGTCCTCAAAGAAGCAAATACAACATTGCATTTATGATTCGATTTTTAAAACCAAAATTTCTTTTTAGACTTTTTAATTTTCTGATCACCAGTGTTGTCTTGAGTGTTGGGTAACACTTGAGATAACACATGTGAACTGTAATTTTTCTTTTTGAGAGTAAAACAATCAAATTTACTTTGTTCAGTTGTGTGACAATATTCACACACACACACACGGTTGATCAGAAATATCAATTAATGAATTACTTTTTATTTTTTCATGTTCTTTTACAAAACATGTTTCATTTTTTTCATTCATTATGGTAAAAGTGATTTTGTCAAGAGAGTCTTGGAACTCAATACCTGCTTTGAGTGACTTACTCAAGTTGAGTATTTCATCCAATTTTAAGAACCTCGTGTTGAGCTTTTTGAAGATGGTCTCGGCTAGCTTTAACATGGACTTAACTTTAACAAGTTCAACATCCAACTTTGTGAATTGCACCGCCAAGTGAGTCAAATAGTCTTTTAGATCATGATTTTCTTCGGTTAAAATCGCTACCATATTGTTCTCTTTCTTCCATTCTTTAAACAACTCCTTGTAGATATCTTTTAACCCATCAATGAGCTCATCCTTGCTTAAATCCTCCCCATCTGTCAGAAAATTTAGAAGGATTATACCTGCTGGGTGTTGGGCTTGGTGTTATCGCACTTTGAGTAACACCATTGGAAACACTTTTTGAATCTGAGTTTGAGTGCTCCAAATCCATGGTCTACATGGCTGATTGATCACGTTCTTTAATGTTTTCTAGCTCCCTTTCCTCACTATTCCTAAGGGAAGTATGATTCGAGCCAAGAAGAATAGAAAGTCTCTCAAGATATTGATTAGCAAGATTCAAAGCCATGACAATCTGGATCGAATACTTAGTATGTCAAGTAACCAGCTCTGGTGCCAATTGGAATTGTTAAAATGGCCTGAAAAACAGTAAGTGATATCCTAAGTGATAACAACACTTACGATAGCACTTCTGGAACAACACACTTACGAAAAACAACTTAAAAATCAGAAATGCAGCGGAATTTTAAAGGAACAACAATTTTTTTTTCTCAAGTTATATAAATATATAACTTGAGTGAGCCACGAAGGCAAGATCCACTATATGATAATTCTTTTTGAGTACAAGATCGAAAGTTCCCTATAACTATTACAATTAAGTTCTATGGAACGAAGAGAAATTAAGCACGAAATTATATCCTAGCCAAGACACTTTCTTCAACCTAAGTCTTTGAAAGTGGAAAGAATTATGGGAGGAAGAATCTTCAAGAACCAACGAGTGCTTAATCTCTAATGGAAAGTGTGTTGTTGTTGGTTTGGTTCATCTTCTTTGTCTTCACCCTTGCATTTATATAGGATGGGGAGTCTTGGAGGTTACTCCCCACATGTGTGATAACACGGCTGAAGTGGATGAGAGAGTGAGTTGAGTGGTTCCTCCATTTGTGCTCAAGTTCCACAAAAATAGCAATAATTTACTTGAGCTCCAAGTCCATGCTTTCCCTCCTTATACTCGGCCGCATCAAAGGTCTTGTACTCTCTTTAAAACCAGCCAACAAGCCTTGACTAAGTCTTCACCACGTTTTTCTTCATTTCCCCCATGTGTTTCACATTTAGAAAGTTATTCATAAAACTCCTTTTATGAATAACTAACCATTTTCACTTTAATCTTCACATAACCACCTGTAAAATGGACCAACCAACAAACATATTGCAAGAAATAATATATGATTAGAATAATAATGTTAGATAAAAAGAAATGTGCAACTATCATAAAAATACGTCTGGATAGCATCTGGGAGATGATGGCAACACTTATGATAGCATCAGTGTCTGCACTTACAGTTCTGCTTTATGGTCTGTATAAGCGGGTAGGGTAGGGATGGCCAAAACCGGTTCCGGGCCCGGTTCCGGTTCGGCAAAAGGGTAACCCTTAACCGGCCCGCGCTAACCCCGGATCCGGTTCCGGTTTGGTCCGGTTCCGGTCCGGTTCCGGTCAATAATGAATAAACAAGTTAAAAAATATTTAAAAACAAGGGATTTTTGGTCCGGTCCAGTTCGCCATTTATGTGAACCTTAACCGGCCCTTATCCAAAACGGTTCCGGTTACCCCGGTTCTGGTTTTCGTGGCGGTTCATGGCGGTTTCGAGCTTCTCCGGTCCGGTTCCAGTCCGGTTTCCCAGTTCCGGTCCGGTTTGGCCATCCCTAGGGTCGGGTGGGCCGGAAACGGGTTTATGCATTTTTGGGTCGGACCGGGCTTGGCATGATGCTATGAATGAACGGGTCAGGTTCGGTATATGTAAAACCCAGCCCGTACCCGACCCGTTGCCATCCCTACCTGTAATGATCCGAGCCCGAAGCCCGACCCATTACAGAAGAACCACACACTGGCCCACTAAACACCTCCTCATTTGGGTTAACCACAAGTTTTCAAAAGTCTAATTGATGATTTGATGCTTAGTAGGAGTGTGTGGGGCTTCTATATAGCAAAATCAATTTCCACATATTTCTGATTAAGGTCGTAGTTCCGCTCTAATACCATTTGTAACGACGTGATGCCCGACCCGCTACGCAGGCATCACATACTAGCCCACTAAGCACCGCCTCATTTGGGTAAACCACAGCCATCACAGGCCTCTAAAAGTTAATGGATGATTTAATGTTTAGTAAGAGTGTATGAGGCTTCTATATAGCACACTAAATTCTTACATATTTCTGATGTGAGATGAGGGATATCACAGTACCAATGTTGGAGTTTCCCTATGGGGAGTAGCCCTCAAGTTTATAATATCTATATTTAGTCATTTAGTAGATATGAAATATATTGTGTAAGAATAACGAAGGCAGCCACATGCATATCAAATGGGGAGCACCACCGATTTTAAATATATTGTCAGAAGTGTTATGGGTAAAATTCACATGACGACATCTTCAAGGATCGCACCATCCTGACAACTACAGCGCTGTAAGTAATTAAAACTATTTTTATTTACCGAATTATTAATAATATTTTGTGAAGATCACAGGTATTAAACATGTGACAATTGAAGACCTTTGAAGACTATTTTTCAAACGACAATAAGATATGGTCACAAATAAGAGATCATGTCTGGGTTTTCAGGAACATTAGTTAAGCTAGAGTTATCTCATTTTATTCTTTGTATTTAAGCAAATCTAAAGGCGGCATATATACACACGCTCACTGAATTATCATTGTAATCCGCCATAGCTCCATTTGTAACTCTAATCATCAATACAACCATTGTGGGATGGTAAGTGCTCAGAAACACCATCATTTTCTCAAGGGCTTTCCTTGTATACATAATCGTCTCATTATCATCTTGATTCATACAATTTTATTCCATTGCATCCTCCTTTGTTTCTTAGATCAACACTTTTCCATTTAAGTTCTTATTGTTTTTTCACCAAAAAAAATTGGCGCCCACCGAGGGGCCTTTGGTTTTTTAATTGTTTGAATCCCTTCCAAATCAGAATGTCTACTCAACCTATGACTTTTGGCACTAGCAAGGCTCCTACCTTACCCATTGGTTTGAACTCACCAATTAGGGGCAACAGCCCTAACAAGACGACAGGCGGCCATTCTGGGTCTCTACCGCCACCGCCACCTGGTGGAGCCGGCAAGAGGCAGTCGGGACTATCATCTGATCCTGAACTCAAGAACATTCTTATATTGATGAGGAGTCAGCTAGACAAGCAGCAGAATAGTACCTCAGTAATCATGGACACTTTGGTGAACTTACAGAAGGAACAGAGATCCTTAAGCGAAATGGTGGATTCCATGTCACCAATTCGTCCTAGGACTCTTAACTTCAGCACTGGGGGCAGTCCTTCAGTATTCAATGAGTGGATCCCGATGGCCAGCGCAACTGATGGTGGAATCCCGTCATCTCCCTTGGTGATGACTTCTCCAATGATGACGTCGTCCTCGGATCCTGTTTTTTCCAGCTCTCTCCGCTTGGAAATACCTTAGTCCCACTTTTCACTCATAACATTTCAGGGGCCTCTACTGGGCCAACATACACCAATAGTACCATAGTGACATCTACAGCGGATGTCAACTCCTTCGGTAACTTTAATTCAAGTTTTGCATTTGATAATACTGCTCGTACTGCTAATCCTTTTGCAGGTAACTTTATAGCAAGTCAACTTCAGGAATTAAGGGATATGGTCATGAATGTACCTGGTGTGACCCCACCTATCCAGCAGGTTTCTCCAACATGTTACAGTCAATCTTGATTCCCGCCAGCAATTGCACATGTCGACATTCCGAAAGGATTCAACATCCCATCCATGAAGTTCTATGATGGAATCACAGATCCTGAAGAGCATGTCGCCCACTATCAAGAGAAGATGGAGATTGTTCGTATACCCCTTCAGTTTAGGGAAGCCTGTTTGTGCAAAGGCTTTGGGTCAACCTTGGTAGGACCAGCTTTAAAATGATTGATTCGTCAACCACCAGGATCAATCGGTTCATATGCCCAGCTCATCAACATGTTCATAAACCAGTTCTCTTGCAGTCGACAGTTTGAGAAGCTGACCAGTGACCTTTACCGGATCGTTCAACAACCAACCGAAGCGTTGAAGGACTACGTCAATAGGTTCAACAAGGAAGTCTTGGAGATCCCTAATCATGATATGGCGACAGCAATGGAAGCTTTCAGGATGGGTTTGAAGAAGGACTCTCCATTTTATGAAGATCTGGTGATGAATCCATGCAAGAGAATAGAGGATGTGCGCAACAGAGCTACAAGGTTCATCCGGCTAGAAGAGGACAAAGCTCAGCAGTCAAAGGATTCTAGCAAGGCGTCGACATATGACAACCCGGACAGAAGGATAGAGACATCTCACCAGAGGAAGAACAACAGATCCAGACCTTACCATAGAAATGACTCTAACAAGATTCATTCTGTGGAAGATGATGACCAAGATGAAACTAAATGTCCTAAAATTACTGATTATTGTTTTTCTATCGATGTTTCAGGTATCCTATGTGCGATGAGAAACCTTGGAGACAAATCAAGATGGCCAAGGAAGAATGACAAACCAACTACCTGGAAGGACAAGTCCAAGTGGTGTGCTTACCATGAAGATTTTGGACACCTTACAGAAGATTGCATCTCCTTGAGGAAGGAGCTGAGCTACTTATTGTCAAAAGGATACCTTAAAGAAATACTTAGCCACCAGAAGAATAAGGCAGCCAACAAAAAGAATGTTCCAGAGAGACCACCTTCTCCTCCACCTGTAACCAAGGTAATCCAATTTATTAGTGGTGGTTCTGATATTTGTGGTACTTCTTATTCTGCAGCTAAAAGGCATGCACACGAGTCCACGGATGAAAGCACAGAAGAAAAGACAGGACTTCCCAGCTGACTTCTCAACATGTCATCTCCTTCAAAGAAGACGACAGGGATAACGTGTTGGATCCACATCATGATACACTGGTCATTGCCCTTCAGATATCAAACTACAAAGTCAGAAGGATTTTAGTAGATGGGGGCAGCTCTGTGAATCTCATCACCCTTGCAGCCTCGAAAGAGATGAATATTCCAATGACAGAGGTGATCAAGAACACTTCAGTACTTGTGGGCTTCAGTGGTGAGACGAAGGATACAGCAAGGGAGATCAGGCTTCCCGTGTGTGTTGAAGGCGTCAACTCCATGGAAAGATTTTGCGTGATAGATTGCGCAACCATCTACAACGTAATACTGGGCAGACCTTGGATTCACTTAATGAAGGCAGTACCATCTATGTATCACCAGTGTGTTAAGATGCCGACGCTATGGGGAGTTGTCAAGATCTACAGTGACCAGCAGACAGCAAAGGATTGATACATGACATCCATGAAGGCGACGTCATCCTCGCGGCAAGCATAACAATTACAGAAGAAAGCACGACAGGTCTTGGAAGCAAGGGAGCATGATGTGAAAGAAATAATCTTGGATACCTCTAATCCAGACTTGAAGGTGCTAGTTGGCCAAGACGTACCAGCAGAGTTTAAAGAAGAGTTGATCAATCTTTTAAGAGAAAGGGTCAAATGCTTTGCATGGAAACATGAAGTTATAACGGGGATTAGTAAAGACATCATCACTCACAAGCTAAACATTGATCCTTCTTTCAAGCCAGTGCGACAGAAAAGGAGGAAGTTTGCTCAAGAAAGGAATCAGATTATCCAGGAAAAAGTCAGCAGGTTACTGAAAGCAAAGATGATCAGGGAAGCAGAATATCTGAAGTGGTTGGCTAATGTAGTAGTGGTAGAGAAAAGAAACAGTAAATGGAGAGTTTGTGTTGACTTCACGGACCTGTACAAATCATGCCCTAAAGATCCTTTTCCTCTTCCACATATTGATACCTTGGTGAACAATACATCTGGGCACGAAATTTTGACATTCATGGACGCATCCACAGGATTTCAGCAGATCCAGATGGAGCCGTCTGACTAGGAAGACACCGCCTTCTTTACACCCACAGGTATATATTGTTATATTGCTATGCCATTTGGACTAAAAATACAGGTGCAACGTACCAGAAGCTTGTTAACATGATGTTCAAGGACCAGATAGGGGACACCATGAAGGTCTACATCGATGATATGGTAGTCAAGTCAAAGAAAGCAGAAAACCATGTCCGAGATCTTACTCAAGCATTTGACATCCTGGATGCATTCAACATGAAGCTGAATCCAACAAAGTGTAACTTCGGCATGAGGTCTGTAAAATTCCTAGGTTATATGGTGACACAAAGATGAATTGAAGCAAGTCCAGAGCAGATAAGAGCAATCATCAACCTGACATCTCCTCGGACTGTTAAAGATGTTCAAAGATTGACGGCAAAGGTAGCAGCCCTCAACAAGTTTATTTCAAAATCCTCAGAAAGATGCAAGCCATTCTACGATATCTTAAAGAAGAATAGCAGATTCGAATGGACAGAAATACATGAGAAGGCATTCCAAGATTTGAAGCAGTACTTGTCAACATCTCCGTTGTTGGCTAGACCATAAGAAAGCGAACCGTTATATGCATACCTGGCCGTTTCAGAAGCAGCTGTTAGTGCAGTCCTTGTACGTAAGCAAGATGGTAACCAATATCCTATATACTATGTAAGTAAAACTCTTTTAGATGCGGAAACTAGGTACTCCGATCTAGAAAAGTTAATTCTAGCTTTGATTACTGCATCAATTAAATTAAGGCATTATTTTGAAACTCATGTTATCTATATTCGTACTAATTATCCAATTAAGAATGTTATGAGAAAGCCAGAGATGTCTGGAAGGATGGCAAAGTGGTCCGTCCAGCTGAGCACATATGATGTCAGATACGAGCCAAGAACTGCAATAAACTCACAGGCACTTGCAGACTTTATGGCAGTCTTTAGTTCAAGTATGCAGCCTGAAGTAGAACTTGAGGTCCAACAGCTTCAAGGTGACGACATCCTCAAGTGGACCTTATTCACAGATGGTGCATCCAACATGAGAGGAACAGGTCTGGGTATTGTCCTGAAATCACCACAAGGGGACATCATACCCCAGGCCATAAGCTGTGATTTTAAAGCTACCAACAATGAAGCAGAATACGAGGCTTTGATTGCAGGACTAAATGTTGCTCTAGACCTCAACGTCAAGGAAATTTAGGTATATTGTGATTCATTATTATTAGTTAATCATTTCAATGGTTCCTATGCAGCTAAGAATGCCAAGATGACGTCATACCTGGGGATCGTGAAAATCCTAGCAAGCAAGTTCCAAAGCTTTTCCCTAGAACAGGTGCCTAGAGAAGAAAATTCTCAGGCAGATGCCCTTGCTAACCTGGGATCAGCCTTCAAAAGTGCCTCTCAAACCAATATTCCAATCATTCATGTCAACATTCCTGCTCTGGAAAAGTTAGAGCTTTTCAGCATAGATTACGACATCCAAGAATATCAAGTACCTTCAATATGGCACCATTCCAACTGATGAGAAGAGTGCTAGAGTATTCAGAGTAAGAAATTCAAGAATCTGTTAATAGACAATGTGTTGTTTAAGAAATCTTTTGCAGGTCCATATTTAAGGTGTCTAGAATCAGATAAAGCTAAAGAAGTTCCTAGAGAGCTACATGAAGGAATTTGTGGTAATCATTCTGGGGGCAGAAGCTTGTACACCAAGGCTCTAAGGATGGGTTACTTTTGGCCTACAATGCGTCAAGATGCTGCTGAATATGCCAGGAAATGTGATTCATGTCAGAAGCATGGCGACATCTTGCACCAACCGGCAGAATTTATGCATCCCATTCTTTCTCCCTGGCCATTTATGACATGGGGGATGGACATTGTGGGTAAATTTCCCAAAGCGCCAGGAGGGAAAGTATTCATGCTTGCAATGACAGACTATTTCTCTAAGTGGGTAGAAGCAGAAGCATATGTCCAAGTCCGTGACAAAGAAGTCATCTCCTTCATAAAAAAGAACATCTTCAGCAGATTTGGCATTCCTTCAGAGATAATTTGTGACAACGGCTCTCGGTTCATCAGCAAGAAGACAACAGACTTCTTGACTAGCTGGGGAATCAAGATGGTGACATCTTCGCCTGTACATCCTCAAGCCAATGGACAAGCAGAATCAAGCAACAAAATTATAATCAACAATTTGAAGAAGAGGTTAGATAAGAAGAAGGGACGCTGGGTTGAGGAACTTCCATTCGTTTTATGGGCAGATAGGACCACACCAAAAAATGCAACTGGACAGACACCATACTCCTTGGTATTTAGAGCAAAAGCCGTCATCCCTGCAGAGGTCATCATCCCTACAGCAAGATATGGGTTGTTGACATCTGAACAGAACGACGTCAACATATCTCATGATTTGGACACTATTGAAGAGCTAAGGGACCTATCAAGGATCAGGATGGCAGCCTATCAACAGATTATTGCACGATCGTACAACAAGAATGTCAGAGTAAGGAGGTTTCAAGTTGGTGACTTGGTATTACGCAAAGTTTTCCAGAACACAAGAGAACTCAATGCTAGGAAATTAGCTCTGAAATGGGAAGGTCCATACTTAGTAGATGCAGAAGCAGGGAAAGGATCCTATTGGCTTTCTACTCCAGATGGCGTCAGGATCCCAAGAAGTTGGAATGCTATTCATCTCAAAGCATACTTTATGTAAGTTGAAATGCGTTCATTTAAATCAAGAAAACAGGTACGAATTTATTTTGCTTTATTTACTTTATGTCATTTCAAATTTGATTATATTTTGAGCCATTACTAACTTAAGCATCGGAGGGGTGTTAGCTAAGCTAACACCCATCTCTAACGTGTTTTCTGTCTTGCAAGAGAACTAAGGACCGTTTTCAGATCAAACATGTGGGATCAGACTGACAAGACATTGAAGATGTTGACATCTTATAAGATGATAACATCTGGTTCAGGTATGATTTTACCCCTACTTTATAAAAAATTTCTAAGTAATTTTTACTTTTTTCTAAAAGTGTATATATATGGAAGTAATATCATTTAAGGTATCATGAACTATTAACAGTTAATTGTTTTTCAAGAATTAATTTGGTTCAGATCTTTACATCTCTTACAAAAGCCTGGGAATCCATTGAAGATGAAAGTTTTTGAGATTGGTCATCTCATCTTAAGTATAAGGTTCCCTTCAAAGGTTTAAAGAAATAACTTTCTTTTGTCTCTATTAAGGTTTGAACACCTTCGCTAGAGAGCACGATTTCAATATTGATTAAGGTGTGGAATGGGCACGTATGTTTATATGTACGCACCCCCCATTTCCACTTAGTCAAATGTTGATCAAAGTTGTGATCAAATGGTTATAACATTTACATGTTATCTAAAGACAAAGGTTAATTGGCATTTCCTGTCAATCAAAGTAGGGCAAAGGATTTGAACATCCTACGCAAGACTACAACATAGCTTCGAAACCTTAAACCATTCCATTCTATTCCATTCCATTCAAAAAATCCACAAAGTACTTAGCCTAAACTTGTTCAAAATACCCCAAAAAAAACAACCCAGAAACCTAAAGTGTGGAACCAACCCCACACTTTGAAAACCAAATTGTTTTGGCCCTTATGGACCATTACAAACCAAACAAAACCATGAAATTTCTTTACAGCCTTCCTGGGACACAGCCCGATAAAACATTGTTCAAAAACACATTAAAAACTACTTTAAATGGCTTTCGCTGCTGGTGGTGACCCATCTTCCTTCTTGTCATCGCCCTTAGTAGCCGATGATACCTCTCGTGCCTCCATTCCTTCTCCAGTCAATCCCTTCAAGATGATGCCCTGCTGCTCGATGTCCCACTCTGTGTGCTTACCATTCAAGAAGTCCTCCATCATTTGGATCTTGATTTCCACCATGCTAACAGTTGCAGATTTCATCAGAGCACTCTTTAAGTCTTCATTCTCATGCAAGTGGACTTCTTGGATGGATGACATTCCTTTCATCAAGCTCGCGACCTCATCATTCAGGCTTTGAATCTTCTTCTGCATTTCTTCTGTCTCCAAAGTGATGTGCTTCTTCAACTGCAATGACTCCATCAGTAGCTTGTTATTGATCTCATCCAAAGTGATAACTTTGGACTCCATAGCTCCAAAGGCCTGCGAAAGCAAATCGGTTAGTAATCTTAAAAATATTCAATATTACAAATTAATATGAAAATCTTGCAGGACTTACATCTGAAGCAACAGCAAAAAACTTCTTCCTAATATCCTTCACTTCCATATCTTCAAAAGCTCCAACCTCCACTATCTCTTTCTCCTCATTCTTCCTTTTCTTCAACCTGGAACCCACTGACGCTGTAAATTCTATTTTGGGTTTGACCGGTGGCTTAGAGCTCATTCCGATAAAATTCTCCAAATCCTTAAGAGATAAACCTTGGGCACTCTTTGAAACTGTACAGGAAGACAAATTAATTCAGGAGCATAAGACTCAACGAAGGAAAAACATTATAAGTAAGGTATGTTACCTGTTGACATCTTATGAGAAGATGACTCATGCACACAGCTTGTTCCTTCCTGGCTTAAAAGACGAAAAAGCACCAATTTCAGGCACTCTAAAGGTCCTCTCCTCAACAGAAAGCCCTCTCAAAGCATCCAACTTCCTCTTAGAGTTTTCCGTTGGTGGAAAGAGATCTCCCCACTTGATATATGCAAAATGTAAGAAAGGAAGAATTACAAGTTCAGTCAGGGAGTATATAAAAGGCTTGAGAATCAGAAGTATACCTCCCCTGTTCCATCTCCATGGTACATTGTCATCACAACCTAAGGATTTCCTATCAACAAAGAAATATCGACCTTTCCAACCACGATCATTCACAGAAACTCTCTGGAATGCTGAATCAACTCCAGTCTTTGTTTTCAGCAAATACCATTTGGAACCAAACGACTGTAAGTCATAAATCAAAGCTAACTCACTCAAACCTATTTCCAAATTATGTTCTTTTTTTACTCTCAGAACACAGGAAAAGACTCGCCATACCATGGGCATTAACTGGACATAAGCCAACTGAGTTTTTCAGAAGAAATCAGACACAAGTGGGGAAAAAGGATAAGTGAACCCTAGGGTGAAAAGGTATTCATAGAAAGCAATCCAAGAAGGAGATACAAAATCAACCTTCAAGGAGACATCAAACGGACGAAAAACAATAGACTCTGGCAGACATTGATGATTTTTTAAAAGATCGATTTGGGAATTGTGAAGAACACAAACCTCACTATCAGGGTTGACAAGAAGGACTTCACAAATAAAATTATCAGACTCTACATTTTTGTTATGACCTGAAGGACTGGTGACAGTGACATCTTTGGACTTGGACCACTTTGTTCGTCCCATGGAAAAGAAATTGTGTAGAAAAGAAGAAAAATAGAGAAAGAATTTTTACCTCTAAAAAGCTTCACTTGGTAGGAGAGAGAATGATATTGTGAAGAAGAAAACAAAAAGGACTCTTTATTTAACCTTAACTGCACAAGATTCCTAGAACCTAGCAACACATTCATTGACCTAGAACTCTACCCATACACGCCACGTCTAATCAACCGTCGGAGATACACGAACCTAGTAGAAGTGTGTGGAAACTTAACTTTTAAACAGCCGTAAAAAGTAAGTTTGGGGGCAATTGTTATGGGTGAAATTCACATGACGACATCTTCAAGGATCGCACCATCCTGACAACTACATCGCTGTAAGTAATTAAAACTATTTTTATTTACCGTATTATTAATAATATTTTGTGTAGATCACAGGTATTAAACATGTGACAATTGAAGACCTTTGAAGACTATTTTTCAAACGGCAACAAGATATGGTCACAAAGAAGAGATCATTTCCGGTTTTTAGGAAAGTTAGTTAAGATAGGGTTATCTCATTTTATTCTTTGTATTTAAGCAAAGCTAAAGGTGGCACATATACACACGCTCACTGAATTATTATTGTAATCTGCCATAGGTCCATTTATAACTCCAATCATCAATACAACCGTTGTGGGGTGGTAGGTGCTCGGAAACACCTCCCGAGGTTTTGTGCCGGCGAGATCATTTTCTCAAGGGCTTTCCTCGTATACATAATCGTCTCATTATCATCTTGATTCATACAATTTTATTCCATTGCACCCTCCTTTGTTTCTTAGATCAACACTTTTCCATTTAAGTTCTTATTGTTTTTTCATCAAAACAAGAAGTGTGCCCAATAGAATATTGATTATTCATAATATCATGGTTAGAATCCATGTTTTTTTCAAAAAGTTGGACTAGTTTCAGTGTAACACCCCAACTTTTCACAACTATTAAATGATACTTAACTTGAATAAATAAATCAGAATGCCCCCAACGGCTACAAACCACAATTTAAACTTCCACTAACAATCAAACCCATAACGGCTACAAACCACAATTTAAACTTCAACTAACAATCAAACCCATAACGGCTAGTACAAGTCACTAGCTCCAAATGGTAACCAACGGAAAAGTAACGTTCAAACTTAACTTAACGGAAACATATAACTACTAACTAACTTTAATCAAGTAGCTTCTACGCCGACGGTTCCTTGTGAACTTTAATATGTTTACTATAACCTGGAAAAAAAATGAGAATGAAAGGAATGAGCGAACAATGCCCAGCAAGTTCATACGGAATCCCATCGGGTACTAAGAGGAGATAACCGAAACGGACGGTAACAAGAATTAACAACGAAAGGATAACTCAATGATCAAACAAACACTCAGTTTGAAAACATTTAACTTGATGAAAAACAATTCATTACTTGAAAACACGTGGCTTCAGAGACAGTTTCCAAAACACAACATTTTTCACACACTTTACTTTTCTTTACTTTACTTTACTTCATTTAGGGATTAAGCACGCGCTGTACCCAGGGCTCGGGTTTCTACTGACCGCACCCAAAATCGGTATATCATGATAACCTACGCTACTTCATCAAGCAACGCAAAGGGGTCCACATGTTCATCTTGAAACTATGGATAACTGTAAGGGGTCCACTTATCTGTTTCGGGATTATGGATAACTGTAAGGGGTCCACTTATCCGTTTCGGGATTATGGATAATTGTAATCACTTTACTTATTACAAAACTTCACTTTAAAGAGCTTTACAAAACAAAGCTTAACTTTACAAAACTTTACTTGATCACTTTTTAAAAGGTGTACATCTCACTTTAGACACCAAGTCACAATATGAATCATACACATGATAACCCAATTGAACAACAACAATATCAATAGGGTGGATAACAAAGAATGGTAACATTCGCAGAACGGAATAGTTTTTAAAATACTATCTAGCCACATAGATAGTGTACTTTAACAAAACAGAGATTGGGAATCCTAAACAAAGGATTGAAATCAAACACTACTAAGAGCGTAATCCCTTACCTTAGCCTTGCGTTAACTCTTCTTGCACAACTACGCGCACGTATCTACAATCATGTGAAATAGATTTCTTAGACAAAAGTAGTACATTTACTTCCGTCCCCATAATACTTTACTTCTCCTTTTTATTAACCTACGAGTTATACTCTTTAACTCCCAAGATTAATATTCCTTCTAGGGTTTATACTACCCATTACTTATACCCAAAACACCTCTTTAGGTTTACTAACATAAACTTAGGGTTTCATAGTTTTATTCTAACGCATCATGTTTCAATATTCAAATATCCATACCAAGAACACTATTCACAGCATCTATTACTACTATTCGCAGCATACTTAACACACACATACGCACCCAGTACATACACACACACACCTACACGAACACAGCACATACATGCACACACCCACACACCCGGCAGCCACTGCCGCCACATACACACACACACACGCGCACCAGGTAGCACACACACACAACACACACACACACACACACGAACGCACACACATCCACAGCATGCACGCACAGCACACACACGCAGAACACACACGCAGTACTCATACACAGCTTCTTAATTCCTAGCCCCAAATTGACCAAAGCCCTAGTTGATCAATCACTATCTTAGGGTTTCTTAATCCAACAATTTGATTAACAAAGATAAAGAGAAGGCTATAAGGGTTCTAGGATTACCTTTGTGAACTCGATCCTTCCTCTCTTTCTCTCTTCTTCTTCTTCCTCCACGTCTCTCTTTCTCTCTCTCTCTCCGCGACTCCTCTTTGCGCCGCCCCTTCCCTCTTCCCGTTCTTTCTTTCTTTGCGGTATAAAAAAAAATGCTAGGGTTAAGAGAGAGTATTTATATTAATAGGGTTTCCCAAATCCCTAATTTAAAAGGACTCCTAATCCTCTTAGTTAAAGAATTGGGCTTTCTACTTTGACCCAATAACTAAACTAATTTTATTAAAAGTTCGGCCCAAATAATAATAAAGAGCTTTAAAATAATAAAATATAAAGGGTAATTTTGGGCTATTACATTCAGTTCATGATATATAATAGTTTTACGCTATAATTTCATTTTAAAATATTGTAATATAATTTTTGTATTTAAATATGTATCTAATCCTCCTCCATTTTCCAAAGCCGGCACTCTACATACTTTTGTGAAGATTCTTCCTGATACTTCTGTGATTTTTATGAGTTTATTAGCGTTTAAGTGTGCTTATAAATACTCAAATAATGATATGGAGAGTTGAAAACATCATGTAGAGTATAAATTTGACATTGTGAAGATGATGAAAATGTGAATTAAGGTAAGAATGTAAGTTGTTATCTTGTTCTTATAATACAAATATATTTAATAATCCTAAAATGAATTGTAGACTTTTACAATTGTCTAGTGACATAAGTAGTGTAAATATGTGATACCTTAATAAATAATAAAAAGTCTAAAATCATGTGAAATATCTCAATGAATAATCAAATCTCTGTATATATAAAAGTAAAATAAATATTTTAGGTAAAAGCCCGCCAAAATTCCTTTCCAAAAATAGAAAATGGATTTTTAATATTCTTTTATTATTTATTCAATAGAAAATAAAATAATTACAAACTGAAAAGATGCAACTATTACTATTTGAAAAATATAAAGAATATGTAAAGTCTAAAAAGTTACAATTACATGACGCCCTATTTGAATTTTGAAATGATTTTACTATTTCCGTTTTACAACTTTAAAATAACAAAAACCCTTATAAATTTAAAAAAAAATGAGTGAAATAAAGGATGAAGAGAGAATAAAATAAAGGATGAAGATGAGGCAGATGAGACGGAGATTAGTGAAGCAACTTTTATTTCAAATTAAAAAATGGAAGAAATATAGGATGAAGAGAAAAACTAGGTGGAGACTCGTTGTGAGAATGGTGAATTATCGATTCATAGAATCGCCACTTATTTTATCAATAAGAAATAAATTTCCAGAGATGTAAGGGTTCGGGGGTTAAGTTATGGAATTGAAAGGACGATGAACGGAATATTCTATCTCTTAAAATTAAGGAATAAACTCCTACTACGATTCATGTACAAAGGGACTCCTACCGGGCAAAGGATCCTAAATTATACAAGGACTCAGTCTCCTAATACAAATCAACGATGGATCTCCTATTCTTGGTGGACACTCCACCCCAAATCTATAAATAAGGGTCCTAACCCTCACACAAAGGTACACACAAAATACCCTCTCAATACTATAATACGCTTTTCCTTCCGGTTTATATCATCAATACACGATGCTTGTTCTCACACCGGAGGGTTTTCGCGGGGGTAACTCCCTCGTGCCCCTAACGGTGTTTGTTTTGCAGATCGTCCGTTTGTTCGTTCAGGATTATCCATCGCCGCGTTCCCGACTGATTAGGTACCCCGGTACCGCATTTTTTATGCTTCATCAGTTTGGTTCCGATGCCGGGAACGAAGACACAATTAACACGGACGATGAATACGATAATGGAAAACCGAATCTAGCAAAAAAAGATGAAAGGGGGAGAGTTACGGCTACAACAGCCGCTCACTTCCTCTTTGTCGTCGGCCCAGATCGAGATCAGATTTGATTCAACAAAGCTTCAACCATATTAATATATCACATCTTCACCGACGAGGAACTGGGGGTTTAAAGATTCCTTGGAAAATTGTCTGCAAGGACAATTGATAGACAATCCTGATTGGTAAAAATCTTCCACTTACCAAGTCTGCTAGAAGAAACAGTTGAAAAATAATTGGGGGCCAATTCATTATACCAAGTTGCCCTTGATTGGATAAAGCAATTCCTCACCATAACCAGGCGTATTCATTCCAATTATGCTATCTAATCATATTATTGCATATTAACTACATGTTTGATGAATTGCATAAATTGGGCGTGATTGGCAGGCTTATTGGATTGTTAAAAAACAAAGAGGTCCTATGAGTGATTTTTTCAGTGATAAACCGGCTGTGGTTTGCCAATGAGATGGAAACGAGATGCATCATTTAGCAATCTCTTTCACTATTAATTTCAAGACAGGCACCACGCTTAGCCCCGGAAAAAATCTAACGCCGTTGTACGTTGAAAATATTTTTATGATGAACGCCTTTTGTCGATCTAAGACATTTGCGTACGTGAGTCAGTTGAAAACCTATACAGCCCGGAACCAATGGCTAGCCTCAATCGAGCAAGGAAACCGAAACTCATCAGATACCTTATACATCAACAAGATAACAACGAGCAGTCGGGCAACGCCCCTCGTGCAAAGACCAAGGTGACCAGCCATATCATTTTACAACCGGTGAGCACATATGGCGAGCGCACCTAAACCGGCTTAGCAGTTGATTAAATGTTCACCATAAGCACAGCCCGGGCTAGTGGTCAAACTCCAGTATTGGAACCTATTGAGCCAGTTGGTAAAAAACAAAGACCTGAAGCTAGTCAACAACCTTAGCAAGTCGAGCAATCAGCACGACACGTGCGAGGAGTACTTGGTTGCAATAAAAGAAGCAAAGTCACTGTACGAACCAAACATCAAGTCGAGCCACCGAGCTTCTGGACCAGTTCACACATCTGCAGGAAAACAAATAAATAGCAGACTTCGCTATTAATAGGGTAGCCGCCCGGATCTGAGATCTACGCCCCTCACTCCTCGAACATCAAAATCTTTGCACCCAAAAGGGATCATAACGAGGTGCACTCTCTCCAGTATTTATTCAATTACTAGAGTTCATCTATATCTGATAATCTATGCACAAGTAGATAAATTGAATATTGCATGATTAAATCTTAGACTCAATTTAATTACTGAGTTCATTTAAATAACCCACCAGCATGCTATGAGCATACTGCCCTAATGAAACTCTCATATTGAGATTGCTAAACATATGTCTACAAACACCATAAATTGATACTCTTATGGTGGCGTGATTAAGGCTTAACGTTTCTCTAATTATGCCTCTGATTCATGTGCATGTACCGATGTAATCGGAAGTGGTGATCACCGAGCCCGTGAATATGGAACACATTGTCCAACTCGCTAGTCACCGACGGTCTCGTCAAACGACACATACAAAAAAACAGCCGAGAAAATTGGGGGCCTCAAGCTCTCGTCACGGCCAAGCCGAGTAGATGGACAAGCCCGCCAAAAATCAACAAAGCAGCCCCGTCTCAGTTCTACTCGGGACGAGCATCTGGGCGAGCACTAAGGCTAACCAACAAGCTCACAAAATCCGACCTCGTCCGAAGGGCCTCACCACCACAGCCTATACTTTTTTTTTACAATCATGGCAGCAACAGATAGCTTACCTTCTAGAAAGTCGAGCAACCACAATGGGTCAAGCATCCGTCAAAGTTTCCAAGGAAACAAGAACAAATAGCTTACCTTCGAGATCCTTAAGAGAGCAAAGACTACTCCTCATCCTCGATCGAGAATAAGGAGTGGGTGGCATACTATGGCAGCGAATTTGGAAGCTATATGAACAAAGTGAACTTTTTGACCCGACAAAACACAGCTCGACACCTGGGTTCAGTAGAAAGCTCAGATCTTGGCCAGGGGGCCGACCTCTATGCTCAAGCTAGCAACAAAGTCGAGCCGACCTAATAACCTGGCAAGCAAATATAGCAGCTCGACAATGAAAAGAGCAAGTCGTCCGCTGCCCATACAACCTGTAAAGGCTGGCACAAGCTTTGAACAAGAGAATTTATATACTCCTTCACAACAACAGTTAACTATAAAGAGCTAAGCTGGATGGAGAAATTAAAATAACGACGGCAAACCAATGCCAACTCCCCTCCTGCCACTTGATCCGTGATTGGACCAAGTGTTTCAACACCATTAATTTCCAGATTGTTGAAGTACCATCTTAATAAAGCTAATTGGAATACAGATCACCGTCAAGGATAAGAATGGATCGATTAAAAACCATCAACTTGTCATGGTTGAGCCGTGCAGGACACCCATGTTCGCGCTACCAAACAGCAATGGCAGAGGAAAAATCACTCATTTACGATAATGGTCATCGTCCCTAAGCAAGCAAGAGTCTACTCAAATCAGGCCCTAGACAAGGCATAGAACAAGAACCAATTGGTCTTAACAGCAATCCGATACAGAACAATAGATAGTGCCGTCCAGAATCTGCAGTCCCGGAATCTGAGTCAACTTCTTTGAATAAAATGTATTGACTCGGAAGGATCTAGAAGTCGCGGAATATATGCTTGGAAAGATCTATGAGTCTAGTTTACAGCAAAAAAATCGGTTCGCAAAAATATGGTCCGTGCACTGAGTTATGGCATTTTTCGTAAAGGTGCGTTTGACTGGCTGCACATCTATTCAGCACAATTATGTCAACGAATTTTGCAGATTCTTCCAACTTCCGGCGTCACTCAAACATAAGAGAAGCCTACCTGTCATGATGGGTACGGAAAGAACTCCACAACAGGTCGTGACGAGTACAATACGTACAGCCTGATCCATTCCAACGAACTTGCAGCTAGACGGGTCGACCTACATGCAGCCCAAACGAGCTCATGACACCATGTACTTAGAACACGAGATGGTTCAGAGATCCCAATTCATTTGATTAGGCATGAACTGGAAGATTATGATGAGGAAGCCAAATTTATTTGATTCACACAAGTATTATGAAAAGTGTCCAGCAATCAAGACGGAAGCATCCTCGCCCTATCAAAGCGGGTAGCTATTATCGAGCACAACGGACATGGGGGCCATTCAAGGACTTTCAAACTAATTGAGCCCTTCGTGCGGGACATTGTCATCCATTCAGTCCTATCCACAATTTGTGAAGGCAGCTGCAATAAAATTTATCAAATACTCTTTGGGGACTTTCTTCAAACAGGTGGGGAGCAGTGGGTTATATTGTCCTAGTGGCGTAACAAAATCGAGCCAACCAATCTCCAAGTGTCCAATCCAGATTGCTTGTCGAGAAAAAGAAAAAATGGTTAAAAGCTCAACATCCCGCGAAGACAGTCTAAAATAATGTTTCCAAACGAGGTAACAAGAAAGGATAATTGCAAGTACGGAAGGCCAGTAGCTCAACTGAGCAAAAGACCAAGTTTGTGATCCATCGCTGCGAAGAAAATCAAGCTCGGTATGACGAGAAGTAGAACAAGGCAGATTTCAACGAGCGAACAGATGAACCCCAGCTTACTCGCAACAATCTTTTGAAGACTAACACAAATTACAAGTGAAGAAGTCAAACCAACAACTGGCATTTGTGGCTGGGAAGAAAGAATGTGGAGAAAGAGAAGGTCAATAATCATATCCCCTTTGGAAAATCTGGAAAGTCAAAAAGATACAACGATCAAGCCAACATCAAAATGAGCCAGTAGCCCGTAACAACGAGCATTGAGCACATACCATGAGCAAAGCACAAGACCAGCTCTCATCAACAACAAGCCGATCTCATCCAGAGCAGTTTCATACAGCCGGGCAGAGTTATAAGTTCAGACGAGCCGGCGACGGACCCCGATCTCGCCTCCGCGTAACCTCAAATCATGGGGTAATTGTCGATACCGGACTTCAGTTTCTCCTGTATGTCACTAAAAGCTTCGTCCACTTTGTCGACTTCCATCAACCCCAAATTGCTCTGACACCGTGGACGGACTCCAATCACCAACCGAGATCGGCCTAAATCTCAAGAAGCATCCAAACACCGTGAAGACCTTCCACCAGTCATCTTCGTTTCAACATCCTCAAGATTGAAGAATAAAGAAATCAAAATGGGTCGAGCAAGTCTCCCTTATGGTACTTATACCTCAAAAATGGGTCGAGCACGTCTCCCCTATGGTACTTATACCTCAAAAAAAAAAAAAAAAAGTCGAGTATCTCCCCTATGGTACTTAACTTCAAGAAGCGTCAAGAGAATTTGATTTCAATCAAGAATAAAGGAAGACCTCATGAAGACTCCAACCTGACAAACAATGACAAAGAACAACTGCATCCATACGCTCTACAACGAAGCCTAGCTCTTCGCTAGCACTCTCAAACCGAGCATCAGACTGCTCGTCTTATACAAAGCCTAGCTCTTCGCTAGCACTCTCAAACCGAGCATCAGACTGCTCGTCTACAAACATAGCCTAACTCGGCTATAATCAAAACCTAATTCTGTCGGCTAGTACTCTCAAATTTGGGTTAAGATTAATACATCTAGTTCCCATGACAATTTGAGACTAACCACGAATTAGTTCTTACAAACCGAGCTCCTAACGCTCGTCACGGCCATAACGGTGAACGACCACGGCCTGCAAACGTAGCCTAACACGGCTACAATCAAAACCTAATTCTGTCGGCTAGTGCTCTCAAATTTGGGTTAAGATTAATACATATATTTCCCACGACAATTTGAGACTAGCCATGAGTTAGTCCTTACAAACCGAGCTCCTAACGCTCGTCACGGCCATAACGGTGAATGACCACGACCTACAAACGTATCCTAACACGGCTACAATTAAAACCTAATTCTGTCGGCTAGTGCTCTCAAATTTGGGTTAAGATTAATACATCTAGTTCCCACGACAATTTGAGACTAGCCATGAGTTAGTTCTTACAAACCGAGCATCAAACTGCTCGTCTTTTACAAAGCCTAGCTCCTTGCTAGCACCTTTACAAAGCCTAGCTCCTCGCTAGCACCTTTACAAAGCCAAGCTCATTGCTAGCACTCTCAAACCGAGCATCAGACTGCTCGTCTTTTACAAAGCCTAGCTCCTCGCTAGCACCTTTACAAAGCCTAGCTCATTGCTAGCACTCTCAAACCGAGCATCAGACTGCTCGTCTTTTACAAAGCCTAGCTCCTTGCTAGCACATTTACAAAAGCCTAGCACCTCGCTAGCACCCTCAAACCGAGCATCAGACTGCTCGTCTTTTACAAAGCCTAGCTCATTGCTAGCACCTTTACAAAGCCTAGCTCCTTGCTAGCACATTTATAAAAGCCTAGCACCTCGCTAGCACCCTCAAACCGACCATCAGACTGCTCGTCTTTTACAAAGCCTAGCTCCTTGCTATCACTTTTACAAAGCCTATCTCCTTGCTAGCACCGTACAAAGCCTAGCTCCCCGCTAGCACCCTCAAACCGAGCATCAGACTGCTCGTCTTTTACAAAGCCTAGCTCCTTGCTAGCATCGTACAAAGCCTAGCTCCCCGCTAGCACCCTCAAACCGAGCATCAGACTGCTCGTCTTTTACAAAGCCTAGCTCCTTGCTAGCACCTTTACAAAGCCTAGCTCCTCGCTATCACCCTCAAACCGAGCATCAGACTGCTCGTCTCTTACAAAGCCTAGCACCTCGCTAGCACCCTCAAACCGAGCATCAGACTACTCGTCTTTCACATAGACCTAGCTCATAGCTAGCTACAGTACTTTGGATCAAAGTTTCAACAACTCGGCACGACGAGCAGACACTCGGCCCAAACATGGTACGTGACACCCTCGAAGTCAGGCCGAGTATCTCATAAAAACAAACCGAGTGGATTAAGATATCCATCTCTCTGACATTTGAGCCTAGTACATGACACCAGACCCCGGTTTAAGCATTACATGACAATGCCTAGATCGTCATTCAAAGCCTAGTTCCAACAACTAGCAGGGCCACGGCATACTTGACATGCAGGGTTCCGATTCGTGTTAAGATTAAAACATCTAACTTCCTTGACAATTCAAGCCTAGTTATGACAACTAGTTCTGACACGCCCCAAGTCCCGGGATTCCCTAATAGAACCTCGAGCCTGGTGCGCGTAACTAACAAGAAACAAGAAACTAACGGGAAACAGGAACAATACCTGTTAAAAACAAAAATGACATGATATATATACTCAAGAGTAAGGAGCTAAGATAGCTCACAACGAGTTCTAGACCAAGAAAATTAAAACCAAACAAGGTTACATACAGCGGAAGACATGCCTAGCAAATAAGCTGGCATCAAGAACTGTCTAGGGACAACAAATACTACCCCCAATACAAGCCCAGAGTTTAATTAACTCATACAAGATCGTCCTTACCAAAATATAAAAGGACACTAACTTCGAATAAGAATATCCTGCTGAGTAAATTCCCAGCTAAGTCGAGCCTCACTGCGTACTATCCCCTGCTTTCCTGGGGGGGGAAACAATTAAACAAATAAAGGGTGAGATAAATCTCAGTAAGCTATTAACATGCAACTATATGTCATGTTATCATGTAATACAAGTAGATACTCAACTAAACATATATCAAGTATCATCAAGTAACAAGTATAGGAGAGGCTAAGCCAACTCAACAAGTAATCAAGCTCAAGATATGATCAGGTAACAAGTAGTCAAGTAGTGCGAGAGGCTAAACCAGCTCACAAGATGCACATAGGCCTATCACGCATTGTACCTGAATCCTTCCTTATTCCTCCCAAGAATACCATTTGTTGTCGATGCTTTTCTAGCTGAGGACAACCAAGAACAAGAACAGGAACTGCTGTGCGGTATATAAAAAGACCTGGTAACCAGTGTCATCCACAATAACAAGATCCACGTGGTGAACAGGATAGGAGTACAGTATATAAGAAGACCTGGTAACCAGTGTCCTCCACAAGAACAAGATCCACGTGTGTTCAGTACAGTCGCATTCACTTAGGTCAGGCTTATTGCTCTAACCAGTGAAGCTATGCCCTTACTATGGCCAGTAGTAAGGGGTCGGGTGGAAATACATAGGGACCCGATTGTCACTTAAACCCCATCTCTCGCGACAAGCGTGAACCTATATATTTTCGAACAAGCAAGGAGAACCAGTTGGACTCACCAAGAATGCACAAGTAGATGTTTACTTGAACTACAGAACAGAACTCAGTCCCTTATTAGTGGACTACTCTTTATGCACCATGTAATCATGTATCATGTGCTCACGAGAATATGCACCATGTAATTATGTATCATGTGCTCACGAGAATATGCACCATGTAACTATGTATCATGTGCTCACGAGAATATAAGTACACGTACTCAATTATTGCGAATACCAATCAAGTTTAACTATGGCACATAAGTGTCCATGTAACACGATCAATCCAAGTTAGGGTCTATTAATAACAGACCTCAATCACCTAGTAGGGTATATCACTTAATCACATGCCAAGTTTGCACGTACATATTTATATCACGTTTAACACATTAAAGTGTCTATCATGATACCCTTACTATCAAGTAGAGCCCAACACCTTAGACTCTAAACACGTAGTAGAATAGGTCACATTGTACCTAGACACGGTCATACTTCACGTATATGTATCGTTAATAATCGAATACCTTTTCTAACACATATTGTGTTCTGTAATTATTCTTTATTCTTTATATACTTCATTGAGTATATACAAGATTAAAACCAATCACTAGTACTTTAGTGCTTATTCATAGCACTTCCAATATACACGTATCAAGTTCAGGTATACAGTAGAGTTAATCATTCTCTAACTAGTTTCATAACCCAATTCTTTGGTTATTCATGTCATGTATCAAATAATCAAGAAGCTACATTCTATCAAGTAGCTACATGCAAGATTTGCATATACACATCAAGAATCTTTCAAGTCTATTACCATACTCATGTAATGGTTTCAAGACATTCAAGACTTTCAAAACAATCAAGACAGTCAAGACTTTTACAAGATTTTATCATCTTGTATCCAAGTTCTCAATCCATTTTCTTGGATGGTTAAACATGTACAAGAGTTAATTAACTTATACTTAAGTTATCAATCCAACTCTTTGGTTATTTACGACAAGTACAAGATTTATTTTATCTTATATTCACGTTTTAATTAAGAAGATGAGTTATACATCTCCCAATCAAGTTCACGATCCTATTCCTAGGATATTCAAGCTCAAGACATTAGTTGGTGTCCTTTAGGTACACAAACTTTAGCTACGAGAGGGGAGACTAATCCAAGATTCGTGGACTAGCTCAACGGGACACAAGCTTCAAGTAATCAAGAAGTCACATTGTTATCAAGCAACTATGTGCGATGATTGCACATACAAGTCAAGAATATTTCTTATTCACGTTAATGCTTGTTCTGAGCACTTTCGAGTTTACACCTTACCCATATATTGGTTTCAAGGCATATACAAGATTTATTAATCTTATATTCATGTTTTAATCCCTTTTCTTTGGATGTTCAAGTCATGTACAAGATTTTATTGTCTTATACTTCAAGTTTTATTCCAATCTTTGGACATTCAATCATGTATAAGAGATATACACTTTACTCTTACCAATTCTCAATCCTATTCTTAGGATGTTCAAGTTCAAAACATTGTTTTATACCCCTAAGGTACACAAGACGTTGATTTTCAGACACATAAGAGCATTCATACTCTTATACTCAAGTTCAATGTCCTAAAACACCTATCTAGGTGCTCTATACAATCACTTTAAAACCTCATTAATTTATTCTTTGAATAGCCCTTTGAGTCTAAGTATTCAGCTTCTTTCGGATCTTGATTCCGACTTTCCTATAGAAAGTTATGAAGGAAACAATTCAAGAAGAACAATCAGATTTCAGGTGGCACGACCGTGCACACCAAAGAGCACGACCGTGCTAATCACCTTGGCACGACCGTGTGCGCGAAAGTGGCACGACCGTGCTATCAAGGTCGAGAGATTTTCACACAAAACTCATTTTCGGCACGACCGTGCCCATAAAAGACGCACGACCGTGCTAACACTGTCGAGGAAATTTGCCTAAAGGTGATATTTGGCACGACCGTGCCAAATAAAGGCGCACGACCGTGCGGTACAAATTTTGGCCCTTTTCCCCTGAATTCAAGTTTCATTAATTCTCCGTCTCACACGTAGGAGTAACATTTAACTAACACTCCTAGAATAACCTATATTTTTTTCCTATGTCCCTAAGCTAAGAGTAAAGTTGACATTGAAATATCAACTTAAGCAACTTTAACTTCAATATCAGCTTCAATAGAATTCTATGGAATAATCTACTCTTAACATTCTCAGGAGTATACTAACAAGTTTAGAACTCCTATTTCAAGCCCAATTCATTTCTTTTACCGTCCCATAAATAATAGGACAATTTTCTTTTATTCCACTTAATTATTTCACCGTCCCAAAAGTATAAGTACAATTTTATATTATACTAATATACCCATTTAGAGATACTTCCATTCATTTCCCCGTACCATAAATAATGGTACAATTTTTCTAATAATGTTTAAATCGAGTTACTATTTTACCGTCTCACGAATAAGAGTATAATTTCCTTTAACAATTTAACCTTACTGAGAGTGCATAACCAATTCCAAACCCATTACTCTCATTAATTCAACCCCAGGTTATACGTATACTCCCTTTGTCCCAAATTTACAAGTATCACAAAAATTGTTCAAAACACAATTTTAACAAGAACAAGTAGCGAGAATAACATATATACATGTTATTACAAGTAAGGGGGAGTCAATAGCTTACCTAGTCAAAAATCAAGTTGACCCAAATTAATTTCTGATCGGCCTGGAACGCTCTATTCAACGCAACGAATATTTATCCGGGACCAGAATCACGAACAGAGTGATAATTAAACTCGAGGAGTCGAGAATAGGGTAAAACTGAACTCCCTATTATGGAACAGAGGAAAGAACGAGAAACTTTGAGAAAGAAATGAATTGCCTTTCTTTCTCAGGCAAACAACACAATTTATACTTGTAACTTTCCAAGAATTGCAACTAGGCCCCTCAAGTTCTAACTTCCTACAAAAAGGCCCCTTAGAGTCATAATTTCACAAATGACCCTAAAGTCAAAACTAGACATTTAACCACCTTAATATTCTAAAGCATTTAATAAATTAATTCAAGTAAAACTAGCACATAATATGCAAGTTCAAGCATTTAAGCAAGCAAGTCAAGAATTTAACAAATACGTTAAATATTTAACGAGATTAAGGATGGGCGTTACATCCTCCCCACCTTAAAGAAAATTCGTCCTCGAATTTTTACTAGATCAAGATTATAACATATATAATCAGCAAATAGAACTCAAGAACATCACGACTATGCACAGATACTCACAAATATTCTATGCAATTTAGATGTATCAATTATAACATCAAAACACATAAAGTCAAGTAGACTCGATTAGTCAATCCACTATATCGGTGAAACTTGACATATCCACTAGAAATAATAAAACTGGTCATATCCTCCAGATCACTGTAATACTAGTCAAATCCACTAGGCAATCTCAGATACTGAAGTTGTGATGATCCATCGTTTCAATATTCAAAACTGACTTTACGTATATCAATCCATCAAGACAATCCATCAAAGATGTAGCTCTCGGTGTCAAATAGTTAAGAATGGAGCTGCCTTCGAAATTCATTCATGAATCTCTAACAAGACCAAGAAATCTCAAGAACACACGTACCTTGGTTGTTTCCACTTATAGGTCAACACAGATACTCATTTCAGACATCCACTACAAGGTAGATATATCCTCTATCAAGAAATTCTCAAGTTGAATCTTCAACTCGTTTAACTCAATCGATGTCAAGAACATTAATCCAGATGTCAGCACTGTATTCGCACTGTCACAACTCAAGATAATCCAAGTTTCTCATCAAGAATGGATACATCCATCTGGTTTGGTATAGAAATTCCACTATCAATCACATAGGTTAAATACCCAGTACAATCTCAAGAACCCTTTCTAGACTTTCAATGCAGAACATAAAGGTTATGCATAAATCTATCATGCTCACATATATAGTCAAGCATAGAAATAATTACCATCTATTGTGGTAAACAAGAATGGCATAACATATAGAAAGCCAAATCATAACACGTAAGAGCCAAGCCATAACACGTACCACATCAATGTCCCATCTAGGTAACATGACCAAGTTAACATAGAACGTATAGGGTGTTATCACCCACATTTCTATCAAGCTCTTATCAATACAATATCAAGCACGTAGTCTCTTACTAGAGAATACACTTTCACATAATTCACGAGATAAGGACAAGCATGCATATATAGCACGATACAATGTCCACAAGACAAGATAGATATGCCTAAGTCTTTAAAGACTCGCGCTCTTGATTCTCAAACCATCTAATCCAATTGGATCAACACTATCAACACCAGTCCTATGCCTGGTATAACAACAAGTAACGAAGCACTCGGCATCGAAAATACACCAAGACTAACCCAACCTAGGCCATAGACCCTATCCAGGCTAAGAGCTAAACCATAGCTCTGATACCAACCTGACACGCCCCAAGTCCCGGGATTCCCTAATAGAACCTCGAGCCTGGTGCGCGTAACTAACAAGAAACAAGAAACTAACGGGAAACAGGAACAATACCTGTTAAAAACAAAAATGACATGATATATATACTCAAGAGTAAGGAGCTAAGATAGCTCACAACGAGTTCTAGACCAAGAAAATTAAAACCAAACAAGGTTACATACAGCGGAAGACATGCCTAGCAAATAAACTGGCATCAAGAACTGTCTAGGGACAACAAATACTACCCCCAATACAAGCCCAGAGTTTAATTAACTCATACAAGATCGTCCTTACCAAAATATAAAAGGACACTAACTTCGAATAAGAATATCCTGCTGAGTAAATTCCCAGCTAAGTCGAGCCTCACTGCGTACTATCCCCTGCTTTCCTAGGGGGGGGAAACAATTAAACAAATAAAGGGTGAGATAAATCTCAGTAAGCTATTAACATGCAACTATATGTCATGTTATCATGTAATACAAGTAGATACTCAACTAAACATATATCAAGTATCATCAAGTAACAAGTATAGGAGAGGCTAAGCCAACTCAACAAGTAATCAAGCTCAAGATATGATCAGGTAACAAGTAGTCAAGTAGTGCGAGAGGCTAAACCAGCTCACAAGATGCACATAGGCCTATCACGCATTGTACCTGAATCCTTCCTTATTCCTCCCAAGAATACCATTTGTTGTCGATGCTTTTCTAGCTGAGGACAACCAAGAACAAGAACAGGAACTGCTGTGCGGTATATAAGAAGACCTGGTAACCAGTGTCATCCACAATAACAAGATCCACGTGGTGAACAGGACATGAGTACAGTATATAAGAAGACCTGGTAACCAGTGTCCTCCACAAGAACAAGATCCACGTGGTGTTCAGTACAGTCGCATTCACTTAGGTCAGGCTTATTGCTCTAACCAGTGAAGCTATGCCCTTACTATGGCCAGTAGTAAGGGGTCGGGCGGAAATACATAGGGACCCGATTGTCACTTAAACCCCAGCTCTCGCGACAAGCGTGAACCTATATATTTTCGAACAAGCAAGGAGAACCAGCTGGACTCACCAAGAATGCACAAGTAGATGTTTACTTGAACTACAGAACAGAACTCAGTCCCTTATTAGTGGACTACTCTTTATGCACCATGTAATCATGTATCATGTGCTCACGAGAATATGCACCATGTAATTATGTATCATGTGCTCACGAGAATATGCACCATGTAACTATGTATCATGTGCTCACGAGAATATAAGTACACGTACTCAATTATTGCGAATACCAATCAAGTTTAACTATGGCACATAAGTGTCCATGTAACATGATCAATCCAAGTTAGGGTCTATTAATAACAGACCTCAATCACCTAGTAGGGTATATCACTTAATCACATGCCAAGTTTGCACGTACATATTTATCACGTTTAACACATTAAAGTGTCTATCACGATACCCTTACTATCAAGTAGAGCCCAACACCTTAGACTCTAAACACGTAGTAGAATAGGTCACATTGTACCTAGACACGGTCATACTTCACGTATATGTATCGTTAATAATCGAATACCTTTTCTAACACATATTGTGTTCTGTAATTATTCTTTATTCTTTATATACTTCATTGAGTATATACAAGATTAAAACCAATCACTAGTACTTTAGTGCTTATTCATAGCACTTCCAATATACACGTATCAAGTTCAGGTATACAGTAGAGTTAATCATTCTCTAACTAGTTTCATAACCCAATTCTTTGGTTATTCATGTCATGTATCAAATAATCAAGAAGCTACATTCTATCAAGTAGCTACATGCAAGATTTGCATATACACATCAAGAATCTTTCAAGTCTATTACCATACTCATGTAATGGTTTCAAGACATTCAAGACTTTCAAGACAATCAAGACAGTCAAGACTTTTACAAGATTTTATCATCTTGTATCCAAGTTCTCAATCCATTTTCTTGGATGGTTAAACATGTACAAGAGTTAATTAACTTATACTTAAGTTATCAATCCAACTCTTTGGTTATTTACGACAAGTACAAGATTTATTTATCTTATATTCACGTTTTAATTAAGAAGATGAGCTATACATCTCCCAATCAAGTTCACGATCCTATTCTTAGGATATTCAAGCTCAAGACATTAGTTGGTGTCCTTTAGGTACACAAACTTTAGCTACGAGAGGGGAGACTAATCCAAGATTCGTGGACTAGCTCAACGGGACACAAGCTTCAAGTAATCAAGAAGTCACATTGTTATCAAGCTACTATGTGCGATGATTGCACATACAAGTCAAGAATATTTCTTATTCACGTTAATGCTTGTTCGGAGCACTTTCGAGTTTACACCTTACCCATATATTGGTTTCAAGGCATATACAAGATTTATTAATCTTATATTCATGTTTTAATCCCTTTTCTTTGGATGTTCAAGTCATGTACAAGATTTTATTGTCTTATACTTTAAGTTTTATTCCAATCTTTGGACATTCAATCATGTATAAGAGATATACACTTTACTCTTACCAATTCTCAATCCTATTCTTAGGATGTTCAAGTTCAAAACATTGTTTTATACCCTAAGGTACACAAGACGTTGATTTCCAGACACATAAGAGCATTCATACTCTTATACTCAAGTTCAATGTCCTAAAACACCTATCTAGGTGCTCTATACAATCACTTTAAAACCTCATTAATTTATTCTTTTAATAGCCCTTTGAGTCTAAGTTATTCAGCTTCTTTCGGATCTTGATTCCGACTTTCCTATAGAAAGTTATGAAGGAAACAATTCAAGAAGAACAATCAGATTTCAGGTGGCACGACCGTGCACACCAAAGAGCACGACCGTGCTAATCACCTTGGCACGACCGTGTGCGCGAAAGTGGCACGACCGTGCTATCAAGGTCGAGAGATTTTCACACAAAACTCATTTTCGGCACGACCGTGCCCATAAAAGACGCACGACCGTGCTAACACTGTCGAGGAAATTTGCCTAAAGGTGATATTTGGCACGACCGTGCCAAATAAAGGCGCACGACCGTGCGGTACAAATTTTGGCCCTTTTCCCCTGAATTCAAGTTTCATTAATTCTCCGTCCCACACGTAGGAGTAACATTTAACTAACACTCCTAACATTCTCAGGAGTATACTAACAAGTTTAGAACTCCTATTTCAAGCCCAATTCATTTCTTTTACCGTCCCATAAATAATAGGACAATTTCTTTTATTCCACTTAATTATTTCACCGTCCCAAAAGTATAAGTACAATTTTATATTATACTAATATACCCATTTAGAGATACTTCCATTCATTTCCCCGTACCACAAATAATGGTACGATTTTTCTAATAATGTCTAAATCGAGTTACTATTTTACCGTCTCACGAATAAGAGTATAATTTCCTTTAACAATTTCACCTTACTGAGAGTGCATAACCAATTCCAAACCATTACTCTCATTAATTCAACCCCAGGTTATACGTATACTCCCTTTGTCCCAAATTTACAAGTATCACAAAAATTGTTCAAAACACAATTTTAACAAGAACAAGTAGCGAGAATAACATATATACATGTTATTACAAGTAAGGGGGAGTCAATAGCTTACCTAGTCAAAAATCAAGTTGACCCAAATAATTTCTGATCGGCCTGGAACGCTCTATTCAACGCCACGAATATTTATCCGGGACCAGAATCACGAACAGAGGGATAATTAAACTCGAGGAGTCGAGAATAGGGTAAAACTGAACTCCCTATTATGGAACAGAGGAAAGAACGAGAAAACTTTGAGAAAGAAATGAATTGCCTTTCTTTCTCAGGCAAACAACACAATTTATACTTGGAACTTTCCAAGAATTGCAATTAGGCCCCTCAAGTTCTAACTTCCTACAAAAAGGCCCCTTAGAGTCATAATTTCACAAATGACCCTAAAGTAAAAACTAGACATTTAACCACCTTAATATTCTAAAGCAGTTAATAAATTAATTCAAGTAAAACTAGCACATAATATGCAAGTTCAAGCATTTAAGCAAGCACGTCAAGAATTTAACAAATACGTTAAATATTTAACGAGATTAAGGATGGGCGTTACAAGTTCACTTGAATTTTGCAAACCGAGCACATGACGCTCTTCCCGACTTCAAACAGGTTCCAACATTCAGCTACGACTAGCTATGCACAAACACCTAACAAGTCGAGGTATACATCTCCAAACCTCCAGACCGAGGTCAAGCAAACACTTAGCTTATACTGGGCTAAGAATTCAAGACGGAACAAACGAGTTCATCAACTCGTCACAGCCTCTAACGGGTGTACAAACCCTGGCTTACCAACACTTAGCTCATAACGACTAAGTATAAAGCACATTCATAAAAAATCCGCCTACGTCAAGCCGACTCAGACAACTCGACTTAGCCTCCAGCAATCAGCATGGTTACTCAACCATCTCGGCACATCCAACTCGGCCTCTATGACGAGCTGAGTTAGTAAGTACAAGCCAACTTAGCCCACTTTACAGTGACTAAGACCAACTCTCCTCATACAATCTGCAGTCTAAGATACAGAGAATCCTTACCTAACAAGGAGACCTCTTTTACAAGGAAACCTAAACTTCCTTCTCTTACTACGATGCAATCAGGAAGTTGGGGGCCACTGAACGGAATATTCTATCTCCTAAAATTAAGGAATAAACTCCTACTACGATTCATGTACAAAGGGACTCCTACCGGGCAAAGGATCCTAAATTATACAAGGAATCGGTCTCCTAATACAAATCAACGATGGATCTCCTATTCTTGGTGGACACTCCACCCCAAATCTATAAATAAGGGTCATAACCTCACACAAAGGTACACACAAAATACCCTCTCAATACTATAATACGCTTTTCCTTCCGGTTTATATCATCAATACACGATGCTTATTCTCACACGGAGGGTTTTCGCGGGGGAACTCCCTCGTGCCCCTAACGGTGTTTGTTTTGCAGATCGTCCGTTGTGTCGTTCAGGATTATCCATCGCGCGTTCCCGACTGATTAGGTACCCCGGTACCGCACTTTTTATGCTCATTAGACGAGGAGAACCAATTTCACCAAATCAAATATTGCTCTTGCTTAGGTGTTACCAATTAAAATACTAAATAGCAATAAAGCAAATAAAACAAGTAAAACTAATAATTAATTGCTTAATTATTAGGAATTTGAGATTACGTACTTCAAAATCAAAATCACATTCATGCATTGAAGGGACTCTAGGCTAATTCTTTTGATGGGATTACACTACTTTAAAAGCAATAGAATAGATGAGAAGATAAGATTAAAAGTGTAGGACTTGAAGAAACTTTGAGATTCCAATGGATGGCCTTGACAAAAGGCTATGGATTTATATCACCAAATTTATGGTTGATTTAAGAAAAATATTTATGGAGAGAGAAGATAATTTTAGAGAGCTTCCACAGGAGTAAACCGTTATAGGAGAACAAGGGAGGAGGGACCCTTTATTTATAGGTATAGAGGGACTTTTCCACCAAGAAAATGATTTTAAAGTTTAGAAAGTTCTTATTTTTAGAGGTTTAAGGAGTAGGAAATCTCTAGGAAGTCTCCTAGTTAGGTGATTCCCGGACTAGGAGAGTAGTGGCCAAAAAAGAGATTGAAGTGAATGAGGAATGTGAGTCCAGCACATTTTCTGAGAGAGATGTATCGTATGAGACAAGCATCACAGATTTGTCTGTTTTGTCCTCTATAGTTATTCTGTTAGTCAGTTAAGTCCAAAACTAATAAGTTTAGTTAGAAACCTCAACAAATATGATGAAACAAACGAGTTTTCATTAAAACATAAAGGCGAGACAAAATGAGTAGTGTAATCATAAATGTATATTCAAAAAGGGGTATCAACACTACTCAAGGTTGAAAGAGAGACAATAGTGGTGGTAGTGGTTGGGTAATAGGCGTAGATAGTATCGCTGGCGAGGATGAAGATGATTCAAGGGTTGTTTCTTAGGCTTGACAGAAGTCTTTGGTGGTTGTGGCAGTTGGGATGAAGGACATGGGATTGAGGTATTGGGGAGAAAGAAAAAGTAATTATGGATCCATATGATGATGGTCATGGGTTTGTATAACAAGTGGTGTGTTGGGGAAATTGAAGGAGGGATGGTGGTCAACATCGATGGTGGAGAAGTAACGGTGATTGAGGTGGTGATGGAAATACTCCTTCTATCCCTCTTTAATTTACAAAAATCAGTTTGGGCACATTGTTTAAGGAAAAAGTTTGAAAAGGTGATGTGTTGCGAGTGGAGATATCCATAACTATATAAAATGAAGAAAGTCTTCCCATTTTCAGAATGAGTCAAATGTACTTCTAAAATAGGAAAGTTTGGTAAATAAGTTCAAATATGTCATTATATTTAATTTCGCACACGTAGTCAACTTTGCATGTGGATTGATTTTTATGTGATACTTTTATTTTTATTTTTTTTTATTTTGTGAACAAAATGAATTATGATCAATATATAATGAAAAATTACTAATTGATGCGGACGGAACGCGTTGAAGTTTTAGAGTCATTTGAGCGCGTGTGCGTAAACGGTCGTAACTTTTGACTCCGGATCAACCACGGAACGCACCACATATCAAACGTCGGAGTGAGACGAACAAAAATTTATTACCGTTAACTTTTGATACGATAATTTTTTACTTTTTTTTAATTAAGTGAAAAATTGAAGTTGATATATATATATATTTAAAAAAAATCACACATCCATATTTATAGTAATCTATAGTAATATAATAACAAGAAAGTTGTAAATCTTGCAACAATGAAGGGCAAAATTGTCTTCCAACACTCTAGCTTATTGTGTAATTGGTAGTCATCCATATCTATAACTATATAAAATGAAGAAAGTCTTCCCATTTTTAGAATGATGCCCTATGCACATCTAAAATAGGAAAGTTGGGTAAATAAGTTCAAATAGGTTATTATCTTTAATTTAGCACAAGTAGTCAACTTTGCATGTGGATTGATTTTTATATGATACTTTTTAATTTTTTTAATTAGTGAACAAAATGAATTATGATCAATATATAATTGAAAATTACTAATTGATGCGGACGGAAAGTGTTGAAGTTTTTGGAGTCATTTGAGCGCGTGCGCGTAAACGGTCGTAACTTTTGACTCCGGATCAACCACGGAACGCACCGCATATCAAATCGAAAGTCAGAGCGAGACGAACAAAAATTTATTACCGTTAATTTGGTAGAAGTAGTCAACTTTGAATGTAAATTTATTTTATATATGATAATTTTTTCTTTTTTTAATTAAGTGAAAAATTGAAGTTTGATCTATAAATATTTAAAAAAATCACACATCTATATTTATAGTAATCTATAGTAATATAATAACAAGAAATTTGTAAATCTTTTATTATTCATATATATGTTTAGGACTTAGAATTGATTAATCTCAATCATAGTTAACACTTAGGATCCCCCAATTTTATTAGAACATTTATAAGGTACCATTAGAATTCTTTGTGACCAACACAGGTGTATAACAACTTTTCAATCAAGGCAAACCAGCTAGAGGAAGCAATTCAGCAGACCAGCATTCAAGTTGCCGATCAACTTACTACTCAAGTTGCCGATCGGCAAAGACAGTCTGTACTGGTAGTCAGGTTACATCGCTCTACCTTAAAGTCAACCTTACTGATGGTCTTTGTCCTTTCGTACTGTCTTATCCGAAACTAGTTTATTTTCTCTGTTATGATTGCTGCGCCGTCTGACACATAGCTATTTTTAGCTCTACTCTGTCTCTACTTGCTTTTGCAGGTAACAGGTTGAGACGAAGGGGTCTTTACCCATCAGACTTTTCCAAGCATGCGTGTACTCCATATCTTTGCCATTAATGCTGAAGATACCACATTTAATGCTCCTCAACTACCCAGCTGGAAATTCAAATTGCAAGCCTTCTTCAACAAGACTCAAGTCATTAACTTCTCTTATAAAATAGAGGACTTAGAGCATTGAAGAGGGTTTGTGATTTCAGTGCATTGAAGAGAATTGATTGTTTAGAGCATTCATTGAAGCTCAAACATTCTTTGTTCCAGAAATCATTAGACACTTGTTAGGACATACACTTGTGCACAAACTTACCAACATTTTTAGTATTCCCGAACTAGACTATTTTAAGGAATACGTTGCTTGAGTTATTCACACACCCACCTGAGTGAGATAAGTTCTCTTGGACTTGCCGCTCAAAACTACTTGGTCAGATTTGTACTATGATCCATTAGTGATCTCTAGAATTTAGTCTTTGTATCCGGCAAAGCCGCTCCTTGTAATAGACTAGGGATATCTAATAGTGTTATTAACCCACTAAAACTTGGTAGAGGACGTAGCAGTATTTACACTGTGAACCTCTCCAAATCATTGTGTCCCTTATTACTTATTTTGTCCTTGCCGGTTGGAACTCTATCACCGGCAGATCTTACTTGTTCTTACTGAATTCATTGTAATTTCTATTTACCAATCTCTTGATACTGCATGAACTTTGGAAAATCACTTTGTGTTAAACCAAGCTCTCAAAACCGTTTTATAAACTGTTTTGTGTGAGTTAAACTAAGTCGTATCTCTCCCGCTGCGCTTACTGATAATAGTTTGCAATCTGATAAGTGACTTTGCTTTTATAAAGTGTTATTATTCAAAAGTTTTTTAAAAAAAGGCTATTCACCCCCCCCCCCTCTAGCCTATTTTCTTACCAATTGGGCCTAACATCTTTAAAAAATGTAGGGCAAAATTGTCTTCCAACACTCTAGCTTATTGTACAAGCTTGGTAGTCATCCATATCTATAACTATATAAAATGAAGAAAGTCTTCCCATTTTTAGAATGAGGCCCTATGCATCTCTAAAATAGGAAAGTTGTGTAAATAAGTTTAAATATGTCATTATCTTTAATTTGGCACAAGTAATCAACTTTGCATGTGGATTCAGTGTTCTAAAACGCCGCCTAGGCACTGGGCGAAAGGCCAACGCCGCGCCGAACCCCTGGTCACCGGAAAAAGTCGTTCCCACACGGTTTGGCAGCCGATTAGGCGTCTTCGACGGCAATTAGGTGGCCTCGGCGTCGATTACGCGGTCTATGTGCCGCCGACTTCGCCAGATCTGCCTTGGTGATGATCGTCAGGTAACAGATTTTAGTGATTGGCGTTTGTTGGGAGAAGTGAGAGAAAGAAGAAAAGATTTGGGTTGGGCATAGAGAGAGGAGAGAGAAAAGAAGAAAATGAAAAGGAGAAGAGGGAGCCTAACGTGAAGAGAGGAGAGAGATGGGGTGTTTACTGCTAGGGGCTAGTGGGATGAGAATATGGAAGGGTTATTTTTAATGGGTACTGAAAATTAATGGTTGATTTTATTCACTTGGAAAAGGAAAGGTTAAATCAGGTTAACTAATCTCTATTATTAAGGGATGATTGATGTATAAATTCAAGGAGTAAATTTGGCTTTTGAATTTTCATGATCTCCATTCTCCATATACTTCAACATATCCAATATCTCAAACGTGTCTTATAATTATGTATTTTAAATTATATATTTTGACACAATTCCAAACTTGTTAACTTTACACATAATTAAAAGTTAGTTAAAGCAATTTGATTATCTTGATTTTTTACTTTTAGTAATTATTCATTTTTTGTTAAAATTAAAACATATTATTATTTTTTGACAAATAAATAAAAATAAGTGACATTATTTTTTGAATAACAACATATATATTTATAGATTTCTAAAAAAATATTAAAAATGAGCTAATTTCTCGGCCAGCCTCCGCCCCACCTAGGCGCTAGGCGCTGCTCCGCTGCCTAGCGATTTTTAGAACACTGTGTGGATTGATTTTTATATGATACTTTTAATTTATTTTTTTTATTTTGTGAACAAAATGAATTATGATCAATAGATAATGATTACTAATTGATGTGGACGGAACGCGTTGAAGTTTTTGGAGTCATTTGAGCGCGTGCGCGTAAACGGTCGTAACTTTTGACTCCGGATCAACCACGGAACGCACCACATATCAAACCGAACGTCGGAGCGAGACGAAGATCAGCGTGATATGTTCGACTCGATTCTCCAAACATGTTATTCAGACATCGGGAAGATGTTATTTGTGTATGTGTATGGAGGTGTAGATACCCCGGGGGCGGAGGCCGCGGCTTTAGGCCAGAACACGCGAGCTCGTCCTAGGATGTCTAACTGTGTTTTAGAGTCGCCACCCACGTTTTTGAGGAACGTAAGAAACCTAATGTTTATGAGCCTAAGTTGATTTACGAAAACAGAGATTCTTTGGGATGAGGGTTCGGGGGTTAGGTTATGAAATGGAAAGATGTTTTAGTAAGTGTTCATATATTGATATGTTTTCATTCTAATATGATAATCCTGTAAGGGGTTATAAAATTATTTTTTACTTGGTTTTGTTTAATGATTGTTCTTTTTTCATGTTGAATTTCACACAGGACAATACTAATGCTCCTCCAGAGTATAAGAAAATTTTCTTCACAAATCTGGCTAAACAATGGAGAGATTGGAAATTTAAAGCGAAACAAACATACCTTGACTATGAAACAGATGAGGAGCGCTTAGCTAATTGTCCTCCGTCCGTAGATGCAGATCAATGGACTGTTCTTATTTCTCAGTGGAGTTCAGAGGAGTCTAAGGTATATAGCTACCTGCAAACAAAGCTAAGATGTGTTTTTCCTATGTAATATTATTTTTTGTTTCACATAAAGTGTTAGAGATAAACAAGGAGAATAGATCCAACCAAGAGTGTCTTCCTAGGACGGGAAGAAAGTCACACAGTCAACTAAGGAAAGAGGTTTGTCATATATTGATTTGGTTCTTAATTTGCATTAGAGGTCTTTCATATTAAATGTAGTTTATATGTTTTGTCAATATAGTTTTTTTTTATGATTGATAAAGAGAAGATGAGAAAAACCCGTAGATCGAGTAAGCATGTTTATAGCTACCCGCACAAACGAAGCTGGTCAGCCAATGGACCTCACTACTTCTCGGATGATAGTAAGTTCATTAGTTTGTACTAAATATATTATCTGCACTATTTTGCATTTTACAGCATCATCATGTTTATAGCATCAGTATGTTTTATGGAGTTGGTATTTTTATGAAAGTGACAGTTGACTGGATTATTGTTATTACTAGAGTAAGAAGTTGATCTATACTACATCTTCATGTTCATATTCATATTTTATTTTTATGTCAATTTAGAAAATTTAAGGTTGTATCACTCACTGGCTAGAAAATGTAAGGTTGTATCAGTGGCCAATTTTTTTTGCAGCAAACACTTACCGATGCTATTGAAGAACTACCCGAGGAAGAACAAAGCTCCCCAAGTAAGCGAGAACAAATATTTACAAATATTCTAGGAAAGGATGGCCATGGGCGCATGCGTTGTATGGGACAAGGCCTTACAAAACTAGGGTTTTTGGCAAAGCCTCAACATCTGAAGCAGTTGCTGAAGCAGTTGTTGCAGTTCGTGCTGAGTTAAAGGAGGAGATGGAATCACAAAGACTGTCTATGGAAGCAGATTTTTCAAGGCGCTTGGAAGCTTTTCAGCATAATATTATGCAACAACTACAAGGAAATACAAACATCAACTTTCAACCATGAAAGACGGGATTGGAATGATCAGAGGTACGTGAGAGTTCTCATATCTCAGTCAAAAAATTAACATATGTGTTGCATCTTCTCTGCTATTTATCTGATTGAGAGTGGAGGGATTTTCCTCAGCCAAGTCCATTCTCCAAGGAGTAGTTAACTGTGTTGGAGGGGTAGAACAAGAAACCACGAATGGCCTTTTGTTTCAGGTATGGTTACTAGGACCAATTATATTTTGAATGCTACTAGGTTACTAGAAACTATAAAAGTATAGGGATGGTGATGAGTATACTAGTATTCTTTTAAAGGTAGAAAATTATTTTGAAACTGCTACTCTCTTTATTTTATTTGTTTTTGGAATTAGTAAGTTGTATTGTTAATGTTTTTTTTTTATTGATGGTTGTGTGTCAAGGTGCTATTTTCCGTCTCCCCCCCCCCCCTAATTTGAATGCTGCTAAAAATATAAAGGAATTGTCATTTGTATGGGTGAATGTGTGAAAAGGATCTCACATTTGTTCTTCCTTTATTGCAGATATTGGTAAACCTTTTGGACTAAAGAGGACACGGTACCTAAGAAATGTCTACTTTTGTCTAGTTCAAAGTTAGATTCACTAGGTTTCAGGGTGCAATATGTATTTGAAGGCTGCAAGAAGACTACTAAGGAACTGCAACTTCTTTGATAGTTATACTTTTGTATTTGCTTAAAGTGCTATTTTGTTATGGAGCATAAAAAATGGTTCTTGTTGATACTTTTGTTGAATCTTTTATGAGTTTATGGATTGGATAAGAGACACATTTTGCCAGATGTTGCTTGTCTTTGTTTGATAAGCAATGAATTATTAGTTATTTTACTATATGATCAATATCTTTCTTATATGACACAAGGTGCAGCATTATTTGCTGTAAAATGAAAACTCGAATCGATTATATACGTGGGATCAGGGCCCCCGTAAATACGCATACATTATATACGTGGAATAAGATCCCCCGTAAATACTTATACATTATATACGTGGGCTCAGGGACCCCGTAAATAAGCATACATTATATACGTCGGCTGGAGCGCCGTATATAATCAATCATGTAAGGGGGCATTGGCCCATTATATACGTGGGAACAATAGCGACGTATATATTAGAATTTATACGGCAGTACACATCACCGCCGTAAATATTATATACGTCGGTCATTCCCCATCGTATATATGTATACGACGACCGTTGATATGGTGATATGGAAACCGCCGTATAAACTATATACGGCGGCCCTTTATACTTTATACGAGGGTTTTTGGCTGCCGTAAATAATATGTATTCTAGTAGTGAAATTATGTTATGATATAGTATTTTATCTAAAACATGTATAGCTATAGTTTATGGAATCGAAATCTTTCAAGGTTATGATATGTTAGTATACTTTATATGTTTGAGTATGTGTGGTTGGTATATCAATTTTGATAAATGGAAGGTGTTTTATACTATAGATAATAAGCATCATCTGTTATATACTCGTAGTTACATTGGTAGTTATGTTTTATATATATGTACATGAATGAGTATGAACAAATCCGGTGTTGGATTTACTATATATAGAAATATGATCATGTACACGAATTCAATGTAAGATTTAAAATATATATAAATATGAGTATTATATATGAATCTAACGTGAGTGCGACACATGTCGCATATAGGTACACATAATGCAAGTGGATATTGCACATATAACACGATTACTATTTGAGTAGTATGTTTGTGGTTAATTATTGAGTTAACACTTGAAATGAAATTGAATATGCATGATAAATTGAAGGCTTTTATGGAAGTGATAACTTGTGAAAGGTATTTAGTAAAGGAATATGAATGTATACTCAAATATGGTAACATCTAAATCATGTCGTTCGTTCTTTTGAGTTCGGTATATTTATATTTATGTTATTTTAAATACATTCGTTTGTGAAATGTATATATAATACAATTAATATTGTATTGCTTATGCTTAGTTATTTTGGTACAAAATGTCTAACTGAGTACTCATTAATTTGTTTACTAATATTATATGTTTGAAACAAACAAAGTTTGATTGAATCATATTAGAAGAATTTTCTATGAGATTAGATGATGGTAAGTAGTTGGTGTAGAAGTTTAAAGTCTATGACATATGTGATTTCAAAAATGCGATATTCTGAGTTAGATTGTTGAGTTTAATAGTAGGCAAAGTTATCAGTTGTTATATTGTTGTTGTTGTTGTATATAACAACTCGTAATACTCCCATATATTTTTGTAGAGTTGTATAAGAGTTACATAAACTCTTGGAGTTATTAGTATGGTTTAGCTATGTAGGTTGGTTTAAAAACTTCTTTTTTATTGGTAATTTTTTGGATCGTAACAACTTAGGTGCTTATTAGCATGCAAATAAATAAAGTTAATTTTAGGTTGAAATATCAAAATTGTGAAGAAAGACTAATTACGTGAATTACTATGATCTCATGACAATATTTTTATGATGATCGCATACTTACAACAATGAGAATCAAGTAAAGCAAATAAAAAAAAAACTGAAAACTATAATAAACAATATTAAATTAATATTGTATAAAAGTTACCTACTTGAGAACTAATCTTAAATCTTTCAAAAGAACTAGCCCAATTACCAAGAAGTGTGGAAACATCTTTTTCATGAGGAAATGCTTTTGACCTCTCTAGATAGACAAGACCAGAATATGAGTTCTTATAAACTTGCTTAAAGATTCATGCCTTATAGAATTCATAGTCGAAGAAGCTGAAATTGCTCCTTTCTTTTTGAGAATGCAACCCCAGATGTCGGTTTTTGTGAGGAACTAAGAGTGAGGAAGAGGCATTTGTTTTATTTAGCTTTTCAGGTTCTTGAGAAACCATTTGAACAAAGATGCAATTGCTCAACCTCAACTCGTCCCACACGATCTCATCCTTTTTAACTTCTTGGTGTTCGTCTTCATTGTTAGTTTCAAATCCATCACCACAAGACATTTCTCACGGGTATTATCAGTTTCATCCACTATGATGGGATCCCCATCGCCATCAAAAGTTGGTTCAATTAAAGAACTCATTATCATTCTCAAAACCTTGTTAACCTAAAGATAAAGATCAGGAGGAGGAAGATGGGTTTTATGAGGATACTAGAGGTTCTGGAGTGGTCTCCTTTGGTGAACTCTCATACTCGATCGCATTAAAGAGTTGGAATCGTTAAAAATATGCTGAGAAAGTTTCTTACATAATAAGGCACACGCGTTTCCAAAACAAAAGGAACAAGAAATAATACAGTACATCTCGAAAACACTTTAAGAACTTGAAGAATGTTTACAAACATGAATACGGGGACTTAATCAAAATATCTTCAATACGTACAAAGACGCGCAACACACATACATATGTATGTATATATGTATACATATGGACGAATCTTTCAAATATTCCATATACTATTTGTATTTTATGTGGATCAGTGTAACTTTGGTAGTGCTAATTGAGGTTTGTTTGATTTTGTCTAGTAAATTTGTGGTTGGTGTCGATAGGGGTGATGATGTTGGTGGTTATAGAGTAATGGTAGGTTGAGATTTGGGAAGAATGGTGGTGTTTGAAGTCCATTAATGGAGAGAGAGAGGAGGTGGAGAAGATGGATGTGCGGGAATGAACTAACAAAAATCCCCTTACAAAATGTCATGTGCATGCACATAACTCATATAACGGAGAAAGTAATGAGTTTATTGATAGTGACCATAGAAGCATAAACAAATGAATTAGATGTGTAGGATGCAAAATAAATAATTTTTACGATCAAATCCACAAAGTGAATATTTAAGCCTTTTTTTTTTTTTTTTTGCAATTTTCCAAGATATTATTATGACCAACAAATTATTAATTCTATTATAATATGTACTCGCTCCGACTCATCACAACAATTTTGACCAAAATGCTCAACTTAAGTACATTTTCACTAAGACTTTATAAAAAAATTGATGATTCTAATAAAAATCTAAAAATTGTTGTTTATAGTATTCTTAATGGTGAATAAATAATATTTCTAGATTTTAATTAAGATCATCAGTTTTTCTATAAAGTCTTGGTCAAATGCAATTAAGTTGACCATTTTGATCAAAATGGTGCAAATTGTTATGAGACGGAGGAGTATATCAAAAATTATAAATTACATATTACTATAATATGATTTGTTATATGCTACACTAGTCGTCGTGCCCGTGCCGGTGGCACGGTAACAGTACATCTAGGTGACGGTACATACAAAATGAAAGTATGAAATATGTATTCCTTAAAACCATTTTCCTATACACACACTGAATTGAGTCTGCCATCAACATACATCCCTCTGTTTTTCAACTTGAGTAAATCAGATTGTCCATTGCAAAACAAAAAGAGGAAGAAGAACCTTGGAAACCGCCTAATATCAACCGTAGGATCAGAGAAGTGGAGAAACAATCTAAGGATTGAGATTAAATTGAAAATAAATCTTTTAATGACAGCCGTAGGATGAAGGCGGTTATGGAATAATCTCAGCCATCCTTTGTCTCAAGTCAATTGGAAGTTATTTTTTGACTTGTATTATAATATAGAGATATTACATATTATATATTACAATCAACATTGGAAATATAATAGGTATGTTTGAAACTTGTTAAAAAAATACATCATGGGTTTTACAGAATCTTGGTGTGATGATAAAGAGTGTGAGCAGTGTTAAAAGTGTCAACTTAATTTTATAATTAAAAATATAAGTACTATTTTTTTTTGTAAAACAAATAATAATTACAACATTAACATTGGTAGTTTGTACATCGAACTGACACTTGTAATAGCACGTCTTTGCTTCCAACTCAATTTTTCAACGAATCACGCTTAAAAAACTCATTTTCCAGAAATTTGACAAACATTTTTTTTAGAAGCTAGTTCATAGATTTATTGTATATATATGTATAAACATCTATATTACAATACAAAGCAAAAAAACCCGTTTTACAAAGAGATGCTGAGATTGCTTCTCTCAAATTTGATCGGACGGCCTAAGTTGATCCTAACAGCCTAAGTTGGTCCTAATAACCCACTCCCATGAAAAACGTCAAATAGTTAACTCACTCAAGTAACCTCCTCACATTTGTTACTTACAGTGTATCTTTTCTCCCCCCACTACTCGACTTAAAAAGTTAATGTTATTTTGGGTTATGAAAAAGAGAAATTGAGTGGAGGTTAAGGGGTTTTATGTGAGAGGACAAATTAAATGGGATTCTATCTTTCTTTCCATACTGTCGCCGCAACGGGTGAAAATACTAGTGCCTATAATAATGCATAGTGTTTGGAGTTAGAAAAATATATAAATATAAATGGTGGTCAAACACAATTTTATTTAGGAATTGTATTGGACAAAACTTAAACAAAATATACTAATTTGTGAACAGAATTTGAATAACAACAACAAGAAATTGCAGTGATTACCAATATTGAATTAGAGTTGTGTCAAAATACCAAAATTATGAAAATCTTGAACTTAAAAATGAAACGAGAATATCATAAAAACAAATTGAAATCAACGCGTATGGTTTATATTTTTTTTAAATAAATCGTTAAGCATAGTTTTGGAATTTGATAGGAACAAATGGTCAAAACTACGACAATTTATTTTGGTGTATATATATACTACTACTTATCTATTTCCAATTTCCTCACTTATTTTCTCAAAACTCATTTTAGTCAAATTGACTCACATTTTCAAAATATGCTTAAGTAAAACAAAATATTCTCAAATCTGTTTTTAAAACATACTTATCTATTCCAATTTTCTCACTTATTTTCATCATTGTAAATTTACATACAATGATGAATGCTTCTAACCTGTGATCTCGAGTACGCTAAACCTTTTAAGCATTAAAATTAATTTTTGAGAAAAAAATAGATTGAGAAAAATTTAAATCAATTGACTAAAAAATCAAACCGAGAAAAACCGAATCCAATAATAGTATTATATTCACTAAATACAAATTTTTATGATAGCAATTTTACATCAATACAAACCGAGTCCAGATCTCCTGTACCATTATGTGTGCCACTCTCTGTGCCACAAATGATCCAACGGCTGACAGTTTTTAAGATTAACATTTTATTAATATTATTCAAACATATTAACGGCTGAATTACTTGTGGCACAGGGAGTAGCACACACAAGTGGTACAGAGATCTGAACTCATACAAACCATAATGTGTACATACGCACCCTAAATTAATTATTTTTCTTTTGTTGCTTCTTTCGCCCAATTTAGAAAGAGTAGTGTGTGCTTCCCAATTGGCGGACTTTAATTTCAAATTAACTCAAATCCAAAAATCTCCGCCAATTCCGAGCCCATATAGCTTAGCTGGATTCTCCCCATTTTTAGTTTTTTTTTTTTTTTTTACATAAAATTAAAATCTTTTCCAAATAAATTACACAGAATAACTAAAAAGGGTAACATA